>CM019701.1:39658959-40013959 GCA_009760885.1 Achatina immaculata | reverse complement strand
GAAAGAGAGAAGAGAGAGAAAGAGAAAGAGAGAGAGAGAGAGAGGCAACAACATTTTCTGGAAAGTCTTTTTTGTCTGCCATAATTTATTAATTTATAATGCGGTACTTAGCGGGAGAAAGATATTTAGTAGTTTACAAAAGAGGTTAAGTTTGATTCATTTCTCCTCGTCCTACTTCTCTTCCTCCTCCTTCTTCTCTTTCTTCTCCTCCTCCTTCTTTTTCTTCTCCTCCTCCTCCTTCTCCTCCTCCTTTTTCTTCTTTTTCTTCTCCTCCTTCTTTTTCTTCTCCTCCTCCTTCTTCTCCTCCTCCTTTTCCTTCTTTTTTCTTCTCCTTCTCCTCCTACGTTTTTCTCTCCTCCTCCTTTTTCTTCTTTTTCTTCTCCTCATCCTTCTTCTTCTCTTCCTCCTTTTCCTTCTTTTTCTTCTCCTCCTCCTCCTTCTTCTTCTTTTTCTTCTCCTCCTCCTTCTTCTTCTTTTTCTTCTCCTCCTCATCCTCCTTCTTTTTCTTCTCCTTCTCCTTCTTCTCATCCTCCTTCTTCTTATTCTTCTTCTGCTCCTCTCCTTCTTCTGTTCTCTTCCTCCTCCTTCTTCTGTTCATCCTCCTTCTTCTGTTCATCCTCCTTCTTCTGTTCATCCTCCTCCGTCTACTTCTACTTCTTTTTCTAACATTCTAATACGTCAATCCGTATATCCCTGAAGAACTAAAGAGTCTGATTTATTTTTTTAAACTCTCCGCCACATCTTAAGTTCTCTCTTAGCTCCTCATCTGCTGTGCAGTAATTCAGTAGAAGCTGCTCCTCATCTTCTCTGCAGTAATTCAGCAGAAAGTGCTCCTCATCTTCTCTGCAGTAATTCAGCAGAAAGCGCTCCTCATCTTCTCTGCAGTAATTCAGTAGAAACTGGGCTATCGTGTTTCCTGTGCTACATCAATAACTGCCTTTAACCTGTGATACACGGGCTAACTCAGACTTTTGTGGAATGTCTCGAGTTTGAAGATCTGTACCTGACGCACTGTGTAGCTAGCGATGGGAGTCATTTATCGAAAAGCCTAGATGCTCTGTAACTGTTAAAAAAGAGGGCCTAGTTCTGTTGTTGATCCCTGGAAGCGGCTTCATTACACTCGGGGCAAGCAGCCTGGATGCTCGTTTCTCTCCGATCACTTTTTCTAATTTGATCATTAAATAGGCACACAGACAGGAAGCAAGAAGACAGACAGACAGACAGACAGATAGATAGATAGATAGATAGACAGACAGATAGATAGATAGATAGATAGATAGATAGATAGATAGATAGATAGACAGATAGATAGATAGATAGATAGATAGATAGATAGATAGATAGATAGATAGCACATGCGCGTATACATACACACAGCTGAAACACTGCACTTGTAGGCATGAGGTTCGAATCTACGTCATAGTCCACCGCAAAGGTCATTGTTGACAGAGAGTTGTCGTATCTGTAAATATACGGCAGAATCTTATCTAAATACGACAAAAATTTAACTGAATGGAACAAAAAACTTAATAAAGGTAAAGGTAAAAATTCTCGTTTCCAGGCGATTAAGGCATATTGGGGATACTGTGTTAGGCCCGTATTTCCATGACCTTCGGCACCTGAAAGTCTGATGTGGTCAGTATCATACCTGGCCGCATTTACCTTCCCAGATTTCTCTGGTACCCAGTTTTAGATGCTGGGTGGACCCTGGGCCTTTTTGGTGTGTACCAGAAAAAATCCCACTGCTGGGACTGAACCCGGTAGCACCGGATTAGTAAACCGAGGGCCTAACTACTCAGCCAACCAGGCCCCACAATCACCAGGATAAATTTTCTTTAGAAGGGGATAAAGTGTGGTGTGCTGACGTGCATCGATGCAGAACTGAACAGTAGGACGATTTCTACAGGTAAGCAGTGATCACGGCTTTGAGTTTTTGAAATGGATACACCTGTACCAATCTATCACTTTGCATGAAGTTCTTTCCGAAATGTCGTGTTTCTCGACGCAAAATTTTGCTGTTTTATGTATTTTTAAAGTCCAAAATTAAACACATTTTACAAAATTCATCGGAAAGTAAATATCCGTCAGAATTTTTTTCCACTTGCATAAGAAAGCCCAGACTCCGTGAGCAAGTGGCCAATGGGAACACGGAGATATATTTTGCTTCGAAATTGCAAATATATATCTGTGAGACCTGGACGCTTAACAAAACAGCTGAGAAACACATAAATGCCTTTGAATGTAAATGCTACAGAAGTGTTCTTCAGATATCATGGACACAAAAAATGAAAAAAAAATATATCCATACTACAAGAACTTAATATTCAAGAATGCTGGCTAATAAAGAGGATTAAACATAGAAAACTTAAATATTTTGGAAATATTAAACATCATGATAATTTAGAGAAGACATTCATGGAAGGGTACTTAATGGGAAAAAGAAAGAATAAGATCAATGCGAAAATGACTGCAAGACATCGTTGATAATCTGCAAATGGATGCATCAGTAGCAGGGCATCTTGCTTACAACCGAGAGGCCTACAGGAGCGCTGTTAGGGAGGCAAAGTTCCGCAATGGACATGCAAATGACTGACTGACTGATTTGCAAAATCGCCTAAGCATTGGTAAAAAACTTTGACCAAAAATAATGGAGTTACAACCCCTATTCTGTTATACTACTTCAAAGCTGTTCGTAGAAAGGATTTGTCTGTCATTCTCACAATGCAGCCACAAACTTAAAATGCTGTAAATTCATACCAATGTTATGCGTCTGTGATAATCTGTACAAAAGTTATGAGACTGTGAAAACACTCCCCCATTATCATAAAAGATGAATACTGGTTATATTAGATCTGTCAAAATCTGGCATAACCACTATTTGCAGCCATGCATTCGATGGATCTTTGACGCATGAAGTTCACAAGACGTCTAAGAACATCTTGCGGAATAGCCTGCCAGTCTTGATGAAGAAACAGTGTCAGCTGTGCAACATCATCTGGCGGAAGGTAATTAGTTGATACATGGACGTCCCACAGGTGTTCAACAGGTGCAAAATCAAGCGAACGAGGGGCCCACTCCATCCTGGTGATTCCATGGTGCTGGATGAAGGCATTAACGATAAGAGCTAGATGAGGTAGAGCATTGTCATCCTACAAGGCCGCATTATCACCCATAGTTCCAGAGCAGGCTGAATAAGAGGTCGCGATATCTCATCTTGGTACCTTAGGCCGGTGCCATGAATGACACGAAGAGGGGTCTTGGCTTGTCGACTGAAGCCACCCCAGACCGTGAAAGAACCTCATCCACAGGGATCCACTTCTCAAATTCTGTCATCGGTAAAAGTCTCTCTTTCCTTCTCCAAACATGAACATTAAATGACAGAGTGAAACAGGACTCTTCTGTAATGAACACATGACTTCACTGGCATCTTGTTCAACTGATTTGCTCAGGCATCAGGCAACACGGACTCTGTAGTGAACTGGAGTGATAGGGATTCTGACTACTGGTCTTCGTGAGGCAAGTCCTTATTCAAGTAAGCGTCTGCAAAACTTATTCTGCTAAGGTTAATTTTGCACAGTTCATCAGCAGAAGCCTTAGAGCGGTGCAGGCGACTGTCAGGTGGCGAAGGCCAGACAACAAGTGATATCTGTCATCCTGCAGGCTCGTACAACATAGGCGCCCTGAACGCTTTCAGTCTTCTACTTCTCCAATGACTCTAAGTCTCTCCAAAAGCCTGTGGATGGAAGAACGTGACACTCTCATACATCCTGCAACCTGACAAGTGGACTCGCCATAGGCAACCAATACAATAGCCCAAAGGCGTCCTAAGGTGCTAAGACTCCTTCTCTGGGGCATGATTTATGCAAATGGCAAAAGTGTCCTTTTATCACCAATTTTAAAACGAATGAAAAGTGACGTCTGGTCTGTAAGAGTCCCTACTGCACTTGCATCACTAATCAGCACGACATTTCTACCTGCGTAGGTTGGCGGAACGCGTGAATCATACCCTAAATTTATGCTTAACATAACGTTCTTGCAGGTAATTCCACCTCTCCCCCCCCCCCCTCACCGATAATCGTTGAGTACTTTTCATGCCTCACATGCACAGAGGACTGTTTGTGGATACCGTTGAGACACTTCAGTGAAATTATTCTTATATATTAGCTGATATAGAGATGTGTTGAAGATAAAGGGGTGACCCTAAACTTTTTGTACAGTAGAATACAAGAAAACGTCTTCACCTGAATCTGTTACTGTTGTTTCCTGGACGGAAACCACAGGAAAATGGGTCCTTCTCTGGATCAGTGATGACAGCATCAAGGTTGCAGGTTGAGATGCCAGCCTGGGTGATTATTTAAGAAAAAAATAAGAACGAACTACTTGAAGGTAGTGGAGTGAGAAGGGAGGCGTGGTCAAGTGATTTTGTTTGTATGGTCTTCCGATGTGTTTGAGTGTTGCATTGTCGGATGTTACGCTGGTGATATTGTTTCGTGGATCTGTGATTGGAGAGTGAGAGAGAGAGAGAGAGGCTGAGAGAGAGTGAAAGAGAGTGAAAGAGAGTGAGAGAGAGTATGAGAGAGAGTGAAAGAGAGTGAAAGAGAGAGAGTGAAAGAGAGAAAGAGAGAAAGAGTGAGAGAGAGAGTGTGATAGAAAGAAAGTGAGAGAGAGAGTAAAAGAGAGTGAGAGAGAGGGAGAAAGAGAGAGTGTGAGAGAACAATAGCTATTAATAAAAATGTACTCATTTAGATCAATGCGTTGCTCTCATAAATCATAAGGCGGTGCTCATTCCTTTTACTGTTTTGCTAATTTTCCAGGTAGTTCAAGAAAGCTTGACAATATTGTCTTGCCCATAAGACTGAAAACATTTACTTTATATGTGGATTGATTACCTTATATTTATAGACTTTATATGTGGATTGATTACCTTATATTTATAAGACATCAGAGAACTTGGTGAAGGCTGGAACATTCAAAAGAAGGAGTTGAAAAAAGGCCGAGAGAAAAATATGTCAGTGGACCAACCAAGCGGCATGAGAGTAGAAAAGCATATGAACTTGCTGGAAACACGAAGAGAGGAAGACAAAAGAGCATCACGGACTATGCTTTCCGGGGTGGCACATAATGTAAATTTATGTGAACCGCCGAAGGAACTGAATGTTAGTTCGGGGAGTTTTCAGTTTTTATTAGGCATCGTCTGGGCAGCTGCCTTTCTTTTGTCATGTTACAAAAGTGATCTGTGTGGTTCATCTAGTTGGGTCAGTGCTTTCTTTTGTCATGTTACAGATGTGAACAATGTGGCTCATTTAGTTGGGCCACTGTCTTCTTTGTCATGTTACAGAAGTGCATGATTCATCCAGGTTACCCGAATTGTTTTTTTCAAACAGGGGAAACAACCACATAAATCGTCGTATCTTAAGAAAAAAACAATTTCACTCCCCTTTTGACAATCATTTTACACCTTAAATTCGAAATACTAAAAGTGATTATCTCTTCTTGTATGAAATGTCTGTTATTTGAAAGTTATGATGTTTTACTTGCTCTTTCATTGATCTCCGTTTCTTTTTTAATACGTTTTTAGATTAGGTACAGAACATCGAAAGGTAACTGAAAGTAAAAAAATTAAAGATAGTCCCATAGCAAATGCCGTAGGGGGTGAAGCGTTAGAGACCTCATTATGCTGGGTCATCAGCGTATGAGGTAGGGTGACCAGTTCCTTTCCTCGCTGCCTTTACTTCCCAGATTTTCTCTGGTACCCATTTTACGAGGCTGGGTCGACCTCGGGGCCGTATTGGTCGGAAAAAAAATCCCGCTCAGCTGGGGATTCGAACCCTCGACCATTTGGTTGCTAGACGAGTGCTCTAACCACTACGCTAGCCGGCCCCCTTAGCTAGTTGGCTAAGTCGATAGTAAGCTGTTCTCTCGTGGCTAGACGGCTGCTCGTCCTATCGGAGTCCGTGTTCGAATCCCAGGTAATTCTCGTGTGATTTTTCTTTCTCTCACGTCTCACTAAAGTGCTTTGTCTACGATTTTTTCGAGGTTTAATCCTACAATATTTGTTCTCTTACTTTACCATGCAACATTAGCAATCTTAAGAACACGGCATAAAGCAAAACTTACATCGCTCTCGTACAGGTAACAGTAGTAGGCCACCTCGTCATATTCTGGAGGTTCGTTGATATTTTTAACCTTCACAGTAAGCGTTTCACCTTGTGATTCTCTGAGCCGCGAGTGAGTGAATAATACAGTAAGTAAATTGTACAAGTTGTAACCCGGTCAAAAATGACGAGAGTAGATTTGAAAATATCACCCCCCCCCCCCCACTGTTTTTTTTTTTTTTTTGCTGTTGAATTAGCTGTTTTTCACAATTACATTTTACCAGCTGACACTCTTCTAACTAAGCGAGAGATGATTTTAATCTAATTTGTTGACAGACTGCGTTGGATACTAAAATTATATAACCCTTTGTTGAATATTAGAATAATGTAACTCTGTGTTAAGTGTTAAAATTACCCTATGTTATGGCTATGGCGCATACTAAAATAATATAATCCTTTCGTTTAAAACTAGAATAATAAAACTATATTGAATACTATAATAATATATGGAGGGTGCACAAAATATAGTAATATATAAAGGAAGAAAGTCAGAACCCTTCTATATAAGAAGTGGTTTAAAACAAGGTGATACATTATCTCCATTACCATTCAACCTAGTATTAGAAAAGGTACTTAGAAAAGTGACAGAAGAAAGCAGTACAGAAGAACAAGCTAAAATACTAGGATACGCTGATGACATTGACCTGGTGGGGAAAACTATGGAAAGAGTCATCAATGCCTGCATACACCTGAGAGATGTGACACTAAAAGTGGGCTTGCCCATTAACCAGGATAAGACACAGTTATATGAAGATATCAATGGACTAGAGGCAGTATGATCCAGATTATATAAATGTTGGATATATCATCATTAGGAAAGAAGAAACATATAAATATCTAAGCACAACCTTTAACAGAAGCAACATAGTAACTGAGGAAATTAAAAGCAGAGTACAGATAGGGAATATACTTTGCAGTGCAACACCTGTTAGAATCTAAAATCCTGTCTCAAAACACCAAAATAACAATCTACAAAACTATAATAAGACGAGCCGTCATGTATGGATCAGAAAAGTGGAGTACAACAAAGAAAGATGAACAATTGTAGATCTTTGAGAACAAGATCCTAAGGAGAATCTTTGGTCCCATTAAAAATACCAATAGTGGAGAATGGAGAGCTAGAAAGAACACTGAACTGAACAGCTTATTTAAATCCCAACGAATTATGTATGTCTTTTGAAACCGAACAGACTACGCTGGCTGGGGACATGTAGAAAGAATGGAAGAGAACAGACAAATGAAAATGATGTATGTACAAGAGATGAGGGAAACAAGACCAAGGGGTAGACCAAGACAGAGATGGAAGACAACATAGAAGAGGATATACAAAAAATTGGTGTCAGAGGATTAGGAATAGAGAGGAATCGAGGCGAACTTTATCCGCAACATTGGGCCTTAATGGCTCGGAAAGCAGAAGAAGAAGAAGAAGGAGAAGAAAAAGAAGAAGAAGAAGAAAAGGAAGAAGAAGAAGAAGAGGAAGAAGAAGAAGAAGAAGAATATAGGTCCATGTTAAGAATACTGGAGTAATGAAATTGTCTCGATATAAGAATAACGACGTAATACCAATTTGATATGCATCTATGATGATTATAATAATGTTACCCTGCGATGAATGATAACACTCTTTGTTTATTACCAGACTGTTATGATGGACACCAGAAGACTACAAACACTCAACAGTGTCTGGGATATACAAACAATGAGAATAACGTACTTGAAACCGTCGCTGACGACGCAGTTAATCTGGTACTGGTTTATCCTCTCGTAATCCAAGGGCATTTTGGCATTGGCAAGAGTGGACAGCACCATCCTCTGAGCTGCAACAGATTTAGAATCCACTTTATCCGCAGCTAATATCTATGTTAGCGTCTGCAGAAAACATCGCATGCTGGTGAAAGCTTAGGCGGGTTTGAAATGATTCAACCAAACACGAACGCAGCACTGGAGTGAGCCTCCACATTAGGGATTCTTAGACGAGATACATCTATAATCTTTGAGGGACATCTATAATCTTCGAGGGTTGGGGGGGGGGGGAGTATGGTAACAAATGATGGGGTACGGGAACAAAGTGGTGGGTGTATGGTACCAAATCATGAGAGTATAGGGATCAAGTGATGTGGGTATGATAACCAAATAATAGGGGTATGGGAACCAAATGATGGGGGTAAGGGAAGCACATAATGAAGGTATGGGAACCAAATGATAGGGGTATGGGAACTAAATGAAGGGGGTTTAAAGAACCAAATGATATAGGCAATGAAGTTGGAGCATTGTGTTGAAAAAAGAAAAAGATCCATTATTATCTTTATCATCACGTCTAACATAATCGTCATCATCGTCACCTTCAGCCATCTCTCCTAGCACTTTTGGCTGCAGTCAGTCTCCAGTTTATACTGCCATTCTCTGAGTCTGTGTACCTGGACAAGCAGCTCATATCTGTACTTGTTTTGATGGTGTCTATTAATTTTCTCTGATTTAACGATTCTCTTCTGTTTTTGTTTTCGTAATTCTTCTTCTTCTTCTTCTTCTTCTTCTTCTTCTTCTTCTTCTTCAGCTTTCCAAGCCATTAAGGCTCATTGCTGCAAATAAAGTTCGCCTCGATTCCTCTCTATTCCTAATCTTCTCTCTCCAGTTGGTGACACCAATTTCCTTTATAACCTCTTTTATGCCTTGGTCTACCCTTTGGTCTTGTTTCCCTCATATCTTGTGCATATATCATTTTATTTTGTGTGTTCTCTTCCATTCTTTCTACATGCCTCAGCCAGCGTAGTCTGTCCAGTTTGAAGACATTTATAAATCGCTGGAATTTAAATAATCTGTTTAGTTCAGTGCTCCTTCTAGCTCTCCATTCTTCACTAGCCAAAAGATTCTTCTTATGATCTTGTTCTCAAAGACCTGCAATTGTTGCTCATCTTTCTCATGTATTCGTAAATATACTCTTATTATTATATATTTCAATATAACCAATATGATTCATCTTTTGTTTCTTTATGTTTTCATTTGTTTTCTTTCAGTTACTCTTTTCTACGTAACAATTGTTAAAATACTAATTAAAAAAAACTTTATTTAAACATACAGTTAAAAAATAGTTTTTATAGACACTGATCAACATTTGGAGAGACTAAAACTTGATTTCCATAGCAGTGGTAGAGATTTGTATATCAGACTAGTTCGATTCTTTAGTCTCCCTTTTCTCATTAGCAGCTTGCGAGATGATGAGATGATTGACGAAGATAACAAAGTCACACTCAAGACAAACGATACGGCTATACATTATACATGTGACAGTACCTGGGTTGACATCTCACAGTAGAACAGCACTTACTGGTCGAACATCTCACAGTAGAACAGCACTTACTGGTCGAACATCTCACAGTAGAACAACACTTAGTGGTCGAACATCTGACAGTAGAACTACACTTATAGGTTGAACATCTCACAGTAGAACAACACTTAATGATTGAACATCAGACAGTAAAACAACACTTAGTGGTTGAACATCAGACAGTAAAACAACACTTAGTGGTCGAACATCTCACAGTAAAATACCACTTAGTGGTCGAACATCTTACAGTAGAATAACACTTAGTGGCTGAACATCTCACAGTAGAATAACACTTTGTATTTGGATATCTCACAGTATAACAACACTTAGTGCTTGGACATCTCACAGTAGAACAACACTTAGTGGTTGAACATCTCTCAGTACACTTAGTGGTTGGTACATCTCACAGTTGACTACACTTAATGGCTGGTACATCACACAGTTGACTACATATAGCTGAACAAACGCCTCTTGTCAAAGTCAAACGAAAGTCTGATTTAATCGTGGAGAATGATGATGATGAAATTCCTTGATGATAGATGAAACGTTGAGTCATACATCTCATACTACTGGTGGAAATAGAGCACACAAATACCACTGGCAACAGAAAATTAGCCAGCCAGTTCCGCTATAACATAACATAACATAACATAAAGAAAAAACTGGAGACATGTTGATCTCCTACTTGTCCATTCACTCCATTACTCGACAAAAACAGAACTCTCTCGTACGAAGCTGAACACAGACTGAATTCACCTAGACCGGGACTTGTTTCGCTTACAATTCCGTAAGAGAGGAGCAGCATTTATTCAAATATGAGAAGTACAATGACCTGGTCAAGCAACTAAGGCAGAGGAGGGGGGGGGAGGGCAGGAGTCAAGGCAGAATTGATAGCTGTAGAAGTGGGAGCGGAGAGGATTCGTAGCAACATCAGCGTACGACCTAAATAAGAGACTGGGCATAAAGGGACAAGAAAGAGCAAGTTAAAGCGATAACTTCAGTGTGATGATAATACAGATAGATATGGTTGTGCTGCTGATGATCATGGCGTCAGGGATGTTCTAAAAATAATGATAACATAAAGCAAACGTTGGAAAAAGAAGACGATTAATGAACATAGTCGTATCAGCGAGTGATAGAGCTAATATCGACGGCGAAGATAACAGCTAACTAATGGCATCTGTGGTATGGTAGTAGTTATGATGATGATGATGATGATGATGATTAAAGGTAAAAGACACCAACGTACTTCCTGGTTCATAGGTAAACTTGAAAGACTCCGCGTCGGGTATGACTGAGCATGTTGGTACAAGCTGGGGTACAAAGATATCCCTGAATTAGAAACAAAACAACAAACGTTGAGGGAAAATATTCCAGATATTATCAGCAGCAGAAAAAGGCTTAGTACAAGTTTAGGACTAAATGTGTTATCCTAGTTCATGTCCGGCAGGGAAGAAAAAAAGTGTTTTACGGTGGTGTAGTTGTCAGTGCACTGGCTTGCCGGTCGGAAACCGAAAACTCGGGTAGATAATTTTTTTTTCTTTGGAACCTATCGACATCGGGCCATACCCAGACTCGAAAAACTGCGTACCTGGGGCTTGTCTATGAAATGAAAGTCAGCGAGCTCATTTTCTGGTATCCCTATCTCAAATGCTGTAGTGGCCTAGAAATGTGAAGGCACCAACACCTCACTGCCCTATGGCATGCACGTGTTATGGTTGATAGATATAGAAAAAAGAATGGCCGGATTCGAACATATAAATTATAAAGTAAACATAGAAACAGTAACCTTTTCAATACTTAAATAATTGTTCCCCCAAATTTAATACATTTCTAGCCAGCCTGGTTAGCTGAGTGGTTAGGCACTCAGTTTACTAACTGGGTGGTATTGGGTTCAAGTCCAAATAGTGGGATATTTTTCTAGTACACGCCAAAACTACCCAGGGCTGCATCAAGCCTCTGAAAATGGGCACCAGAGAAATCTGGGAAGGTAAATTAGACAAAGCGTGACACTGACAACATCAAACTTTCATGTACCGAAGGTCGTGGAAATACGGGCCTAACACCGTATCCTCAATATGTCTTAATGCCATCGATACTGGGAGTTTACTTTTTTTAAAAATATATTTCTAAACTATGGAAAAAAGCTAAATAACTGTTAATTTAATGTCAACTTTCTAATCAAATTTACATAACCGGTTTATATATAAATTATTAACCACTAGTTCTTCATATCATGAATATACATTTCTTATTCGAATCATAATATATATACTATTCTAAAGCAGGTGCAGAAATTCAAATACCTTGGAGCAGTAATAACTTCAGATGGGACATGCAGAACAGAAATTAGGAACAGAATAGGCCAAGCAAAGACTGCAATTCAGAGAATGAAAAACATATTAGCTAACAGATCTTTATCAATGAATGTTAGAAAACGAGTCCTAAAATGCTATATTGAACCTATCTTCTTATATGGAAGTGAATCATGGACAATAGGCAAGTCTGCACAAAAATCATTGGAAGAAGCAGAAATGTGGTTTATTAGAAGAATGTTGCGAATCCCCTGGACAGCAAAAATAACCAATAAAGAATGTATGAGAACAGCTGGAGAGACAAAAAAAACCTTGTCAAAAAGATAAGAGACAGACAATGTACTTTCATAGGACATGCAATGAGAAGAGGGGACATTGAAAATATTATAACAACAGGAAAAATAGAAGGAAGAAGATCAAGAGAAAGACCAAGAGAAATGATACTGGACAGTCTGACGGGATGGTGTGAGAGGAGATCACCAACTGAACTGATGGCCTGCATGAAGGATCGGGTACCATGGAGAAGCATAATAGCCAACGCCAGTCGGCACAGCACCTGATGATATATATATATATATATATATATATATATGGATGTCATAATCATACATTTATATTGAAATCACCTAGAAAGCCGATTAATTACATGGAACCGAATATTTAAAGGATGTTTGTTCGATATCATTAACGTCATCAAGTGCCACTCCAGCAGGCACTGACTGTTATTCTTCATCAAAGATCTCGGTCACTAGTATTTTCCATCAGTTCTGTTGGTGATATTTTATTATGCCTTCGCACTAGACTGTCCATGATTTTTGTTTCTCTTAATCTTCCCCTGCCTCCCCTCCCACGTTATTTTCAAGTTCTTCTCTTCTCATCATGTGCCCAATGATTGGCTGCTGTTATTTTCTTAGGAATTTAATTCAGTTGCTCTCTTCACTTGATTTTGTTCGACATTCCGTCGTGTATGTCATCTTAGTCTGTCCATGGTATTCTTAACGTTCATCAAATAAACCATATCTCTGTTGCCTGTTCATTGTCCATGGCTAACTTCCATAGAGGCTCAATGTAGCATTTTAGAGCTCATTTTCTGATGCTCAGTAGCAGAGATCCACTGCTTAAGATGGTTCTCACTTGTTGGAAAGCTGATTTGGTTTGGCTTATATTCTTCATTTCAGAGATGCATCTTCTATCTGACGTCACCTCGTATTCTTTTATATATATATATATATATATATATATATATATATATATATATTATATATATACATACATACATACATACAGTCATTTGAAAAGTTACAGAATCAGCCACTTTCTTAATTTTTACAGTTGCACAAAAACAAGTAATCAAATTCTGAAGATATTTCAAGATGAATATTTACACTCTTCTCAACAAAAAGCCACTGGTATCAATACTTTCTATGGCCACCTTTGTTTTGTTTCTCTGTGCTGATGGAATGTGATGTTGCAGACCGACAATCAGAGATTTGCAGGAGCAACATGAAATGTCATTGCAATAAGCGTACTTTCTTGCTTCAAGTTAAAGCTTTGGCATTTGACGCCTTTTTTTCTGCAACCTTATCCTTTAAAAGTGTTCACAAATTCTCCATGGGCTTGAAGTAGGAACTGTTACCTGGCCAGTCGAGCATGATAATTTTGCTGCTCCTCGGGTAATCCTTCACCGCCTTGCATCCGTAGCATAGGGCGCCATCATGCATGAAAAATGAGCACCTGTGAACTGTCATACGAATTGCCAGATTGTCTTTTAACATTTTCACGTAACGAGGACCAGTCAATTTAGTTCCCTGCGGCAAAAAGTCAAGTGAAGCAGTACCGGACTTTTTGACTCTGCATATCATCTGACCATGAGGATGTCTCACGGTGTTAACCACGTATTTGTCGTGAAATCTTTTATCTTTTGGTCGTCGAACATGTGGTACACGTGAGATAAATTACCGTACATTTGATTCATCAGAAAAAAAAAGAACTTGACTCCAGTTCTCAGCAGCCCCTAGACTGACGATGCTTAGAAAAGTCAAGTCGTTTCTTTTTTATTTATGATGTCAGTCTAGGTCAGGGGTGAGGAAGTTTTTCTCATTTGAAGGCCGCATGAGAGCTAACATCCTTCCAAGAGGGCCATATTAAAAAAAAAACAAATTTACTGCAAAATGCAAATAATTTAATACAATTTAGCTCTTATATAGAATTAACCCTTTGAAGTATCTTATACTACCATACAGTAGAGTGCATACTAACAGTGTTTCAATACAAATATATATATATATATATATATATATATATCTTATTTTAAACAACTAAGCTGCTTCTTCCCTTTCAGTTACTCTTCTGAGATTGTTTCTTGCGAGAAAACAGCGAAGTATCAGGCTACAACGTGGATGTACGTAGTCTTAACTGATCTTCCAGGTGTTCATCTGTAATTTGTGATTTTAAGGATGTCTTAATTCGTATTAAGTAGGGGAATGCAGATTCGCATGGACATGTTGTTGAGAAGCAGGAGAGCAAGCGTCGTCCGTGATCCCTGATGTGAGGATGTTCCACGGCATTTTTCCATATTTGAATTGGATCTTTTTTGCTGTCAAACAGCGACTTCAGAATATCATCTTCCGAGAGCTCACTTAACTCCCTCTGCAGCTTCTCTGGGGCCTCAAGTACATCAGCTAAGTGAGGGTTGAAAAGCCAACTTGAGGGGTCATTTCATGCTTCTCAAAATCTCTGAACCTTTCACTGCATTCCTGGACTAGCGAGTCTATAACAGATTCATATTGTTTGAAAAGTTACAAAGAATATTTTTCTTCATTAATTATTCTTACTAGGTGAGAGAAGTGCTCTTCCGGAAGCTCATTTCGGCCAAGAAGTGATTTAAGAAATGTTAATTTTGTTCTGAATATTTTTATTTCTCGCCACATATCATACATAGACCTGGTGTTGCCTTGCAATGAAACGGTCAAGTTATTTTGCTTTGTCATTATATCACACAGAAAAGCAAGTTTGCTAAGAAACTCCTTGCATGATACGAACAGTGTTCATTCCTTTCCTCGAAAAACTGGATTATTTGTTCATGCTAATAGAAAACTTTGACTAAAACCTGTCCCTGTGATAACCAGCGCACTTTCGAATGGTAGGGCAAATCAATACTAATTATCTCATTATCCATCATTAGCATCTCACGCAATTGTCCATGTCTCGTTGCATTTGCTCGAATAAGATTCACAGTTCTTACAACTGTCTGCTAAGTGTCATTTAAAACAGTGGATTTGGAGTAGAGACTTTGTTGATGCAAAATGCAATGAAAAGATCATTTTGGCTTGAAACCTCTTTCTTAAATTGTGCGATAAAGCCTTTGTTCGACCCTGTCATAAAGGGTGCACCACCTGCGCATACACTTACTAAATTATCCAGATTCAGTCCGAATTCACGACATTTGTCTTTAAAATCGTTAAACGCATCGATTCCTCGCGCTCTGCTCTTTAGAGCGCTCAGAGTAAGCAACATTTTGTGAACACGAAAATCCTCAGTTATGGCGGAAACAAAATACAACACCTGCGCTGAGTTCATTCATCCAGCGCTATTGAATAGACATTTTCTTTTTGGATTATTTCTTTCAGTTGATCTACTACATTGAGTGCTAATTCATGCTGCCAATCAGCATTAGTTCTTCTTGAAAGAGGCAGTTGTTTGTATTTGTTAACCTTATCAAGATCTAAGCATCCTATAACCTCTACGATGCAATCTTTTATAATTTCCGCATCACTGAATGGCTTACCTTTTTTCCTCAAGTATATACGCCACTTTCTAAGTAGCTTCTGTAGTTGCGTTTCCGATACTCTGCACTGACTGGAACAACTGCCTCTGCTTTTGCTTCCCTTCTTTCAGTTTTTGTAAAGCAATCTTTCGGGATTCACCTTCTAGCTTAACGTATTTATTGTCCTTATGAGTAGAGTATGTTGATGTGCACTGTATTATTTTACCGTTGAAATCACAGAATCACAGAGCAACCAACTCATTTTATCCTTCTCAGAAACAACATAGAACTGCAATTCCCATTCATCGTTAAGCACTCAGTGTTCTTCTTTCAGCGACCTTTTTGTTTTTTTCGACATGATGGAAAGCAAAAAAATGTAATCAAGTGACGAACACGCTCTAAAGGAAGGAACCACAATCGCTGCACTCTCTATACTAGCCAGTTAGTAACTGTCACCACAGTGTTGCCAGAAGGTGGAGAAGAAATTTCCGTTTCAAAACTAGCGCCAATTCTTTGTTGTTGCAATCATGAGTTTGTTTCTTAACATATCAATTTGAACGAAAATGTTGAGAATGTATTCCACGTCACACACCGGGTACCTCCTCGTACCGTGGTTTTACGTCCTACACGCGCTAAGGCTGAGGCACACTCTCCTCTACGCAACACACTTCGACTCGTACGTGCGACCACTACGCTTCACCGCCAACTCCAAACTGATTCGTTAATGCGTTCTCTTGTTCAAAATCCAATCCTTACTCTTCCTCCGCGTTCTCCTCCGAGTCTCATCGTGATATATTTATCCGAAGGCGTGATGTTACGCCACTTCAGTTTCGCGTCTGTTATTGGGTGTAGTGTCTATCGCCAGTTCCCCGTACCGACGTCGCCGGCAACGGACATTTCTGGCGACCCAATTATCGCCTCCAAGAACTACAATTAGATCATCGATACCGCCTTATAGCGGCCAGATAACGGCTTTTACCGAGAATCATCTCTTAGCGGAATATTTCCAAAATTAGTTCATATATGTTAATCAACCACATATATATATATCTGTTTAAGAAGGCCGCATAAGGCCGCAGGTTCCCCAGCCTCGGTCTAAGTTCGCTTTGCAGGTTTGTATGGTTTTAATCCAAATTATTTACTGAGTCGTCGGAAACCAGTACCGATGTTAATATCTGTCTCCGCTGGTTATAGACGGTCCCTAGTGTTCCTGCACGAACTCCTCGGAGAACGCATGCTAAATCGTGACATGGTATTGTCATCACGTGGGGTTGTTTTCCTTGGACGTCCAGTTCTCCTTCGGTCGCTGAAGTCTCCGGTATTTCCATCCATATTTCGTGATCGCATTACGGCCAGCAGTCTCGCTAACATTCACCTTATTTCACGCTCAGATCATGCTTCATGACATAAAGTCGCTAGCGTTGTCCTCTGACTTAGACTTAATGATGGCTTTGGGCACATTTTTAACTACTTATAAAATATATGCACAGTCTCTCAGCCTGAAAATCTGAAGCGGACTGACGCCCGAACGCTTGCCCTTGCTCTATTAAAAGGTGCTAATGTAATGTGATCTGACATGGACACTTATTGCTCAATACTGGGAAGATAGACGCATTCGCCAGAAATCTCGTAAAAACAACAGTTGGCTGTTGCAAGTGACTGTATATATATATATATATTATATATATATATATATATATATATATATATAAAAGGGGCAGACTGCGTGAAAAATCTCTGAAGAGGACATTATTAAGAGAGGCCAAGTTAACAGGCATAAAATCCTTTGATGAGGTTGAAAGACTCGCCGAAGACAGGAAAAATTGGCGAACTACTTTGCGAGCCCTATGTGACGTTTAACGGCACGGGAAGGATATAAGATATAAGATATAAGATATATATATATAGACAGACAGACAGGCAGGCAGACAGAGAGACAGACGGATAAGATAGATAGATAGATAGATAGATAGATAGATAGATAGATAGATAGATAGATAGATAGATAGATAGATAGATTAGATAGATAGATAGACAGAGAGACAGATAGATAGATAGATAGATAAATAGATAGATAGATAGATAGATAGATAGATAGATAGATAGATAGATAGATAGATAGATAGATAGATAGATAGATAGATAGATAGATAGATAGATAGATAGATAGATACGTGTAACTTACGGATCATTGAAGCTAAGAGTAGCAAGTACTGTACCGCTGGGTGAGTTCTCAGGAATTGTAACTGTGTCTGGCAGATTGACAATCTCTGGCTGCGTGTTCAGATCTTAGGGTGGACATATGAGGAAATGAGAGATTGTTAGATACTTATGTAGGTCATCGATCACGCAGAAAAACAGATAGATAGACGTACTGATGGATAGACTGATCGGCTGAAAGACGGAAATACACATGACATCTTCACGCAGTTGTAGAGATAAATAGAGAGAGAGAGAGAGAGAGAGAGAGACTGAGAGAACCAGCCGAAGAGACAGAGACAGTTATCGAAAAAAGGCCATATAAAACAAAAAAATATATGCTCATATACAGACAATCGAGAAAATCGACATTCGATAGAAAGACACGCAGAGAGAAAAGGAGATACGAAAATGGATACAGACATACAACTTATTAACTGAGTAATTCAGTTAGTTATATTCTAAATGTATTAATTCGATCGTCCAATCATTCTTCTTTCTTTTTCTTGTTCTTTTTCTTCTGATTATATCAGTCGAACTGCGAACATGAAGCTCTTTGCTGTCGAATCGGTGAAGATGTTGAAGCGCAGTATAGTGTAGGATTGGGAATAGGCTATGGCGGCTATTTTTTCACAAACTGACTGGAATTTTAAAAAAAAAGCAGGGGGTGTGAAATACTTCTTTAGCAGGCACCCCCATCATGAGGGCTATGGCGATCCCTGCTTCATTAGCAAGGCTAGGCTTGTTACTGGGGTACCGACAGTGAAGCTGTCAGGGTCTTGGTCAGATATGTATCGCCGACCCTGATGACAGAATGTCAAATATGGGTTTATAAAATGTAATATATATATATGCTAGTTCTTGTATGTATAGCCAAGTTTTTTTTTCATTCTGCTTTCATCCTGGACCCTTTCCACTCATCTGTCCTGCGTATCGTCATCCGAAGTCAACCCTAACTGGATCACTTGTACACAGTATTCAGTCGCTCACGCTTCCAGAGGCACTCGCTCGGAGCTCGCTCGACAGTGAATTACTTGTGATGGTGATGATTATTTCGAAGTTGTTGATTACGTTGTGAAGATCAGTCACGGAGCACGTCATCACTATGTGATCCACAGTCGCTGTCCTCAGATCTGTCGTGGTTCGTATGATGCCATCGGCTGTGAAATGAAAATAAAAAAAAGTCGCTGCAGGTGACCGCTCTATGGCAAGCTGTAAGAATTCTTTGCGTTTCGTTACGAAGACATACGATTTATTTACTACTAGAGTCATTAAAAAAAAAGGTAAGGGCAAACTGACAATTTCAGTTATATGTAATTCAGTTAAAGATACAAGTCTTATGTTATTCTTTCTATACAGTCACTCTCCTTTTCAATATACTTCTGGCACCTGTTCATCATTTTCTTTATTCCATCAGAAAAAACAAAAACAAGATCGTTTTGTGCCCTCAGCCAAGAACTACCTCGCCCTCGGTCCCAAACTTTCGTCCTCTCAGAGCGTCCTTCACGAGTTCGAAGACAAGATAATCAGAGGGAAGTCCAAACACAAGATAATCAGAGGGAAGTCCAAACACAAGATAATCAGAGGGAAGTCCGAACACAAGATAATCAGAGGGAAGTCCAAACACAAGATAATCAGAGGGAAGTCCAAACACAAGATAATCAGAGGAAATTCCGAACTCAATATAATCAAAGGAAAGTCCGAACACAAGATAATCAGATAGAGCAAGGTTAGGATTGTAACGAGGATGCAGTAAGATCTAAAATCCTAATCTTCGAATAGTGTCAACAGCTGCCTCGGCCACGTGAGGACGGGTGAAATATCATGAAGGAGGACGGTTATTTTTTTTAATGACCCTGTTTTTATATCAATGTTTGAGTACGTTATACCTTGTCAGATATCACTCCGTAAATAGAAAAAACCCAGCTTTTTGACATTAATCTTAAGTACGAGTTTTTTTAAAACTTATTTTAGTGTTCCATGAAACGTATAACATTTCCTGATGCAATGCCAAGTATAAAGCTGGTCACGTGCTGCTACATTTGTGGTCTATAATTCCATCCTGTCCATAGTTGTTTTTTTTAAAATTAGGGCTGGTTTATGTTTTCTATGGTTTATCGATGGAAACAGAGAGAAGAGGGAGAGAGAGAAGAGGGAAAGAGAGAGAAAGAAGGATAAATATCCAAGGGTGCTAACAAAGCTGGAGGTAAATCATAAGCAGAAGCAGCAATCTGAACAGAGGAGGCAGTGAGAGAACACAGTGGAGGAACTTGACTACCAGCGCGAAGACGACGTCCAGTTTAGCAATTAGTGACTCACAGCTGACATGCTAACGTCATGATTGATGAGTCATAGCTGACATGCTAACGTCATGATTGATGAGTCACAGCTGACATGCTAACGTCATGATTGATGAGTCATAGCTGACATGCTAACGTCATGATTGATGAGTCATAGCTGACATGCTAATGTCATGATTGATGACTCACAGCTGACATGCTAACGTCATGATTATTGAGTCATAGCTGACATGCTAACGTCATGATTGACGAGTCATAGCTGACATGCTAACGTCATGATTGATGATTCATAGCTGACATGCTAACGTAAAGACTGGAGAATCATAGCTGACATACCAACGTCAGGATTGATGAGTCATAGCTGACATGCTAACGTCAGGATCGATGAGTCATAGCTGGCATACTAATGTCAGGATTGGAGAATCATAGCTGACATGCTAATGTCAGGATTGGTGAGTCATAGCTGACATACTAATGTCAGGATTGATGAGTCATAGCTGACATACTAATGTCAGGATTGATGAGTCATAGCTGACAGAGACCGTGTCCCACCCCCTGCCTTGGTGCCTCCACTTGCAGGCCTAGACTGATGAACGTGGCACAGATTGCTATAGCTTCCAGGATGGTGGACTCTTCTGAGGAAACACTGCACGTCGCCTGCCTTTTAGTTAAACTCAGCTACTGGAGGAAAAAACCCCACCTCCTAATTAGCCCTCTCCTAATTCGACAAGATGTTGTGCCTTAATATCTTCACTGCATCGGCTGCACAGAACACCAGCTCACA
Organism: Achatina immaculata; assembly: GCA_009760885.1. Taxonomy (NCBI): domain Eukaryota; kingdom Metazoa; phylum Mollusca; class Gastropoda; order Stylommatophora; family Achatinidae; genus Lissachatina; species Lissachatina immaculata. The sequence continues at coordinate 39,993,115 of CM019701.1, read as the reverse complement.
GTTCCGGGGAGACAGAAGAAGAACAAGAAGAAAAGAACAAGAAGAAAAAGAAGACTAAACAGAAGAAGAAGACTAAACAGAAGAAGAAGACTAAACAGAAGAAGAAGACTAAACAGAAGAAGAAGACTAAACAGAAGAAGAAGGCTAAAAAGAAGGAAGAAATTCATGCAGAGAGAACAGAATACTGTAAAATAAATCATTTAAAAAAACTGATAACATGCAAGCAACGATGCTTAACAAAATGTATTTAAAAGCAGACAGTGCTTTACAAATGTATGTAGCAACTGACCTAGCCCTACAGTGAAATAGTTGACTTGCGGGATAGTTGTACATGAGTAAAACAAGGGATCACTCTCAGGATCTACAGCGGTCAAGTTGTAAATGATGGAATTCTGTGTTATCGGAGCTTTGGCATCCAATGTTAAGTAATCTGCAACAAAAAAGTATTGATCTGTTCAGATCGAATCATGAAAGCATTCATGAGCTGTATTAAATGTTGCCTCCCGTGCGCTATTTATCGATTGATGTAACGAATATGCCGATAATATGGGAGAAAAAAGTTATAAACTGGTGAATAATACACCAGTTAGACAACAACAACAGACTAGAGAGATATGTGCTAGCTTAGGCTTTGTCTGACGGACTTACCTAACACTCTTGATTTGTTAGTTTTATGAAGATGCCGTTTTAAATCAGCCTTGGTTGCTAACAGCTGTGATAATTCCTAGTAATTACGTAAAATTATTGCCGTTTAGAAGATGAGACTGAGATAGATCGATAGACAGAGATAGAGAGTGACTGAAAGAGAGAGAGAGAGAGGAGAGAGAGAGAGAGAGAAAAGATGGATAGAGCGAAAGAAAGATAGAAAGAGAGAGAGAAAGATAGAGAGAGAAAGATAGTGAGAGAGAAAGATAGTGAGAGAGAAAGATAGAGAGAGAAAGAGAGAAAGATAAAGAGAGAGAGAGAAAGATGGACAGAGAGAAAGATAGAGAGAGAGAAAGAGAGAGAGAGAAACGAACTGAAAGGGAGAAAGAGGCAATGGAGGAAAAAAACAGAAAAAGGAGAAGAAGAAGAAACAGTGTTAGTAAAGGTGCTAGTAGTAGTAATAGCATAAGAAGAAAAAGTAGTTGTAGTAGTAGTAGTAGTTGTTGTAGTAGTAATAGTAGTAGTAAAGTAGTAGAAGTAGTGGTAGTAGTAGTAGTAGAAGTAGTAGTAATTTTAGTAGTAGAAGTAGTAGTAGTGGTGTAGTAGTAGTAGTAGTAGTAGTAGTAGTAGTAGTAGTAGTAGTAGTAGTAGTAGTAGTATAGTTGAAGAACATGAAGAAGAAAACGAAAGTCTAATTGAAATCGTATGTCCCTGACTCTTCAAATGTGTAAGCTATAGACCAGGGGTTGGCAAACTTTAAGCAGTATTGTGCCGAAGTAATGTTGCAAACTCGCTCAGCGTGCTAACCTAAGCCCACCTTAATTTTTATATGCAACAACTATTGAACACATTAAATAACTATATTATATAAAATTCCTTTTTGTTATTTAGTATTTTAATATAAATAGGGACACATACGAAATATACGTTTAGCAAATTTTAAGTTCTGAACATATTATTTTTAATATGAATCCGTATTCGTTATTCCATAAATTCGTGAAGCAACTGGATGATGATATATTTTTTGCCTTTTTTTTTTTTTTGGAGTCATTTCTAGGGCACCGTAGCCGTGTTAATTACTAGTCAGTCAGTCATTTGCATGTTCCTTGCAGACCTTTGCCTCCCTAACAGCACTCCTGTAGGCATCTCGGCTGTAAGCAAGATGCCCTGCTGCTGATCCATCCATTTGCAGATTATCAATGATGTCTTGCAGTAATCTTCACCTTAGTCTTCCTTTCCTTCTTTTTTCCCATTATATACCCTTCCAAGACGGTCTTCTGTAAATGACGTTTACGTTTTCTCTGTTTAATCATATTTGCTAGCCAACCTTCTTCACTATTAAGTTCTTGTAGTATGGATATATTTGTTCTTTTTTGTATCCATGATATTTGAAGAACTCGTCTGTAGCACTTACATTGGAAGGCTTTTATATGTTTCCCAGCTGTTTTGTTAATTTATCTAATATTGATAAACATCAAATGGTTATGTCCACGTTTTCTGTCAGATGGAAAGATCATCATCATCATCATCATCATTATCGCCTTTCACTCCTCTGAGACCATAGACCACAGATAAAGGCTCTCCAGTCATCCCTGTTCTTGGAATTATTCTCTGCTTCCTTCCATGTGCATCTCTTGTCTCTGAGCACTGTCGTAATTTCTCTTTTCCATCATTATGAATAATGTAAGATTATAGAAAACTACTACTAGTACCTTTACTAACACTGTTTCGAAATTATCAAAAATTCATTTTCTGTAAATTCGCCAGACGTATTCAGCGTATAAAATCTTGTTTGTTCTATTTTATAAAGCAAGCTAACACAAGGAGTGATGCATTTGTAAATGTTCAGTAGCAAATGTATAAAACAGCAGCAAATATATAATCCGGTGGAAAATATGTGAAACACTAGTAAAATGTTTAAAATATTTGTTTAAGACTATAGCAAATATTTAAAACAATTGTAAGTACAAATAGCAAACGTATACAACAAATAGCAAATGTTTAAAACAAACAGCAACGTGTAAAACAGTAGAATATGTTTAAAATAGTATATTATAAGACAGTAATAAATATTTTTTAAAACCCTAAAACAATAACAAATGTATAAGAAAGTAGCAAAATGTATAAAACAAAAAGCAAATGCATACAACAGTAGTAAATAGTAACAAGTACATAAATATACTTGGATATAGCAAATGTACCTGTTAAAAAAAACCAAATATGAAACTTTGCAACGCTCAGACTTGGAAATCTATACATGCAAAATCTCAGTGAAGGCGAACAAGCTAATTTCATATTGCGCTCTGTCGCTTTATTGTGTACACAAAAAATTGCTTCCAATTCTTGTTACACGTGTACCAGTTATCATGAAAGTGATATTTACCACGAGGATATCGGTAGTTTGTGAACGTCATTGCCTGGTTCTGCTGTACATCAATCCTTATAACTGTTTCGTTGGTTTGTGTCCGTGTTGAGTCTGTGCACACGATTGTCAGGTCGTAGCTCCTGAACTGCAGAGCCTGCCCGTTTGCCACTCCGACATAATATATGTAAAAATCTGAAAGAGAAGTGAAGTAATCACATTAATGCAGGAAAGAATTTACTAAACTAAAAGATGTTTCTTCTAATCGTTAGCCACTTAAAAGCCTTTTTGTTGTTGTTTTATTCTTCTTGTTGTTCTATTTGTTGTTGTTGATCTTCTGGTTGCTGATCTTGTTGTTGTTCTTGTTCTTGTTCTTTTATTGCTGTCCTTGTTATTCTTGTTGTCCTTGTTCTTATTGTTGTTGTTTTGTTGTTCTTGTTGTTATTATACTTGTTCTTGTTGTTTATGTTGTTGTTATTGTTGTTCGTATTGTTATTTTTCCTCTTCTTGTTTCTGTTGTTCTTATTGTTGTTTTTCTTCCTCTTCTTGTTTTTGTTGTTCTTGTTGTTGTTCTTCTTCTTGTTATTGTTGTTATCGTTGCTGTTGTTGTTATTGTTCTAGATGTTGCTGTTATTGTTCTTACTGTTACTGTTCTTGTTCTTGCTGTTATTGTTGTTGTTGTTGCTGTTCCTGCTCTTGTTGTTATTGTTGTTCTTACTGTTCTTGTTCTTGTTGTTATTGTTGTTCTTACTGTTCTTGTTCTTGTTGTTACTGTTGTTCTTACTGTTCTTTTTGTTATTGTTGTTCTTGTTATTTTGTTGTTCTACTTCTTGTTTTTGTTGTTCGTGTTCTTGCTGTTATTGTTGTTGTTTTTCTTGGTGTTGCTGTTCTTGTTCATGTTGTTCGTGTTTTTGTTGTTATTCTTCTTATTTTTTGTTCTTGTTCTTGCTCTTGTTCTTGCTGTTCTTGTTGTTTTTGTTCTTGTTGTTGCTCTTGTTATTGCTGTTCTTGTTGTTTTTGTTCTTGTTGTTACTCTTGTTCTTGCTGTTCTTGTTGTTTTTGTTATTGTTGTTGCTCTTGTTCTTGCTGTTCTTGTTACTTTTGTTTTTGATGTTGCTGTTCTTGTTTTTGTTGTTCTTCTTGTTATTTCTGTTTCTCTTGTTGTTGTTGTTCTTCTTCTTTTGTTGTTATTTTTTGTTCTTGGTCTTGTTGTTCTTGTTGTTAATGTTGTTGATGTTCTTATTATTTTTGTTTTTGTTGTTCTTAATGTTGTTGTTCATCTTCTTATTGTTTTTCTTCTTGTTGTATTTGTTCTTGTTGTTGCTGTTCTTGTTGCTGTTGCTGTCAACTCTATTACTCCAGAAATAACACCTGCATATTAAAGTGTACCAATACTGAGACAAAATACTAAATGAAATTAAAAGTAGCAGGTTTCTAATCCAACCCCTATTTATAAATTATAGAATAACATCCTTCCAGCTTAATTTCCTTCTTAAATGAAATTTCAATCATAACCTGTTATTTCAGAGCATGGAAATTGAATTAGGAGTGAAACAGCTAAAACAAAAGTAAATAACGGCCTCTGTACTGTTTTCCTCCGTAATTTTAAAGATCAAAATTGTAATCTACACAATAAGCTAAATATGGTCATCACGATAATTCGAGGTGGTAGTTTTTAAAAAATTCTCTTTAAGTTGTTAATGTAGACTTTGGATTTTCTATCAGATGGAGAGAAAAAACAAGAACTAAAGACACCAGGAACAATAGAATGTGCTGATTTGCTGGAAACCTCACAAGCCAAAACAAACAAACAAAAAAAATCAAAGTACGCAGAATAGAAAATATCCAGTGACATACAAATAGCATAAGTGACCGGGACAGCATTTTATTCCAAGCTAAAGAAGTGCGATGTTAACTGATATTCAGGGGCACTTAACTTTAGGTACACGGACTCCCCAGAGAGGGGGAGGGTGGGTCCTCGGACAAGCACTTGTAGCGACGGAGTTAAAAAAAAAACAACTTTTGAGATCATGCTCGTTGTATTTATTTGTTTATTTTGTTGAGAGATCCACATTTGTTTTCAAACCAGAAAGGAAATCGGACGGTTGTGGGGGGGGGGGGGGGTGGGGATGTCCAGGCCCCCCTCCCCAAAAAAAAATGGTTATTAACCATTAGGGTAGTGGATATATATAGAAGAGAGCACCGCCTTTTCTAAAGAGTTTAACGCAGTCCTAGAGGTCTTTAGACTAGTTTAATGTAATCCTAAAGTTACGTAGTTTAATGTAGTCCTAGAGTTATTTAGACTAGTTTAATGTAGTCCTAGAGTTATTTAGACTAGTTTAATGTAGTCCTAGAGTTATTTAGACTAGTTTAATGTAATCCTAAAGTTACGTAGTTTAATGTAGTCCTAGAGTTATTTAGACTAGTTTAATGTAGTCCTAGAGTTAATAGTTTAATGTAGTCCTAGAGTTACTAGTTTAATGTAGTCCTAGAGTTACTAGTTTAATGTAGTCCTAGAGTTATTTAGACTAGTTTAATGTAGTCCTAGAGTTATTTAGACTAGTTTAATGTAGTCCTAGAGTTATTTAGACTAGTTTAATGTAGTCCTAGAGTTATTTAGACTAGTTTAATGTAGTCCTAGAGTTATTTAGACTAGTTTAATGTAGTCCTAGAGTTACTAGTTTAATGTAGTCCTAGAGTTCAAAAGAGTAATTTGTTGTCTACTTTTTTAGTTGTTTTCCAGTTTTCACATGCATAAATGCGGGTGGATATTGCAAGTGAATTGAATAATCTTAACTTTGATTTTGTCCTTCTAAGTTTAGAGTGCCATATGGTCTCAAGATTCTTAAACTCGTTTAATATTGTCTTAGAGTTGTTAGACCAGTTTAATGTTGTCCTAGAGTGCATCAGACTACTTTAATGCTGTCCATAAGTCGTGTACATAATACGATGAGTGTGTTAATGGAAAAAATAGGGTACTTGTATAAATCAGAGTTCCTTAACTTGCAAAAAGTACCCAAAATATTCTGTATGCCATTTCCGTTTAATTCTAATGTACATTTTTGCTTTTACCAAGAGATGTCACAACAGTACGCGGGTTCAAACCTGTGAACAATTACTGTGTTACCAGACATCAACTTGATGACATACGTTTAGTGTTACAAAGATCAGTTAGTTTCATTTACATGTCATGTACATGTTAGATAATTATCGAAATAATGGAATTCCATTTCTCTTACCTGTATATCCATTTTTCTTCCAGCAAGCGAATGGGCCACTCTGAGGATAAAACTCTTTGATGTTGCATATGCAATAGTCTCCAGGGTTGGTACAGTCTACCTGGTGATTTGACAAACAGAACAAAAGAGCTGTCAGCGCCTACCTGCTAATTGGACAAACAGAACAAAAAAGGATGCCACAACCTAACTGGTGTCTGGACACACAGAACAAAAATAGCTGCCATAACTTAACTGAAAGCAACAGTCTAAATGTAGTAGTAGAGTTTTAGTTGTTAGGAAATTGTTTGTCTAAGGAACCAAAGTTTAGAAAAACATGATTATTTCACGCGGAGTGGGTTTTTCGTCATGGTAGAATATTCGGGGATTATGGGAAGATTTAGAAGGGGATATTTAAGCTCGAAAAACTTTCATTAGGGAGGATTTTTGTGTAGAATGTTATATTGAGTAGTCATGTCTCCTAGTTGAGGAGTTGCATGTTAGTTTCAGTGATATAATAGTTTTAGTTCAGCATATTGTCCTTTAGGACGGTGTTATTTTTTCCTTGTTACTAATATGTAGGCTGTTAGGAGTGTTGTCCTTGTCAGGACAGATTTGTGTGCTCGGGAGATGTGTTGGAAGTTCACCATATTGTAAGCATTTGTTCCTACTTGCTTATTGTTGCAAGGCTTTTCTTTCCCATGGCGCCGACTACGCGGCCGGGAAGTTCTTGTATTGCTTGTTAAATCACCCAGCCATGTTGGCAGTTCGTTTTCCTTCCTCATCTTCATTTTGCATCGTTCACTTTTCCATTCAATGAAATGTTTGATGTGTATCTTTGAAGTTAGACTATTTATTACTTTCATGGAGTTTCCTTGCTGTGGTCCTGCTGAGCGAGTGGGAAGTCCTGTGCAAGTTTTCACACGTGACACTGTTGTTTTTGTTGTGGCAGTTGCGAACCTGGCACTGTTGTTGTGTCACTCGGGGTATACCATGGTGGCAAGGTTAGCAACTCTTACAGGCAACAACAACAGAAAATCTTTCTGATACAGATAAAGCCCACAAAAAGTTCATCTCTCTGATGCTCTGTGTACTATTACCACAGGCATACTTCTTTAGTTGGTATAAAGAACAAAAACTGCCAGAACTTAATGATGTCTGGACACACAGAACGACATAGCCTACTACAGTGGGATATCTTAAAACAGTAGCCTACTACAGTGGGATGTCTTAAAACAGTAGCTTACTACAGCGGGATATCTTAAAACAGTAGCCTACTACAGCGGGATATCTTAAAACGGTAGCCTACTACAGCGGGATATCTTAAAACTGTAGCCCACTACAGCGGGATATCTTAAAACAGTAGCCTACTACAGTGGTTTATCTTAAAATAGTAGGAGATTTTGAATCAGTCATTAAGACTTACACGGTTAACATCACCTCTGCTTACAATGAAAAAGCTCCCATTAGAACATGATCATACCATCAGCCAGTCAGTCTTTCGCATGTCCCTTACGGAACTTTGCCTTCCTAACAGCTCTCCTGTAGGCCTCTCGGTTGTAAGCAAGATGCCCTGCTGCTGACGCGTCCATTTGCAGATCAACAACGATGTCTTGTAGCCATCTTCGCCTTGGTCTTCCTCTCTTTCTTTTTCCTATTATATACCATCCCAAGACTGTCTTCTCTAAATTCTCATGTCGTTTAATCTGTTCAAAATATTTAAGTTTTCTCTGTTTAATCTTCTTTATTAGCCAACCTTCTTCAATATTGAGTTCTTGTAGTATGGATAATTTGTTCTTCTTCGTGTCCATGATATCTGAAGAACTCTTCTGTAGCATTTACATTCAAAGGTATTTATCTGTTCCTCAGCTGTTTTGTTAAGTGTCCAGGCCTCACAAGCATATGTTGCGATGGGAAAGATGCATGCTCTTAAAAATCTTATTTCTGTAGTTCTGTCTGTTCCTCTTCACAGCTTCAATGGATCATAAAATTTTACAGGTAAGCGAAGGGTTAGAAAATGAACAGTTATATTACTACTTCTTGTACGTGAATGGTGTAGTACTGCAGTGAGGACCGGCATGTACCGATTTGACCAGGGTGCATCGATAATGAATCCCATTCCAGCATAGCCTTAATTCCGTGAAATACAATCTCTCATATGAGATGACTGTACCGCAGGAGATAGACTATGTATAAGCTTTTCTTTACCCGACCTTGCTATTACTTTAGCCTCAATAACTGAGGAACGGGCTGAAGATACGGACTGGTTTGTTAGGTTTATTCGAAGAAGTTATGAAAGACACTGCAGTCTACACCAAATCCGACATCAAGTCAGGTTTTCAAGTTCTTTATCAACTGCAAAGAATCTGTTTCCTATTCACAAGGTATAATCAACAAAACATTCAACCATTCTCATTTTCTTAAATCAAAATTATACATTTGGAACAAATGTAATCAATCATATTTCACTATTTTAGTCATAAGAAAAAACGTTATTGATTATATATTTTTACACATATACAAACTCATACCTGTTTTGACTATATGTTAAATACTTTATATTCGAAGGTGTACTCATTTATTACAGAAAAAAATGTCGAGTTATATTAAAGATGTTAATCTTCATCCTCAAAATAAAGAAAAAAAAACATATTTAGAGAATATTTAACTCATATTTATTTAAATGGCATAAATGGCATATTTAACTCATCCCTTGCAAACTTTTCTATATCAAAAACCAAGCTGTCGGTCTCCAAAAAAAAAAAAAAAAGAATTATTTTCATTAAGTCAAGATTATTTATAACGAGAAACCCGTTAAACGAGCTCATAACCGTCCTCGGTTTGCGCCAAGGTCTACCACAAACTAGAAGATTTCAGCCCATCAAGATTCTCTCTGAAATTTTAGTTTCAGACTTTCAGGCCATCCAGTAAGAGTACCAGGAGCTGAGCATCTTTACTTTATCCTTCCTCTTGTACGGTGAAGTATCGAGAGAAAATGCAACTGGCGTTTTTTTTTTGAGGGGGGGGGACCCAATGGGCGGGCTCAGTGACGGTCATGCCATAATTAGCGTGTGCTTCCCTGATACCATTTTGGGGGTCTTCCTTTTGATCTGTGTCCTGTAGCTCTTTGGCTGAAGGCTCTCGCGGGTGGCTCGTTCATACAATTGTAGTCTTTTCTGTCCCAGGCTCTAAACCAGAAATCTGCAAACTTTTTAACTCATTTACCCCCCCCCCCCCCCAAACCACCCCCCCACCCTCCGATTAAATCCTCCCACCCGCCCCCATGAAGTTTTAGATTGTTTATTAACCTCCCAAACATGTATTATATAAAAGTATATTTTCTTCTTCATTATTCCTGTAACTGAGAGCAGATGTTCCTTGCCACAGTGTTCTTTGCAGTGAAGATGTTGAGATACATCATCGTGCCGAATTGGGAGCGGGTCATGGCAGCTATTGTTTTTTTTTTCCGTCCTTGGGTAACAACTAAAAAAACAGGCGGTGTGCAATACTTCTCTGACAAACTTCACCACCATGGGGATCATGGCGATCCCTTCCCCGTTAGCCAGGCAAGGCCTGTTACTGAGGGCAACAGCATAGAGGTGGGAGAGGGTCTTGGTGAGCAAAGGTTCGCCTACATGTCAGTTATTGTCCGCGATTGTCTTAAAAGAGAGCGCCTACGTCCCCATGAAAATAAATTACGAAATAGCAGTATTCTAATTATAATAACAATAACACAAGTCCCGTGTATAATCTCATTGACCTTTAGACGTGGATATCTACCATACTGTGGAACCCAGGTCTAAGTACATACGTACCTTGGCAATCTGTGTTTCTGTTGTCGTTTCTTGGTAGATATTATAAGGTTGTGGGAATGGTTTCAGATCCTACAGAATAAAAAGTTACATACTTCATCAAAGTTCGCATCTTAAGACAGATAAAATATACGTAATTCACATTACTGCAGGAACTGAGCTGAGGTGACTATAACATATTGTTCAAACTGCAATATGAACTTACTTACAGTACTTACGTTACTTTACTTTACTTTATCTTTCCTCTTGTACCGTGAAGTGTGGAGAGGAGATGCAGTTGGCGTGTACATGGTCTCGGTGTTGATCATGACTATGACGTAATTCGTGAGTGTTTCCATAACTGACATTTACAACAGTGGTTATATTCCCAGTGACCTGATTAAATCCACGTTTATAGCACTACCGAAGAAACCAGGTGCAAAGGAATGTGACGACCACCGGACTATCAGCCTCTCATGTCACATAACGAAGCTACTTCTGAGAATCATTATGAGAAGAACAAGGAAAAAGATAAAAATGGAAATAGCAGATGAACAGTTTGTATTTGTTGAGGGAAAGGGAACACACAATGCCATTTATGCTTTACGAACACTAACAGAAAGAGCTTTAGAAGTACAAAAAGATCTCTACTTATGCTTCATTGATTACACCAAGGCATTTGACAAGGTGAAACATAATGAAATTATTAAAATGCTTGAAGACATCAATATAGACGGCAAAGACCTGAGGATTGTAAAACATCTATACTGGCAGCAAGAAGCAGCAGTTCGAGTTGAAAATAGAATTGGAAAATATCAACCTATAAAACAAGGGGTGCGACAAGGATGTGTACTATCTCCAGACCTTTTTTCTCTGTATAGCGAGAATATTCTAAGAATAATCATCACAAAACCAGGCATAAAAATTGGAGGATACAGTATTAACAACCTTCGGTATGCTGACGACACAGTACTGATAGCTGAGAACCTACAAGACCTGCAAAATCTCTTGGATAAAGTCGCCAAAGAAAGTGAACAGAAAGGCCTTACTTTGAACATAAAAAAGATAGACACTATGGTTATATCTAAGAAACAGAATCCACCAGCATGCAGTATAAAATTAAACGGAACTATTCTAAAGCAGGTGCAGAAATTCAAATACCTTGGATCAGTAATAACTTCAGATGGGAAATGCAGAACAGAAATTAGGAACAGAATAGGCCAAGCAAAGACTGCATTTCAGAGAATGGGAAACATATTAACCAACACATCCTTATCAATGAATGTTAGAAAACGAGTCCTAAAATGCTATATTGAACCTATCTTGTTATATGGAAGTGAATCATGGACAATAGGCAAGTCTTCACAAAAATCATTGGAAGCAGCAGAAATGTGGTTTATTAGAAGAATGTTGCGAATCCCTTGGACAGCAAAAATAACTAATGAAGAATGTATGAGAAGAGCTGGAGAGACAAAAACCTTGTCAAAAAGATAAGAGAGAGACAATGTACTTTCATAGGACATGCAATGAGAAGAGGGGGCATTACTTACAGTACCTACTTTACTTTACTTTACTTAATTTTACTTTACTTTACTTTATCTTTCCTCTTGTACCGCGAAGTGTCGAGAGGAGATGCAGTTGGCGTGTATGTGTGTGTGTGTGTGTGTGCGTGCGTGCGTGCGTGCGTGCGTGTGTGTGTGTGTGTGATATATTCTTATTCAGCGCCCAAAACACTTAATTCTGTGTTTCTCTGCCTGTTGTAGGAATAGTGTGATTCCTACCAGTTGTACTATGTCTTCACTTCTTCTCTTGTACCTCCTAGGGACGTTTGTTGCTTTTCTTAGACATCTCATTTCGCATGTAGATTTTTTTTTTTTTTTTTTTGCTGTTCTTGGTTAGTGCCCATGTTTATCATTGGTACCATAACGTTGGTATAAATGTGTTATTAATTAGTTGTCCCTTGGATTCGAGAGGATATGTTAGGGTGATGAAGTAGCGTGGGTAACTGGTATGCCATCCCGTCTGCTATTTGTGTTCTAACTTCAGTTGCTCTATCAAGCTTCCCGTCTTCTGTAAACGTGCTATCAAAACGCTTGAATTGTTTAACTTGTCGGATTTTGCTGTCTCCGAACAGTTAAGACATCATCTGCAGCCGCCCGCTGTGACATGATCGACGAAATCTAGAACCCAGAAAGAAATAGTGAAAGGCTGGATATAGGACATCGCACAAGAAGTGGGTAGTCTAGAAGAGAAGGAGAAAGATCGAGATAGAAGTACTCCTGCCCTTAAGGAAAGAGAGAGAGAGAGAGAGAGAGAGAGAGAGAAGAAGAGGGGGGGGGGTGGAAGGATCCAAGCGAGACAGTAGAGAGCTATCTACCCATCGAGCCATCAAATCTCTTAGTAATGAAGCAAACTGCCCGTCTGGGACACGCTTCAACGCTGGAAATAGATAACCTATACCCTGCCCAAGGGCCTCAGCAGATAAGGTAAGGGCCCTTTTTTCCGTTTTTCGGTGCTTTTTTTATATATAATTGCATGATCTTCTGGGAGTTAGCCATGACGTATGGGTTGTCGTCGTGAGTTGTGCACCAACTCAAGAAGCGAAGAAAAATAAAACTGCCTGAATTATAATTTGAATTAGATGTCCGTTTCTTCTAGTCACTGTTTTCTGCTTTCCTTTGCTTCCTTGGGGGGGGGGGGGAGGTGAGGTAATATTCCTCTAACAAGTGGCATATATCTTATATTTTCCTTTTTGCTGAATTCACCTTTGTCTCTGCGTGGAATCCTCAAGTTTTGCTCTGATATCAGACTTGCGGATATACTTGATAAACGTGCAATGATGGCATGCTAGAACACATAGAACAATGACATTATATGTAAGAGGAATGTGAACAGCAGTCAGAACACGGGTAGAGCAGTGTTCTATGTGTGAAAAGCAGAATAAACAAAATGATAAAACCATTCTGTTCTGAAATTATTACATTTGAACGACAAAAGAAAACGCAAAAAAAAAATCGGTAACGTATATTTGAAGTAAAAACATGAAGTACAAACATGAATGTCTCCCTCCAGAAAGAAAAACTAGTCGTATTGTTCTGTCTCCTCCCTTGAAGTGTCTTTACCATTGCATCCAGGACGCTCCTAAAAGGTTCTCCGATCTCATACTCGAAAGAGAATCTAGGTGCCGTTCATGAGCTCACGTATAGAAAACGTTCTCCGATCTCATACTGGAAAGATAATCTAGGTGCCGTTCATGAGCTCACGTATAGAAAAAGTTCTCAGATCTCATACTCGGAAGAGAATCTAGGTGCCGTTCATGAGCTCACGTATAGAAAAAGTTCTCCGATCTCATACTCGGAAGAGAATCTAGGTGCAATTCATGAGCTCACGTATAGAAAAAGTTATCCGATCTCATATTCGGAAGAGAATCTAGGTCCCGTTCATGAGCTCACGTATAGAAAAAGTTCTCAGATCTCATACTCGAAAGAGAATCTAGGTACCGTTCATGACCTCACGTATAGAAAAAGTTCTCAGATCTCATACTCGAAAGATAATCTAGGTGCCGTTCATGAAGTCACGACGATCATCTAATTATTTTGGTATGAGTTGTACAGTTCACCTTGTCAGTAGTTCTAAAACCAGTTCATGAACACATAAGAATATCTGTATACGAATAGTATTACCTTCATTCTCCCAGTGCTTTCAGAAGAAACCTCATTCTTACGACTAGTTTTTAAAAGAAAACTCATTATAATAGCTATCTTTCAGAAGAAAACTCATTCTATTAGCTGGCTTTCAGAAGAAAACTCATTATAATAGATATATTTCAGAAGAAAACTCATTCTATTAGCTGGTTCTAAGAAGAAAACTCATTATAATAGCTAGCTGTCAGAAGAAAACTCATTATAATGGCTATCTTTCAGACGAAAACTCATTCTATTAGCTGGTTTTCAGAAGAAAACTGATTATGATAGATAATTTTCAGAAGAAAACTCATTCTATTAGCTACCTTTTAAAAGAAAACAAATATAAATAAATAAAAATAAATAGCTTTCAGAAGTAAATTCATTCCTATTACTAGCTTATTTCTTATTTAATTGAAGCACATTGGTTTTTTAAAAAATATACAGAAAGTAGTATTTCACTCTATTGTTATTGGTTTAAAAAATTCTACAAAAAGTAGTATTTCACTGTATAGTGATAATGTATTTATATTATCAGTCTTACTGTATCATACGACATATACAGACAGTATATATATATATATATATATATATATACATATATATATATTTTTTTTTATTTATTTATTTATTCAGATGACTGAACAACAACCAGTCTCATGGGTGATCAGGAAAAGGAGATGGACATATGTTGGTCACTTGATGAGAAGAAATGATCAGAGAATCCCAAAACAAGCTATCAAGTGGAACACAACAGGCCAAAGAAAAAGAGGCAGACCGCGTGAAACTCTGAAGAGGACATTGTTAAGAGAGGCCAAATTAACAGGCATAAAATCCTTTGATGAGGTTGAAAGACTCGCCGAAGACAGGAAAAATTGGCGAACTACTTTGCGAGCCCTATGTGACGTTTAACGGCACGGGAAGGATATAAAGTATATATATATATATATATTTACTTTATATTCAGTAAAGTATCCCACCCATACAAACCCACAAAAGCAGTTCTCTTACATCATGCTAGAAATAAAAGCAAAATCTCCAGGGCGTTTAGTTACATGGTGTTCCAAAAGTTCCTTTACATTCTCCAGAGGTCACTGTAGGTGGGCTCCTAGATCTCCTGACGTAACACTTTGTGAATTCTTCCTGTCAGTCAATCAGTCATTTGCATGCCCCTTGCGGAACTTTGCCTCCTTAACAGCTCACCTGTAGGCCTCTCGGTTGTAAGCAAGATGCCCTGCTGCTAATGCGTTCATTCACAGATCATCAACGATGTCTTGCAGACATCTTCGCCTTGTTCTTCTGTCTATAGGAACATTAAAGATAATGTTTGCCAACCCACCCACTCCTTCCCTCCGCCATTTCCACATGATATGAACATTCTGAAACAGCGAAACGTGGCATCTGTTAACTATATAAAAACTGGGCGGAGTTTGCTTATCGCACTGAATTGAGTTGTGGTTCACCAGGGCTTTAAAGGGGGTTGTGCGAGAAAGGGGATGTCTCACAGTAAGCCCTTGTACTTGTTTGTCTAACACTTTGAGAATTTCTTCACAAAATAATGCATAGGTTCTTAACTCTGCGTTTGTCTCCATACAATGACCTCTGGAAAAATGTAAAGGAACTTTCGGAGAATCCTGTATTTTTAATACTACGATTTCATTATTCAGCAAAGTAAAATGAGGGTAATACGGAAAAAAAAAAAATAAGAAGAAAGAGGAGAATGAGGAGAAGACCAAGGAACATTCTTTGCAAAGACCAAAAACAGAAAAACAGAAAATCTGAGCAAAGCATAAATAGCCCAGTCTTGTAGATAAAAGAGACATTAAGAAGCGGCATCTACACTATTTTCAAGTCATTTCCTGAATGAGTGTCCACGTTTATGTAACTGAATATAACTTTATTTCTGTCACAAAATTTCTCTCGTTCATCTTGTTAGCAAACCGTTTTCACATTTACTGAAGAGTGAGAGATAATTTTCGGTTATTAACTCACCAGTTGCCCCTGAATACATCTCAACCATCCAGCAAATGTTATCATAGAAAGTAGAATGTAAACCCAAGAACTGGAGCCCATATCTGGTCTACATTGGCGGCTGTCTCAGAGGGGAAAGAACTGATAACAGGAAAAAAAATATAACTGAACTTTGAAACGAATCCGAGTATTCATTTGAAAGTACATTTAAATAGCGATACGTATTTAGTATAAAGTTGTATCTTGACGTTACGAAATAAAATAATGGACGTTTTAGCTTTCAGCTATTAATATCAAAATCGGTTATTCTATAATTAAGACATCTGAACTATATTTAAATTATAATTACATTCTGTATATTTACTTCATCATGTCTATGGTAAGTTTTAATTTCACTACACCATTTTAGAGTAAATGTATTTGAAACAATTAACATTACGTTTTCTGTAGCAAAACACATTACGTTTTCTGTAGCAAAACACATTACGTTTTCTGTAGCAAAACACATTACGTTTTCTGTAGCAAAACACATTACGTTTTTCTGTAGCAAAACACATTACGTTTTCTGTAGCAAAACACATTACGTTTTTCTGTAGCAAAACACATTACGTTTTCTGTAGCAAAACACATTAAGTTTTCTGTAGCAAAACACATTACGTTTTCTGTAGCAAAACACATTAAGTTTTCTGTAGCAAAACACATTAAGTTTTCTGTAGCAAAACACATTAAGTTTTCTGTAGCAAAACACATTAAGTTTTCTGTAGCAAAACACATTAAGTTTTCTGTAGCAAAACACATTAAGTTTTCTGTAGCAAAACAAACTGATCGGGGAAAGTCTCAGATATTCTATAAATTGTAACATTTAACGAATCGTATCTATTTTATAAAACAGATCCTCCAAACATCTGTCAAGCTAAAGACAGTCAGATACTGCTATACACTTCACCTACTGGGGTGTGTTTCTGACGACTGCCTGAAGCGAAGTTATTCAACTAATTGGCTGTCATTTACCGCTTCTATTTAGTAACGTATCGATCTATAAGCGATCGCTCTCTCCTAATATTCTCCGCAAGTTATCAGGGGCGTAGATAAAAGGTCGATCTACCCGTCGTGCGTCTGGGGCGTTGACAAGGAGAAAGTAGTAGTCAGGTAATGCAGCACGTCATGAAATATTTTAATAACACAGCTTGGGCTATCTATATCTCTCTATTTCTCTCTATATATATTTCTCTCTCTTTCTCTCTATCTATTTCTCTCTCTTTTCTATTTCTCTCTCTTTCTCTCTTTCTCTCTCTCTATTTCTCTCTCTTTCTCTCTCTATTTCTCTCTGTTTTTTCTCTCTTTCTCTCTATATTTCTCTTTCTCTCTCTCTTTCTCTTCTCTTCTCTTCTCTCTTTCTTTCCATCTTTCTTTCTCTCTCTTTCTCTCTCTCTCTATTTCTCTCTCTCATTCACTCTTTCTTTCTCTCTCTCTTCTCTGTGTCTCTCTCTGTTCCTCTCTCTCTTTCTCTCTCTCTATTTCTCTCTCTATTTCTCTCTCTATTTCTCTTCTCTCTCTCTCTCTCTATCAATCTCTTTCACTTGTCCTTTCAGTGCCCAAGACACATGTGATTGCTGGTATCAGTCCTTCGTTTACCAGCAATTTCTCTGCTTTAAGTCTCCATATCTCTCTTGATCCTCTCATGTTTCTTTAGGCCCGTGGAGTCCACATCAAAGCGATTCGTGGTACGGATTGGTGTGTCATTCTCATAATGTGACCAATCCATTGTCACTTTCTGCTCATGACAGTGCTGTCCTGTATGTCTCTCTTAATAAAACAGTGACTACATCTAAGAAGCAGCTGGTTGGTTTCCCCTGGAGACATTAAATTATTTTCCTTTAATAAATTAGCACCATAACAGAATGGGTAAAGGTGAAAATCCTTTTCTAGATTATATATATATATAGTAGATACCGTACATAGTAGAGGATTTGAGAAACAGCCTGGGTTGAAAAAATACGACAGGGACCTGGGGCGTGGTGAGAATATCTGATCTAGACGTTTATGAAAAAAAAACCAAAAAACAAGATTTTGTACAAACATACAAATATATATATATATATATATATATATATATATATATATATATATATATATATATATAATTATGACTTATATAAATGAAACTACAAATGATAAAACTCGCGGGCAGACACTGCACATAAAGTTCTAAACCAGTCAGTGTCATGTTTAAAATTAGCGTCATAATATTTTTAACAAAAGTTGTACAAGTATGTTACTAACTGTATGCACTGACTAAAGCTTTAAAAAGTAGAGATATTTACAATAATTGCATGTTATATTATATAAATGCCAAATATTTATAAAATTAAATTAAATATAGTAAAGGATAGATAAACGGATAAGCAGATAGACATACAGACAAACAGATAGGCAGAAAGACGGACTATTAGACGGACGAATAAGACGGACGGACAGATAGATAGACAGATAGACAGATAGAAGATAGACAGAAAGCCAGACAGACAGATAGAAGGTAGACAGAAAGCCAGACAGACAGATAGAAGGTAGACAGAAAGCCAGACAGACAGATAGATAAATAGATAGATTCAAGTTAAAGACGATCGGATACTGATAGATAGACAGACAGACAGACAGATAGATAGATAGACAGACGGACAGACGGACGGACGGATGGACATAGATAGATAGATAGATAGATAGATAGATAGATAGACAGACAGACAGATAGATAGATAGATAGATAGATAGATAGATAGATAGATAGATAGATAGATAGATAGATAGATAGATAGATAGATAGATAGATAGATAGATAGATAGATAGACAGATAGATAGATCACATCTAAAAATAAAAATGAAAATAAAGTTAAAAACGTCATGAGAGATCTAACAAACAAGGAATACTCAAATACGCCCTTAGACTAACTTGGACCAGTCTTTTGACACTTCGCTTTGAATACTAACAACTGAAGATTCGAACGCACCACAGAATGAACGTCATGTTCTTGAGGAATACAAATACTCTGTTATTTAAAGATTCTTTCACTCTGTGCGTCAGCTTAGCTTCTGTATGGGTGAATAAGTGAAGTGAATAAAAACTGCTTTGCAAAAATTTGAGAGATCGTCTTACGTTGGTGGGCTGTGTTAAATCTTGCACTCAGTGTCAGCAATGTTAAGTGGCTGGTTAACATTATTGCAGCAAATCTGTAAAGGAAGCCGTCAGGACGTATTTATCATAAAAAATATGTAAACAAACAGCTAGTTATGTCCAACATAACAAGCGAACTTGCTTGTGTATGATATATTTTCTTTGAATGTTTATTATGATTCATGAGAGTTGCGGCTGCTGTCATAACTTCGAAGATAAGATTTATAACTTTTGTGGCTCTAATTAATAATTTCTATTTCTAGAAAGTGATATTTTAATTCAGTGTTACTGTGTGGTAGTGAAGTAGTTGAGAACTGATATTCCCAGTGTTCAGCTTCATGATAAAGAGTTTGTGAGATCTACAACTCATACCTTCCCATCTGAAAAGCCACCGGTAGATCCATTCTAGCTTTAACATAAAATATGATTTTGGGTCGCTACATATAGTAAATACAAGGTCCGACAATTAAGTAATGAGTCTGATTTATTATGGCCAAAAGAAAAATGTCAGCTATGAAGCAAAGCATGGAATCCAAAGAGGCAACCTTCGTCTATGATCTGGCAACTTTTCACCTCTGCCCGATAAGCAGACGACGAACTAGTAGCCATTTGTTGACCTAGCCAGAGGTTCATCTTTAGGTAATCAGCATGGAGCAAAAAGCTAGCATTAAATTCTGTTTAAAACTCGGTAAAGTGCCATTGAGACAGATGAATTGATGCGGCACGTTTATGAGGATAATTGTTTATCTCGTGCGGAGCTATTCAGGTGGTATTCACGATTCAAAAGTGGTGTGGAAACGGTTACAACTGCAACTAAACATGGACGCCCAAATTATGTTCGTAATGAGGAACTCATTGCAAAAGTCAGATAATCATATACACGAAGATCGTTGTCTGACTGTGACGATGATGGCAGATGAATTTGGTTAACCAGTCGTACAATTTTAGTGGAAGATTTGGGCAACAAAAAAGTTGCTTACCGGTTTGTACCACATTCGTTATCTGATGATCAAAAACATCAGCGTGTTTAGTATACAAAGACACCATCGTAACGTTTCGCAGAAATAAACATTTCTTAAATTTAATTGTAGCAGGTTAAACATTGATTTTCCGCTATGATACCACAACTAAACGGCAAAGTGCTCAGTTGAAGTCATCATCTTCACCAAAGGACAAAAAATTCATCTTCAGAAGTCGAAAGTGATGACAATGTTGGTGTGCTTCTACGACAGAAAAGGAGTTATTCACAAAGAATTTATTCCAGAGCGACATACTGTCAGTGCTAAAGCTTATTTAATTATTTTGAAACGCCTATTGAAAAGGATTCTCCTAGTCCGACACGAGTATTCAACACCTGGCAGTTTTGTTTTCTTTCTTCATGATAATGCACTGGCTCACCGGGCGGTAGTTGTACAGGAATTTTTGGCCCCAAACAAGTGTGTGTTCTCAACCATCCACCCTATTCCCCAGATTTGTCTACCTGCCATTATTTTCTATTCCCAAAATTAACGTTATTATTGAAATGACGCTTCCTTGACGATACTGATAACATCCAAAGGGCCATAACATCGAGTTTAAGGTCCACACCAACAGAAGAACTGCAGAGGTCGCTGCAGTGTTTGTTAGATCGTGCCACCCGCTGTATCAATGCACAAAGGGCTTATTTTGAATAAAATACAGGTTATATCTTCAACTGTTGCTTTTTTAAAACTGTAATTAGTATCATTACTTAATTGTCGGACCCTGCATATACTATATCTCATATATATATCTTATATCTTATATCTTATATCCTTCCCGTGCCGTCAGACGTCACATAGGGCTCGCAAAGTAGTTCGCCAATTTTTCCTGTCTTCGGCGAGTCTTTCAACCTCAACAAAGGATTTTATGCCTGTTAACTTGGCCTCTCTTAATAATGTTCTCTTCAGAGTTTCACGCGGTCTGCCCCTTTTTCTTCGGCCTGTTGTGTTCCACTTGATAGCTTGTTTTGGGATTCTCTGCTCATTTCTTCTCATCAAGTGGCCAACATATGTCCATCTCCTTTTCCTGATCACCCGTGAGACTGGTTGTTGTTCAGTCACCTGTCTTATCTCTGCATTGTTCTTGAATTCATTCCACTTGATGCCGAGTATTTTCCTTAGGCATTTGTTTTCAAAAGAGTCTAATTTCTTTTCTATTTCTTTAGTTGTTTTCCAGCTTTCGCATGCATAAATGAGGGTGGATATTACATTTGAATTGAATAGTCTTAACTTGGTTTTTGTGCTTATAACTTTTGAATTCCATATGTTCTCAAGATTCTTGAAGATTGATGCTGCTTTTGCAATTCTGATCCTAACTTCCTTTCTAGTGTCACCATCCTGGTCTATGTAGCTGCCAAGGTATGCAAATTGATTGACTTCTTCAATATCTGTCCCTTCTATGTGTATTTTTCCATTTTGATTGAAGGGAATTTTCATTATTTTTGTTTTGTCCTTGTTAATTTCAAGTCCTATTTTGCTAGCCAGTGAAGACAGGCTATCTGTTTTTTCTTGCATGGAATTCACATTATTACTGATAAGAGTTATGTCATCAGCAAAATCAAGATCTTCTAGTTGGGTCCCATCTACCCAGTCAATACCTGTGTTACCTGTGCAGCATTTTTTCATTATGAAGTCTATTGTAATCCCAAAAAGTAAAGGAGACAGTATACATCCTTGTTTCACGCCTGTTTCAATCTGGAACCATTCACTCATCCCTTCTTCTGTCTTGACTGCACAACCATATCCATTGTATAAGTCCTTAATGATGTTGACAATTTTAGATGGTATTCCATATAGACATAAAATTCTCCATAATGAATCTCTGTGTATGCTATCAAATGCCTTCTTAAAATCTATGAAATTCAGTATTAATGGTTTCTGCTTTTCAATATGTTCTTCAAGTATTATTCTGAGAGTAAAGATCTGGTCGAGACAGCTTCTCCCTTTTCGAAATCCTGCTTGTTGTTCTCTCATTGCAGTATCCACTATATCTTTGAGTCTATTCAAAATGACCTTGCAAAATACTTTTGACACAACTGATATTAAGGTTACTCCTCTCCAGTTGTTACAGTCACTAAGGTTGCCCTTTTTTGGTATTTTAACAATGATTCCCTTCTTCCAATTAGAAGGGACCTTTTCTTCTTTCCAAATCTTGTTAAACATTCTCTGTAGTTGTCTCATGTTGTCACTATTGATAGCTTTTAGCATCTCGGCTGTTATTTCATCTTCACCTGCAGCTTTGTTGTTAGCCATATATATATATATAATGTATATAATATATAATATATATAATAATATATATAATAGTTCTTTGTAGTTTTCATAGTGGAATCATGCAATACGATCCACTGTTTCGCTGATGATTTAAGCACGGCTGGCATCATTAGACTGAACAGAAAGCTCCTCACGTCATGCGATTGCTGCAGGCTTGGACTCCACATTGTAATGCTCATAGACACGGCAGTCCAGATTTGTAGAACATGTTTTGAGAAGATTCAAACAGGAACACTCAGTGACAATAGGAAAAGTAGAGGAGGGAGGAAAAAAAAGAGATAGGGAAAGACAAAGAACTAAGATACTTCATGGACTAAAGTAGTGGCACAGAGCACAGTCCTACACGAATCTTATAGTAATCCTCTTGTTTTGATCTGGAGTTCTCGACTGCACGTTACAAAGAAAAAAGGGGCCATCTTTAGCTGATTCTCATCGTAAGATAAACAAGACTTCACTAATGCTACGAAATGAGCACCCAATGGGACTCAATGATAGAATGTAAAACTAATTCCTAATTCATTGTTTAACTACAGGAAAACATCAATCTACCTTCAAGGATAGATTTAAAAAACATCTATCTACCTTCATGGAAAACATCTATCACGCAAAACTCGCTGGACAAAACCAGAGAGGGAGCAGAAAATAAAACGAAATGAGCTCCAAGCAGCCAATGGGACTCAATGATACAACGTAAAACTAATCCTAATTAATTGTTTAACTACAGGATATCACGAGATCACGGGGCATAGAATACCATAAACGCTCTTAATGAATGTAGGAAGAAAAGAATGCACCGACTGCTTGCCCGGTCACATAAAGCTGGTCCCTACACGGGTGGATCCTTCGATTCAGCCTTAATTATTGGACACACTCCTCTGGAAAGTCACTTTAACCCATTCCCCACTTTTCAGTTTTAGAGATCCAGTTACACACATCAGCTGTCAAAATAGCGGAAATAGGAATAACTGCATAAAAATATAGTAATTTATATTGTTATATCCCTTGAATTAAAAAAATTATTATTATTTCCCTTATAGAAATATTCATTTAAAAGATGTATTTCTTCGTCTTACTACTACTACTACTACTACTACTACTACTACTACTACTACTACTACTGCTGCTGCTACTACTACTACTGCTACTACTGCTATTACTACTACGATCTGTTAGTAAGAATTGTGATATCCTTTATAAAAAGTAGCTTACTTAGTTACTAATTTACATAGCTGTTATAATCTGAAACGTGGAGTACAACAAACAAAGATGAACAACAATTACAGATCTTTGAGAACACGATCCTGAGACGAATCTTTGGGCCCATAAAGGATACCAAAAGTGGAGAATGGAGAGCTAGAAAGAACACTGGACTGAAGAGCTTATTTAAATCTCAACGAACTATAAATGTCTTGAAACTGAACAAATTACACTGATTGGGCCATGCAGAAAGAATGAAAGAGAACAGACAAACAAAAATAATGTATGTACAAGAGATGAGAAAAACAAGACCAAGGGGTAGACCAAGACAGAGATGGAAATAAAACATAGAAGAGAATATAAAGGAAATTGGTGTCACCAACTGGAGAGAGAATATTAGAAACAGAGAGGAATTGAATCGAACTTTATCTGCAGCAATGAGTCAGTCATCTTTATTTTTAAAGGGTAAAAAAATGGACTTACTCTCTGCCCTTCATCATTTGTATACAATTATACAATTACATGAAGAAAAAACATATCAAAAGAGTGCAAAGTTATTACATTCATAGTATATGAGAATAAATAATTAATCTAACAATATAGCGAGCGCGCGCGTATACATCAGACATACACATAAACTAAAGTACATTTTCAGTATAGTTCTTCTAACACATATTCTTTAACATTTATTAAACTAATTTCGAACAAGATGTGATAAGTCACTTTTAGAACTATGTCCTTTTAGAACTTTATGTCTGACGAGCTATGGGTTGAGAGACTACTTGTTATTCTATGGAGGCATAGAGTTACAAGTAAGTAAATATTGAAAAAGTTTTGAGTTAAAGGATGAATATTACTAATGGATTTTTAAATGGCAGGGGAGGGTGTTCCAGAGCTGTACTGCAGAGTATGCAATAATTTTCTTGTACAGATCAATCCTGGGTTTAGGAATAAGACAGTTTTTTTAAACGCTGGCAATGTCTAGTATTATAGTGACCACAAGTACGGCAGAGCATTGTGCGACAGAATTCTATGAACAAGCTTAACTTTGTTAAAAAATTACTCTATATTTGAAGGGTAGAGTTGTGAGTTGTTTGTGCTGATCTACAGTCTGTACTGGGTGTTTGCCACAAATCAGACTTAATGTTCATTTGTTAAGTGAGTGGAGCCTTTTTGTGTTTGAGACAGAGCAGCCATCCCAGATTGTGGAACAGTAATCTAAGCGTGTTTGTATGTGTGATATGTAGTATATCTTTCCTGTGTCTTTGTCGATAAAGTGTTTAATTTTGGCTATTTGTTAAACCTTCTGTGCTATCGAGTTCATTAGATTGTGTACTTGAGAATTCCAAGTTAAATGTCGAACAATGATGAGTCCTAGAGTTTTATGTTCATGAACGTTTTCTATTTCCGCAGTCCCAGCACAAAGCTGTAGTGAAGTTTTTGTTGCATTCTGTAGTTTCTGTCTTGATTTGAGAACATAGATTTTGTTTTGTTGCTGTTTATCAACATACTATTATTATTACTCAACTTAATCAAACTTTTTATGTCATTTGGGAGCGTTGTCTGTAGGTTATTGATCTTATCTTATATCTTATATCCTTCCCGTGCCGTTAGACGTCACATAGGGCTCGCAAAGTAGTTCGCCAATTTTTCCTGTCTTCGGCGAGTCTTTCAACCTCAACAAAGGATTTTATGCCTGTTAACTTGGCCTCTCTTAATAATGTCCTCTTCAGAGTTTCACGCTGTCTGCCTCTTTTTCTTCGGCCTGTTGTGTTCCACTTGATAGCTTGTTTTGGGATTCTCTGCTCATTGCTTCTCATCAAGTGGCCAACATATGTCCATCTTCTTCTTGCATGGAATTCACATTATTACTGATAAGAGTTATGTCATCAGCAAAATCAAGATCTTCTAGTTGGGTCCCATCTACCCAGTCAATACCTGTGTTACCTGTGCAGCATTTTTTCATTATGAAGTCTATTGTAATCCCAAAAAGTAAAGGAGACAGTATACATCCTTGTTTCATGCCTGTTTCAATCTGGAACCATTCACTCATCCCTTCTTCTGTCTTGACTGCACAACCATATCCGTTGTATAAGTCCTTAATGATGTTGACAATTTTAGATGGTATTCCATATAGACATAAAATTCTCCATAATGAATCTCTGTGTATGCTATCAAATGCCTTCTTAAAATCTATGAAATTCAGTATTAATGGTTTCTGCTTTTCAATATGTTCTTCAAGTATTATTTTGAGAGTAAAGATCTGGTCGAGACAGCTTCTCCCTTTTCGAAATCCTGCTTGTTCTTCTCTCATTGCAGTATCCACTATATCTTTGAGTCTATTCAAAATGACCTTGCAAAATACTTTTGACACAACTGATATTAAGGTTACTCCTCTCCAGTTGTTACAGTCACTAAGGTTGCCCTTTTTTGGTATTTTAACAATGATTCCCTTCTTCCAGTTAGAAGGGACCATTTCTTCTTTCCAAATCTTGTTAAACATTCTCTGTAGTTGTCTCATGTTGTCACTATTGATAGCTTTTAGCATCTCGGCTGTTATTTCATCTTCACCTGCAGCTTTGTTGTTAGCCATTAAATTCATTGCTGTTTCAATTTCATGCAATTTAATTTCATCTAGATTGACATTTAGTTGTGGGACTGGTAAGTCAGTTTCAAGGTTTAACAATTCTTTTGGGTGTGGTCGATTGAGTATTTCTTGGAAGTGTTCAGCCCATCTTTGCTTTTGGTCTTTATTTGATGTTAATAGTGTTCCAGTTTTGCTAAGGATTGGTCTTTCTTTAGATGTAATAGTACCTGTTAGCCTCTTTTGTATGTTATATAAAGTTTTGCTGTCTCCTGTTTTTGCTGTTTTTTCTGCCTCTATCGTCATATTGTCTATGTATTCTCTTTTATCCCTTCTAGCTGAACTTTTTACTTTCTTGTCTATGTCTTTGTATTTTGCTTTTGCCGAATCTCTTTCATGATCTGCTTTTGCATTCAACATGTTTAATTTGACTGCTCGTCTTTCATGTATATACTTCCATGTTTTATCTGATATCCATGCTTTTCTATTTGGTTTTTCCAATCCAGCGCTTACTTTTGCTGCTGTGATTATGGCTGTGCTGTAAGAATTCCATAACTCATCTATACCTATCTCCTCAACTTATTGATGCCATAGTCACTATTGTAAATAGTGCAGTCACCTGCAAAAAGATCACATGAAAAGTGATTTAAATGGTGGTAAATCGCTAACACAGGCAGCAAAGAGAAAAGGACCAAAAATGGAGCCTTGAGGAATACAAGTATCAACCACAGAAGAGTGAGATATTTTTTTTTGTTTCTAAAGCAAATTACTTGTTTTCTACCTGAGAGAACAGATGTAATAATATATTTAGCCTATAACCTTCCAGTTTTTTTATGAATTTCATTATCAGTCATATCTAAGGCTTTCTTGAAATCAACAAAGACAGCATCACACATTTTATCATCACTTATGTTAGATTCCCAGTTTTCTGTCATTTTTGCTAATGTTGTATGGCCGGAGTGATTTGGTCTAAAGCCTGACCGACAGACTCTATCAGTAGACTGTTTTCCTGCATGTGGAGCAGTGTTAAATTTTTGTATATGTTTTCTCAAGATGTTTAGATAATGATGACAAAATGGAGAAAGGTCTATAATTTGAGAGGTCATTAATCTGTCCAGCTTTTAAAAAGAGGAAACACTTTGACGAGTTTAAAAACGTCAGGGAAAGAGTGTATGTTAGTGTGTCTGCAATAACTTGCAGAGTAGAGTAGTATCTTGTTACTAATGTCATTATATCCTACCGAGTTAGTTTTTTTTTTTTTAAGATCGGATGTACTTCACCGACTGTAAGGAAAGGAATACTTAACTGTTTTAGCTTTAAACATTTACTCTTGCTGTAAGTTGTCAATACACTCAGGTCACAATTAGGGGGTCGGTAATGAAGATTTTAGAATATGAATTTCTTCCCTTAAATGTTCACTGAAGTTAGTACAGGTATGTTCATCATTAAGAGTTTGTGAGTCAGATTGCTTTCTTTATTTACAAGAGTATTTATGATCCTTAATGGCTGGGAAAATTAAAGAAGAAGAAGGTACTTAGCTAAGTAATTAGCTACTTAGTCGAACGTTCATGTGTCATTTAGTAGGTTAGGCGGTTATTTAGCTAGTTAGTGTTTTCTAGTGACAGTTAGTGAATTAGTTCGTTAATTAGTTAGTTAACTGCTTAGTTAATTAGTTAATTAATTTGTTAGCTGTTCAATAATTACCTAATTAATTAATTGGTCAGTTAACTATTTAGTTAATTAGCTAATACGTTGTTTAGGTAGTCAGCTGGTTAATTAGGTAGTTAATAAGTAAGTTAGCTAGTTATCTAGTTAGTTGGGTACTTATTTACTTAGTCGGTAAAATAGCCAATCATTTAATTAATCAGTGAGCCAGTCGGTCAAAAAATCAGTCAGGGAGAAAGTCAGCAAGTCTGCCAGTTCAGTCAAACAGTTTAACAGTCAGTTATATTGTGAATCAGTGACTTCATTTGCAATTCACGGATTATCATCAATCCTGGACTCCAGAATGTCTACAGGTGATAGGATACTCTCCTCGTTAAATCTTACAGCGTAGACCCACTGATGTGTCAAGTTCTGTGCAGATTCTATCCCACAGGGTTGAGCCATTGATAATACAAGTTCCGTGCAGATTCTATTCCGCAGGGTTGAGCCACTGATAAGACAAGTTCTGTGTAGATTCTATCCCGCAGGGTTGAGCCACTGATAAGACAAGTTCTGTGTAGATTCTATCCCGCAGGGTTGAGTCACTGATAAGACAAGTTCTGTGCAGATTCTGTGTCAGATTTCCTGGTGGCCGTTGTGCCACAAGACATCATGGAAGGCATCGCTACATTTATTTTACACCACTGTCTTTCAAATCAACGAATATACGTCACAGTGCCTTGTATGCCGAAATGTTCTATCTTGAGGATATATAGAACGCCGAATTAGTATAGCAGTATATTGAATGTTAGGATGTAAGATAGATAACTCATCTGAGAAATGGAACATGTGTATAAAAAGAGTTATCATCTAAAGTAATCAGCTGTTTGTGAGTAGAGTTCATCTGCTTTGTCTCGGATTGCACGAGAGTCACGGTTAAGGTATGACAGGAAAAAGGTCAGGCGAGAGAGAAATCATATGAGTGAGGGACAGTTGTGTTTTGTGTATTGTCTGAGACAGACGTAGATTAAGCTGTTAGAAATGTTGTTGTTTAATGAAATAGATGTAGAATAGAGTGCATTAGGTTGTTCTGATGGGGACAGTAGTCTGCCGGAACATATATCGTGGAGATCTCCAGTCTTGTGTCCATGGATTTTGTTGATGCCTTTGTCGTTCTCGTCATATCGCTCATCGACTTAACGTCACCCCGTGCATCATTAAAGTCATTTCAACTGTAAAGTTGCTGCTTCTCTATTACTATTTCCACTGAGAGAGAATGAGAATGGGAGCAAGTAAGTCTGTGAATTGAGTAACAAAACAGACGCAAAACAACGAAGAATAGTCGTAGATTAAATGAGATAAAACATTAACAGTAATTGATAAAGTCACTTGTCGTTGTAAACAGAAGGAACATTATTTCAGTGGACAATAGTGGAAACTTACAGAGAGATGAGCAACAAGTTTACATTCTACACATAGAAGAGCAGAAGATAGAATCACCAGAGGGTACTGGCTTATTAGATCAAATGCCTGTCTTTAAAATAAAATAACATGATGGTGGTAGAAACGATAGAAGAACAAGAAATGGCTCTACGTGATGTTATACAGGCAGCAAAAAATTCATTCGTAAAGAATGAACAACGTGTAGTGATTATAATGATTTTTTTTCATTTTGTGTCAACGTTGCTGTATGCAATAATTTTGAATTCCTTTTTTCTTCTTCTTCTAAAGTTATTTCGCACCAACTTTCTTCTCTCTCTCTCTCTCTCTCTTCCCCTCCCCCACACCCCCCCCCCACCTTCAAATTTGTCAGATATTACCAAGGACTCAGAGAGTTCTACTGTCACGTGACATCACGCGACATCACGTGACATCTTATATATATCTTATATCCTTCCCGTGCCGTTAGACGTCACATAGGGCTCGCAAAGTAGTTCGCCAATTTTTCCTGTCTTCGGCGAGTCTTTCAACCTCACAAAGGATTTTATGCCTGTTAACTTGGCCTCTCTTAATAATGTCCTCTTCAGAGTTTCACGCGGTCTGCCTTTTCTTCGGCCTGTTGTGTTCCACTTGATAGCTTGTTTTGGGATTCTCTGCTCATTTCTTCTCATCAAGTGACCAACATATGTCCATCTCCTTTTCCTGGTCACCTGTGAGACTGGTTGTTGTTCAGTCATCTGTCTTATCTCTGCATTGTTCTTGAATTCATTCCACTTGATGCCGAGTATTTTCCTTAGGCATTTGTTTTCAAAAGAGTCTAATTTCTTTTCTATTTCTTTAGTTGTTTTCCAGCTTTCGCATGCATAAATGAGGGTGGATATTACATTTGAATTGAATAGTCTTAACTTGGTTTTTGTGCTTATAACTTTTGAATTCCATATGTTCTCAAGATTCTTGAAGATTGATGCTGCTTTTGCAATTCTGATCCTAACTTCCTTTCTAGTGTCACCATCCTGGTCTATGTAGCTGCCAAGGTATGCAAATTGATTGACTTCTTCAATATCTGTCCCTTCTATGTGTATTTTTCCATTTTGATTGATGGGAATTTTCATTATTTTTGTTTTGTCCTTGTTAATTTCAAGTCCTATTTTGCTAGCCAGTGAAGATAGGCTATCTGTTTTTTCTTGCATGGAATTCACATTATTACTGATAAGAGTTATGTCATCAGCAAAATCAAGATCTTCTAGTTGGGTCCCATGTACCCAGTCAATACCTGTGTTACCTGTGCAGCATTTTTTCATTATGAAGTCTATTGTAATCCCAAAAAGTAAAGGAGACAGTATACATCCTTGTTTCACGCCTGTTTCAATCTGGAACCATTCACTCATCCCTTCTTCTTCTTGACTGCACAACCATATCCATTGTATAAGTCCTTAATGATGTTGACAATTTTAGATGGTATTCCATATAGACATAAAATTCTCCATAATGAATCTCTGTGTATGCTATCAAATGCCTTCTTAAAATCTATGAAATTCAGTATTAATGGTTTCTGCTTTTCAATATGTTCTTCAAGTATTATTCTGAGAGTAAAGATCTGGTCGAGACAGCTTCTCCCTTTTCGAAATCCTGCTTGTTCTTCTCTCATTGCAGTATCCACTATATCTTTGAGTCTATTCAAAATGACCTTGCAAAATACTTTTGACACAACTGATATTAAGGTTACTCCTCTCCAGTTGTTACAGTCACTAAGGTTGCCCTTTTTTGGTATTTTAACAATGATTCCCTTCTTCCAATTAGAAGGGACCTTTTCTTCTTTCCAAATCTTGTTAAACATTCTCTGTAGTTGTCTCATGTTGTCACTATTGATAGCTTTTAGCATCTCGGCTGTTATTTCATCTTCACCTGCAGCTTTGTTGTTAGCCATTAAATTCACTGCTGTTTCAATTTCATGCAATTTAATTTCATCTAGATTGACATTTAGTTGTGGGGCTGGTAAGTCAGTTTCAAGGTTTAACAATTCTTTTGGGTGTGGTCGATTGAGTATTTCTTGGAAGTGTTCAGCCCATCTTTGCTTTTGGTCTTTATTTGATGTTAATAGTGTTCCAGTTTTGCTAAGGATTGGTCTTTCTTTAGATGTAATAGTACCTGTTAGCCTCTTTTGTATGTTATATAAAGTTTTGCTGTCTCCTGTTTTTGCTGCTTTTTCTGCCTCTTTCGCCATATTGTCTATGTATTCTCTTTTATCCCTTCTAGCTGAACTTTTTACTTTCTTGTCTATGTCTTTGTATTTTGCTTTTGCCGAATCTCTTTCATGATCTGCTTTTGCATTCAACATGTTTAATTTGACTGCTCGTCTTTCATGTATATACTTCCATGTTTTATCTGATATCCATGCTTTTCTATTTGGTTTTTCCAATCCAGCGCTTACTTTTGCTGCTGTGATTATGGCTGTGCTGTAAGAATTCCATAACTCATCTATACCTATCTCCTCAACTTCACTGGGTGTTTTGGAATGATTGGCAAGTTCCTGATTGAAATTAATGTTAGTATTTTCTTCTTGTAGGCTGTGGATGTTTATCTTTCTGTGTACTGATTTCTTGTGTTGACTTTTCAATTTTAGTTTTATTTTCCCTATGCACAGGTTGTGATCACTGTTGACATCTGCACCCCTATAAGCCCTTACATCCATGAGAGATGTTCTGTATTGCTTTCTAATACAAAAATGGTCTATCTGGTTTCTAGTTCTATCATCTGGAGATATCCACGTTGTTTTATGTATCTCTTTGTGTGGGAATATTGTGCCTCCAATGACCATGCCCTCTGTTAGACATTTCAATTAATCTTTCTCCATTCTGATTAACCATGTCAATTCCTTCTTTCCCCATCACTTTTTCAACGTCGGTATTATCCTTCCCTACCTTAGCATTGAAGTCCCCCATAGCAATTAGGATGTCGTGTTTAGGGACTTTGTTGATGATTTGTTGTAGTTGGTGATAGAAGTCGTCTTTCACATCATCATCTGCATCATTCGTGGGTGCATAACACTGTATTATTGTCATTCTTCCGTGTCGTAGGTTGTATCGTGCTCTTATTATACGACTGTTCACTGGTTCCCATTCTACAAGGCTCTTTGCAGCTACATTTGACATAATAATGCCCACTCCGTCTCGGAATGTATTGTCATTTCTGCCTGAATGTATAATTAACTTACCGTTTTCCGCCGATCTTTTACCTGCTTCTGGCCATCGCATTTCGCTGATGCCCAGTATGTCTAGATGGTATCTCTCCATTTCTTTGATGACCTGGGTAGTTTTTGTTGGTGCTGCCATCGTTCTCACATTCCAGAATCCGATCTTTGTCACATGTTTGGGGCCGACGAATGAGCTCTTCTGAGGTGGCATCCCTGATGCTCGGTTGGTTTCACTACGAGTTTCCATAGCGTGACATGCTCAAAGGATTATTCTTTTTTTGTCCTTATGGTTTTACTTTTTTTTTCTGGAATTTCTCTGAGAATTTCTTGATTTGTTGTTCTGCTCATCCAGGTTACATGCTGTGTCTTTGTAAATGAATCTCGGAATATTTCCTACGTCTCGACACATACACACGTTATAGCATCGTTTCTTTAACTCTCTCACAACACAACAATACCGTCAGTGTTGGTAGATGGTGCACACCTGCACAAATCATTGCCCAGAGCGATATTTAGACAAGGTCTGAATAAATCGAAAAGAAGAACGTTTCTAACCCATCATCATCATCATCATCATGTGCCGTGCCGACTGGCGTTGGCTATTATGCTTCTCCAGAGTACGCGATCCTTCATGCAGGCCATCAGCTCAGTTGGTGATCTTCTCTCACACCATCCCGTCAGACTGTCCAGTATCATTTCTCTTGGTCTTCCTCTTGATCTTCTTCCTTCTATTTTTCCTGTTTTTATAATATTTTCAATGCCCCCTCTTCTCATTGCATGTCCTATGAAAGTACATTGTCTCTCTCTTATCTTTTTGACACGGATTTTTTGTCTCTCCAGCTCTTCTCCTACATTCTTCATTAGTTATTTTTGCTGTCCAAGGGATTCGCAACATTCTTCTAATAAACCACATTTCTGCTGCTTCCAATGATTTTTGTGAGACTTGCCTATTGTCCATGATTCACTTCCATATAACAAGATAGGTTCAATATAGCATTTTAGGACTCGTTTTCTAACATTCATTGATAAGGATGTGTTGGTTAATATGTTTCTCATTCTCTGAAATGCAGTCTTTGCTTGGCCTATTCTGTTCCTAATTTCTGTTCTGCATTTCCCATCTGAAGTTATTACTGCTCCAAGGTATTTGAATTTCTGCACCTGCTTTAGAATAGTTCCGTTTAATTTAATACTGCATGCTGGTGGATTCTGTTTCTTAGATATAACCATAGTCTCTGTCTTTTTGATGTTCAAAGTAAGGCCTTTCTGTTCACTTTCTTTGGCGACTTTATCCAAGAGATTTTGCAGGTCTTGTTGGTTCTCAGCTATCAGTACTGTGTCGTCAGCATACCGAAGGTTGTTAATATTGTATCCTCCAATTTTTATGCCTGGTTCTGTGATGATTGTTCTTAGAATATTCTCGCTATACAGAGAAAAAAGGTCTGGAGATAGTACACATCCTTGTCGCACCCATTGTTTTATAGGTTGATATTTTCTAACCCAACCCATATTTTTAAATTAAAGAGCACATCCTTTCCATTTGTTTTTCCCTATTCTATAAACACTTATCATCGAAGTTCATTCTCGAAGAGACTTGAAACTAATTTCGCAGTGAAAGAGTTAAACCACGTCAGTCTTGTTCAGTTTATTTCGGGATGAATAGCTGCTCTGATTGGCTGGCTGTTGTTAAAACGCTTGATACATTATCAGAACTTCAATATGGACTTAACCAAGCGTCAGAACAAACATTACAGGGAAGAGGAGACTGTACGGTAAGGTCTATTTCTGTTAGGCTACCGGAGGTTCTGAAGGATTATAAAAACTTCTGATATCAGCAAAAACAGTTGACAGAAGTAGCACAAGAAAGTCACGCATAGTGGGCGCGGCCTAGTAGAGATTAACCCTTAGTTTTGAGAATCCTCCAAACAGTTTCTGTTAAAAACTAAAACGGCGCGTTTGATTGACGTCAAGATTGGTTAGACGAGATTAATAGAAGCTGTTGCTCCACAAACCGTAAGAAATAACATCTTGTTGGCAGAAGTGCAGATGAAGCCACTGACAGCAATTATTGAGGAAAGACGCTGGTGAGGGTTGGGGCATGTGCTCCGGATGACTGACAACTCACTACCAAAAACAGCACTAAGATGGACACCACAGGGGAACAGAAGTAAGGGTAGACCAAAAGAGACATGGAGAAGAACAGAGAGGATGTTGAGAAAGAGAGGGCTCGCTTTGTCAGAAGCGGAAAAAAAGGCAAAGGACAGGCAATTGTCGAAAACCCTTTGCGGAAGCCCCATGTGCCTTTGGCACTTCAGGTTCAGAGAGAGAGAGAGAGAGAGAGAGAGAGAGAGAGAGAGAGTTGCTCCACAAAGCATTCTTACCGTCACAAGGGGCGATGAACATGAGCGGCGAAGTTAAGAATCGTCTATTCTACAGCGGCTTCACATACCGAAGACAATGGGTTTTTCCTCGGTTCCGTCTCCACCCATTCAACTCACACGTAAAACTATTTGCTCTTGAAACTTTGCCAGGAACAGAGAATATCAGTCTGCACAGTGAGGCATACTGGTTTACACTGCTGTCAGTGAATGAATGGAAAACAACTGTCTCCTATGTGTTCTTCCAGAATCTACTAATAAAACAACGGGTAAACACTACATGCAAGGAAAAAAAAGCAGATATCCTGTCTTCACTAGCTAGCAAAATAGGACTTGAAATTAACAAGGATAAAACACAAATAATGAAACATCCTATTAATCACAATGGAAAAGAAGGGACACGTAGAAGGGACAGCTGATGAAGAAGTCAATCAATTTGCATACCTTACCGGCTACATAGTCCAGGAAAGTGACACCAGAAAGGAAAAGAAGCTAGAATTAGAATTGCAAAAGCAGCATCGATCTTCAAATATTTTGAGAACATATGGCATTCAAAAGTTGTAAGCACAAAAACCACACTAAGATTACTCAATTCAAATGTAATATCCACCCTCATTTATGCATGCGAAAGCTGGAAAACAACTAAAGAAATAGATAAGGAATTAGACTCTTTTGAAAAACAAATGCCTAAGGAAAGTACTCAGCATCAAGTGAACTGAATTCCAGAACAATGCAGAGATAAGACAGATGAGCGAACAACAACCAGTTTCAAGGGTGATCAAGAGATGGACATATGTTGGTCACTTGATGAGAAGAAACGATCAGAGAATCCCAAAAACAAGGTATCAAGTGGAACACAACAGGCCGAAGAAAAAGAGGCAGACCGCGTGAAACTATGAAGAGGACATTATTAAGTGAGGCAAATTAATAGGAATGAAATCCCTTGATGAGGTTGAAAGACTCGCAGAAGACAGGAAAAACTGGTAAACAACCTTGTGAGCCTTATGTGACGTTTAACGGTACGGGAAGGATATAAGATATAAGATATGCGAGATAAAATAAACAAGTTAACCCAGAATGCAAACAACATAGGACTAAAGATCAACGTAGGAAAGACAAAGTTAATGAAGCAAAATGTGAACAACAGAAATGTACTCAGAGTAGATAACAAGTTAGTGGAGGAGGTCAACGAATTTGTATACCTTGGCAGCAGAGTAGTAGAAAATGGAGACAGCACAGAGGACATCAACAGCAGACTTACTAGAGCAAACCAGGCTTTTGCAATGCTACAGAATATATGGAAATCAAATAAACTAAGCATAAATATGAAAATCGGGATATTTAAGAATAATGTTCTAAGTGTACTACTCTATGGAAGTGAATGCTGGAAAATCACCAAAACCATAGAAAACAAGTTGAATTCTTTCCAGACTAAATGTTTACGTAGAATTAAAAAAATATTTTGGCCAAACACCATAAGAAATAACATCTTATTGGCAGAAATGCAGATGAAACCACTGACAACAATTATTGAGGAAAGACGCTGGCGATGGTTGGGACATGTGCTCCGAATGACTGACAACTCACTACCAAAAATAGCCCTAAGATGGACACCACAGGGGAGCAGAAGTAAGGGTAGACCAAAAGAGACATGGAGAAGAACAACAGAAAGGATGTTGAGCAATAGAGGGCTCACCTGGGCAAGAGCAGAAAAAAAGGCGAAAGACAGGCATTTGTGGAAAACCCTTGCGGAAGCCCCATGTGCCCTGGGCACTTAAGGTTCAGATATATATATATATATATAAGATAAACATTACGTACATGTTTCTTCCATGAATCTAAAACAGCAGGTAAACAAACAGAACAGAATGGGCAACAAATACATTACTCATGAGAAGGAACATGCAGTATACGTTAAATTAGCACGAAAGACAGTTATCATGGCTTTAGAGGAAGTTCAGAGAAGAAATGGTTCTCAAGAAAGTGGCAACGGACTATCCACCACGGGGGTCAAACTCATGGCCCGCCGGTCACATGCAACCCGCGTGGTTATTATCAAAATATAACTTATTTCATTAAAATTAGTACCCCTTTTCTTCAAAATATGAAAAAAAGAGAACTTAAAAGTCCTGAAAAGTTCATTAAATACATTTAACTGGCCTTCACTTCATAACTGTGGCTTTTGAAAAAAAATTATGTTAAGCTGGTTTAGATTCAGCCTTTCATTTGTTTTCCACATACAGTTGTGGCCCTTTTAACTGCTGCAGTTGAACAACCCATCACTAGAAAATACCCGAGAGGAAAAGCTAATTTATTATTTAATCTTCAGCTTAATCATCATCATCATCCTCAAAGTTTGTCTTTCTGAATATCTATTTACCCTTCTTATTAAACATCAAATATACATCAAAATTCCAGAATACTCAATGCATCCTGATTATACTTATCTGTTGTTGGCCAAAGCACAGCTTGCTTTAGACATTACAAGGACAAAGTCTGTTCAAATGGACTAAGCTTCAGGACATAAATCGTAAACATTGGCAAGGATGTACGTAAATTGTGAACTCTCAGGCCCACTACAAGTGGCAGACATTTCCTGCTTGGTGGCTTCGACAATTTTATCCGGTCACGAGACGTGGAAAAAAATGCCACGCTGAGACGAAGTCAACTTAGTTGATAACCGTTCTCATGATTAGATCTAGCAACAGGTCTGTTGACTTTGAATTAGGGTTTCTAAAATAGGGGCGGGGGGAAGTAGGGGGATATATATTTGGATAACTCTTATGTAGCATTTACATTCAGAGGCATTTATGTGTTTCTCAGCTCTTTTGTTAAATGTCCAGGTCTCACAGGCATATGTTGCGATGGGAAAGATGCATGCCCTTAAAAATCTTATTTTTGTTGTTCTGTCTGCTCCTCTCCACGGATTCTTTATTTGTTTTACTTTCTGAAGAGCGATAGATGTCCTCCTTTTAATTTCCCTCATTTTATCTCCATTATTAGTTAGTAGTGATCCAAGATATTCAAAGCTCTCCAGTTCTTCCAATGTTTCCTCATTTATATATATTTCAGCTGTCCTGTTTGTTTTGTCAGTTGTCATCAATTTAGTTTTCTTTGCATTAAGATAGAGGTTCTGCTCTTCGCTGTTCTTACGGACTGACATAATTAGTTTTTCAATTCCTTTTTGTGTTGTGGACAGTAACACTGTGTCATCAGCATATCTAATCTCTGGTGTTTCATAACCTCCAATTGTTATGGCATCGTAATATTCTTTGTCTACATCTTCTCTAACATTCCTCATTATATTTTCAGTATAGAAGTTAAATAAGTAGGGTGACATTATGCACCCCTGATGAACCCCTTGTTTTATGTCAAACCAAGTTGTTGTTTCACCATTTATTCTTACTGCTGCTTGTTGATCTAGATACAGCAGTGATGTTAATTGTATCAAATGTGTTGGAAATTCCATTTTTGTCCATTATTGTCACTTTCCATTGCGTCTTCATTTCTCTACGTTGTTTTATCAGTTCTAGTGTACCTGCTGTAATCCATCCATTCTTTTGTGTTTTCTTTACTGGAACCATGTCTTTAGCTATTGTTATTAAGATATCTTTGGCCTGCATAGCCAATTCATCTGGTGTCATCTCCTCCTGTACAGCGATCAGGATTTCGAAACGGTTCTTCACTTCTATACCGTATTGTTCTGGCATTTTTGTAAAATCAAAGCGGAGTGGTCTTGATCCCGTAACTGTCTTTTTTATCTTTATCTTCATGTCTGCTATTAATAGCTCATGGTCCGTATCACAATCAGCACCTGGCAAAGTTTTTGCTGATGTTATACTTGATCTCCACCTTCTTTGCACTAAAATGTAATCTATTTGATTCCTGGTTTTACCATCAGGTGATGTCCATACATAAACTCTTCTTGAACTGACTAACACTGTGAGAAAGATTCTTAATCTATACTGTAAGCTTGAACTTACTAACACTGTGAGAAAGATTCTTAATCTATACTGTAAGCTTGAACTTACTAACAGTGTGAGAAAGATTCTTAATCTATACTGTAAGCTTGAACTTACTAACACTGTGAGAAAGATTCTTAATCTATACTGTAAGCTTGAACTTACTAACACTGTGAGAAAGATTCTTAATCTATACTGTAAGCTTAAACTAACTAACACTGTAAGAAAGATTCTTAATCTATATAGTAAGCTTGAACTTACTAACACTGTGAGAGAGATTCTTAATCTATACTGTAAGCTTGAACTGACTAACACTCTAATAAAGCTTTTTAATCTATACTATAAGCTTGAACTGACTAACACTGTAAGGAAGATTCTTAATCTATATTGTAAGCTTGAACTGACTAAAACTGTAAGAAAGATTCTTAATCTATACTGTACGCTTGAACTGACTAACGCTGTAAGAAATATTCTTAATCTGTACTGTAAGCTTGAACTGATAAACTCTGTGATAAAGATTGCGGTCTCTTTACTGTAAAACTTGAACTAGTAAACCGCGTAAGAAAGTCTAATTTAAATCTTAAGACTAAATTGACTATCCTAGTCTCAGAAGCGTGTATCCAGTGCTATCTGTAGTGAGGACTTCCTAGTGTGTGACATTAAACTTTCTCGTTTCCTCATCTGTAAGTGGGGGGAAATATTGTTATGATGTGAGATAAACTGTAGTTCCAATACACTTATATCTCCGGGTGCTCTTTGCTTTCCGTAATTCACCCGTACGTGCGATTATTATTAGCGTCAGTTGAAGCACAGGCGTTCACTAGGTTACCATTACAACCTTCTTCTCCTGGTACATCTGTTTCATTTATTTGTGTGTTATTCTCCGATCTTGTGTATCCTTGCCGTCCGTTCTATGAAAAAAAGGAGAGCGACGAGACTTTGTGCTATGTTAACAGTGGAAATTACAGGTCAGAGAGGACTTGGAAGAGGTGGGCTAGTTTTCTTTTATTCACTAACTAAAGAGGCCAAAATTTACAGCCGAAGCTGTAATCAAGAGTAGGTATAAGACGCCATGTACTAACCAGCATAACCCACTGTCTAGCACGATCAGGTCCCGCAACTTTCACGTCAAGAACAAACCACCAGACTGAACTACGCGCAGGACACTGCCTTCAGACTACATGCGAGACACTGCCTTCAGACAACATGCGAGACACTGCCTTCAGACAACATGCGAGACACTGCCTTCAGACAACATGCGAGACACTGCCTTCAGACTAGCACGCCCGTTAACGCCTAGGCCTGTCACACAGCCGTAACGGCACGTGCCAGACACGTATCTTGACTCCTCAGCACATCCTGCAATCTGCTCACTCTACCAAGAAGCTCGGACCCAGTCCGCCCACTCTACCAAGAAGCTCGGACACAGCTCTGCCCACTCTATCAGGAATCTCGGACCCTGCTCTGCTCACTCTACCAAGAAGCTCGGACCCAGCTCTGCCCACTCTACCAAGAAGCTCGGACACAGCTCTGCCCACTCTACCAAGAAGCTCGGACCCAGCTCTGCCCACTCTACCAAGAAGCTCGGACACAGCTCTGCCCACTCTATCAGGAATCTCGGACCCTGCTCTGCTCACTCTACCAAGAAGCTCGGACCCAGCTCCGCCCACTCTACCAAGAAGCTCGGACCCAGCTCTGCCCACTCTACCAAGAAGCTCGGACCCAGCTCTGGCCACTCTACCAAGAAGCTCGGACCCAGCTCTGGCCACTCTACCAAGAAGCTCGGACCCAGCTCCGCCCACTCTACCAAGAAGCTCGGACCCAGCTCCGCCCACTCTACCAAGAAGCTCGGACCCAGCTCCGCCCACTCTACCAAGAAGCTCGGACCCAGCTCTGCCCACTCTACCAAGAAGCTCGGACCCAGCTCCGCCCACTCTACCAAGAAGCTCGGACCCAGCTCCGCCCACTCTACCAGGAATCTCGGACCCAGCTCTGCCCACTCTACCAGGAACCTCGGACCCAGCTCTGCCCACTCTACCAGGAAGATCGGACCCTGCTCTGCCCACTCTACCAAGAAGCTCGGACCCAGCTCTGCCCACTCTGCCTAGAAACTCGAACCCAGCTCTGCCCATTCTACCAAGAAGCTCGGACCCAACTCTGGCCGCAGGGAAGACAAACTTTTAAATGCTAAATATGACCCCCAAAAAACTGCACAATTTATCCACACAAGTAATATAGATGTCTG
This sequence comes from Achatina immaculata, assembly GCA_009760885.1. Lineage (NCBI taxonomy): Eukaryota > Metazoa > Mollusca > Gastropoda > Stylommatophora > Achatinidae > Lissachatina > Lissachatina immaculata. The sequence goes on along the minus strand of CM019701.1, from coordinate 39,952,342 downwards.
AGGAAAGAACCGAGGAACGTAGAAGTAAAAAAAAGATGAAGAGTTTCTGTATAAACTACAGCAAACTTATGTTCTGTTTGAGAAAATACTACAGTGAATTGACTTTAAAATGTGAATTGAGAATTTTACGCCGGGAAGACTTCAACCTAACACATAAATCAAAGTGTTACATCTTCACATGTAAATGTATAAACTAGGAAAGAAGTAAGAACAACATTATTACTTAACGAGCAGTTGTGACGTTTCCGTGTGAACCTTAATCATACAAAAAACACACAGGACGAAGAAATAGAGAGAGGAGAAACGTATGTACATCCCCAAGAGTGAAAGAGAAGGCTTTGCCAAAAAGAATTATGTACATCAACGGAGAGAAAGATGACGACTAGAGAGAGAGAGAGGGAGAGACAGAGAGAGAGAGAAATCTCGGAAAATTAGAGAAATATCAAAACCCTTTTTCATTTGAATTAAAAAAAAAAGGTTTCTACCCCCCCCCCCCCAAAAAAAAAAGGAGCAGGGGGACAACATGATGACAGCAACAGGGATTCCTCATACGAGGTTCCCAGTTTGCACAGTGTAAGGTCTTCACAGACCAATCACTGAGTCTGATTGAAAAAAAAAAGGAAAAAAAAAGAAATAGAGAGAGGAGATAGAATTCATTCACATGAATGCAATGTAAAAAATAGGAATGAAAAAAAAATAGAATAGAACAAAATAAATAGAGCACTTAGCTGTGACTTGTAAGAAGCTATGACTTGTATAGAAGCTATGACTTGTAAGAAGCTGTGACTTGTAAGAAGCTGTGACTTGTAAGAAGCTGTGACTTGTAAGAAGCTGTGACTTGTAAGAGGCTGTGTTCAGAAGTGTGGAAGGTGTAGTATAGAGAATGTTTAAATGGAGACTTATGGTGTGTGAAAGGTGGGTCGTAAAGGGGGAAGGTGTTGGGGGAACCGCCAAAAGGGGAGAGAGTGATACAGTGGTAATCTAGCCGGGAGAACCGTCCTACTTTTTCCTAGTTTATACATTTTGTTATCACACCTTTACTGTAGTGGCTTCGTGCAAAGTTATATGCTTAATTTTATGTACATATACACTAATTATTAATCAGTAAATATTCTCCGTGGCCACTTGACAAAGATATCACAGACTAGTATACTTCGTGGCGTCTTAAATGACAGCAAGAAACTGTTCGATTCCTCACAGCTGCCTGTCGACAGCCATGTATGTGGTGTCCTATCTGTGTTAAATGATGCTCATTCAAGATTTAACAGGTCTTTGTCCACGCTGCAACCAGCTTTCATATGGTGCCCCAGCTATGCTGCACTATATCCCCTCGAAGTTTAAACAATCCTTGGTCGGCATCCCTTCCTTTCATTTTCTTGTGGCAATCTCGTAATTGTTCTAGCACTGGTGTCCAAGTCTGTTTGATGTATTATATACAGTGAAATCCTTTCAGCGGCCTGGATTTGGTATATGTAGGGGTAGTAAGACAAGTCTTGACTTGTTCATAGTCAGAGGATCTATCTCTAGTATATGTAGAGGTGGTAAGACAAGTCTTGACTTGTCCATAGTCAGAGGATCTATCTCTAAACCTGATCGGCTATGTTCAGTCCGTGGCTTCTTGTAGCGTTGCTTGATTACAGTTTTGGTTCTATATTTTCATGAAATGGTGTAGTAGTTAGTGGATTTGGATGCCAGTCAGAAGGTCCTTGGTTCGGTATTACACTCGGGGGAAATTTTTTTCGGACCGACTGGCACCAGGGTCGACCCAGCCTTTAAAAAATGGATACCTGAGGTTTTCCTAATAAAACAAAGGCTGCGAGAACAAGTGCTGGCATCCCTTTCTCAGATACTGTATTGGCCTAGAAATGTGAAGACACTAATACTTCACACCTCTACATAGTACAGATACTACGGGATATAGATTTTCTTCTTCTTCTTCTTCTTCTTTTCTTCTTCTTCTTCTTCTTCTTCTTCTTCTTCTGCTTCTGCTTCTTCTTCTACTGCATTCAACTTTGTTGATCACTTCAGATCCTGATCCCTGTCGACATTGCAAAGCCCACAGTCCTTTCCAGATCCTGATAAGAGCCCCAAAGCCTTTGCTCTAAGCTTGTGTCCTCTGGCCATGTCTCACGCCTCAGGTATGCATGGTTTAGGCACTCTTGTAGGATATGTTCTGGAGTCTGGACTCCACTGCCACATGGACACTCATCTGTGTGAGACATTTTGAGTCGATGCAGGTGGCTCAGTAGTCTGCAGTGGCCTGTCCTTAGGTGAAAGAGGATGGTTTGCTGATGTCTTTGTAGTTGGTGTATTGGATTTGGTTCATTGTTGCATTTCAGTTTCTTTCTCCATTCAGATCTGCACTGGTTACGGATTATGGTTTTCGCCTCTTGGTAGTTTACTGGATGATTGGTTTGATCTTGATTGCTGCCAGCTTTGGATAGGCTGTCAGCTATTTCATTGCCAGCTATTCCACAGTGGGATGGTACCCATTGTAGAGCCACAGTTGTTGACAGTGTAAGGTGCTTCAGGTCTTTCGTGATTTTCTGTATGTTTGCCTGTGGGTTCTGTGTTGTTTTTAGAGATTCCAGAAGTGCCCTGCAGTCTGTGAAGAAGGCCATTTTGTGTGGTGGCTGCTGCTTTTCTGTTTTAAGTGTTCTGAGGGCTTCAAGGAAGGCTTTTGTTTCTGCCCTATAGTTGGAGGAAATCTTTCCCGTCACGAAGGCTGTTTTCACTTTTCTCATCTGTGTATCTTATGTAAACGCCCCCATCTCCATTTTTACTGCTTTTCTGCAGACCCATTTATGTACACATGTGTCCATTCAGCTGGGACGTATTTGATGTCAATCAGCTCCTGGGTCAGTATCTTCATCTGAAGTGTTGTTAGGTAGTCTTTTTTGTGTATGCCTGGTACCTCTGTGAGGACTGTTATCTTTTCACTGTGACTGTGCTCCTCCACAATTTGGAGTGGTTCAGTTTCTTCATGAGAGGTGGGAAGGAGGTATTTATAGTGTTGTTGCAGCTGTGTTGTCAGATGGTTGAAGCTGGTTCTTTTCAGTCTGTTTTTTGTGGACCCCTAAATTCTTTTGTTCACAGGGTGGGTTGTCAGGCATATTAACTTTTGTTTGTGGATCATTAGTTTTTCTTCGCGGTTGACCTCAAGAGGTTGAATTTGCGGGTATTTCTCCATCTCCGTGATGGGAGAGCTCTTCATTCCTCCTGTGATCAGCCGCAGGCCAGTGTTTTGCACTTTTGTTAGATGAGCAGTGTTTGTGTTGGAGACTGTGACCCAGGCTGTCATGCCATATTCAAGTGTTGGCCTTAGGGTGCCCACATATGCTTTTTTTAGTATGTTGCTGTTGGCTCCCCAGGTTGTGCCTGCAGCTTTTTAATTGCTTTATTTTCTGTGTCTAGCAGGTGTGGCTTCCAGGTTAGCCTCTTGTCCAGTTTCACTCCGAAGTATGGTGGCTGTTCTGTCTGTGTAAGCTCTCTTCCTTGTATTTCTAGTTTAAAGTTATCTATCTTGTTGGACACTGAGAAGCAGATGGATGTGAGTTTGTGGGGTTTATCATCACTCTTCATTTTGTGGCCCAGTCTCCTATGGTATTTAGTGCTTCCTATATTCTGTGGGTTGCTGTTGATGTTTTGTTTTCCGCAGTGTTCCACGCAATGAAGTCATCTACGTGCAGGTCGTGTGATATACTGTTTGGCAGTTTGTCTGTGATGTTATTTATGTATATCAGGAACAGAGTGAGAGAAATAACTCCTCCCTGAGGAACACCTTGGCTCAGGGTGACTCTGTGGCTTAGTTTTCCATTCATTTTGACCCTGGCTATTCTGTATCTCAAGAAATCTTGTATCCACCAAAACATTGCTCCTTCAACCTTGTTGTTGAGTAGTTTCAGGAGGAGAACTTTTTCCATATTTTGTCAAATGCTTGTGTTAGGTCTACAAAGGTGTAGATTTTCTGAATTGTGGTCTCTTTGGCTTATGAATAAAAAGAAACCCAACCCACCTGTGGCATCGTCTACTCGGATCTGCAATTTCCAGTGTTACCTGCAAGGTCCTGTCGCTCGCTTTATTTTATAATGACCCTGTTTATGCCCAGTTAATCTTTAGTTGTCTCCAATTCAGGGAAACTACTAATTTCTAACACTGGCACTATGAAATAAACACCTTCCCCCCCCCAAAAAAAAAAAAACCAGTTGTAGCCTGTTAAAGAGTATAAATGGCATGGTTTTAGTGTTTGTATATTTTTGATCTGCCAGCATCACTGGACTAGGGGTTAGCTACCAGTGTCTACAGTTGGAATGATCAGTATAAATCTTATAGGGCGATGAACGCAGTTATATACAAGAGCACAGCTTCTTTTACCATGGCGCCTCTAAAAACAAGCAAGTCTGTATAGAAAATGTGAGTCACATGAAATACTGCGTACATTTAAAAAAAAACAACAACAACAACAAAGACCCACTAAAATAACGCTGCAATGAGCTGTGTTGTAAGAAGCTTAGAGACGCTCCACGTGGTGCTGTTACATGGCAGTGACACTCCATTAAACAAATAACCTGTTACGTATAGAGCTTTAACCATTGCTCAGTCATTATTGTTCACAATCCGAACGACAAGATAACAGCTGGAGTAATACTTAGAATTCGAGTGCGTCACATACAGATTTTTTTTTATTTGTTTATTTCCAGTCGCACCCTCTTCTTACACTCAATGTTGAGCGCTGACAGATAAGGACACATTGTACTTAACCTTTCAGATAAGCTGGACACAAGGGGGGCTTGGCTGTTGTATTTATAATTGGACAGGTAAACTAGTTACACAGAGCTTTATGAAGGCTGTTCTCGAAGTGTAAATGATTTGCCGAGCTGGAAGCAGCACTTAATTCCTAACAAGAAAATGTTAATATAAATAATTGTTTAGCTTTGACTAATTTTTTCTTTCTTTCTTTCTTTCTTTATGGTTTCTGTATCAAGCAATAGCCACAGTGGAACAAGTTAATAATGTCCACGGACAACCAAAAGAAGATTTGAATAAGCTCACAACTCATTCATTCATTCATTCATTCATTCACTTGCATGTCCCTTGCTGAACTTTGCCTCCCTTACAGCACTCCTGTAGGCCTCTCGGTTGTGAGCAAGATGACCTGCTGCTGATGCATCCATTTGCAGATCGTCAACGATGTCTTGCAGCCATCTTCGCCTTGGTCTTCCTCTCTTTCTTTTTCCCATTATGTACCCTTCCAATACGGTCATCTCTAAATTATCATGACGTTTAATGTGTCCAAAATATTTAAGTTTTTTCTCTTTAATCCTCATTACTAGCCAGCCTTCTTCAATATTAAGTCACAACTGGCTTTTATAATAAAATCTGGAGTGTTATCGTGCTGTACTTTCATAAAACGACCCTGTAGTCCAATATCCACATTATCTCTTGCCTGTTACATTTTACTCAATTAGCTTTTTCGCTTTGTGTCCCTGCAGAAAGCCAGTTTTATTCTACCTTTATCGACCTGAGCAGTCCCTACATATCGCTCGTATAACGAATTCTCGTTATGTTAAAATTCTAATATTTAGCGAAGGATATGGGTTGAGACAAAAAAAAACACTATGGCAAAAGGCAAAAAAGGAATAAACACTGGAAATATCAAAATGTATAATACCTTTTTGGGGAAGTATTTACAAAATCTTTTATCTCTAGCGGCGGTCAATGATATTTTTAACCGGAGACGTTTAGCAAACGCTTCACAAACATGGACAATCATATCAGTATTTAAGAACGAGTGTTCGTTAAGTGTACTATCGCAGCGACTCTAAATATCGTCTTCGAAACGGCTACCGTACTCCTATTGCATGATTGTCGAAAGTTGTCAGTTTTTTACCTGCAAACCTTCAGGCAACATACTGCGTCCTGCACATCACTCCGTACATCACATAAACATCACTATCGTGTGCCCTCTCCTCGTAGACGGCTGATTGCAAACAGTCATCCACTTTGTCTGCCTTTCGTTTCCACACTGCACCCGGCCAATCTCACTCCAGTCCATTCTATTTACGTTGTTCACCAATTCACATCCGTGTCGATCTTTTGCCCTTTTTCCTTCTACTTCTCGCTGTAAAACAGCTTTCATTGTTGAATTACGTTTCTTGATATGACGGACCTATTTTAACTTATTTCGTTCTTATGCTTTATTTATTTTTGTATACGTTATTTCTCTTTTCAAACTCGGCTGATTTATTATAACTTGTTTTCACGTCTGTCCATGACATCGCCCTGTTGTTCTGTAGGTTCCCATTTCAAGTTCCTCTGTTTTATTTTCCGTTTTCGTTCCATGCTTCTAGGCCATAGAGAAGGAGGTTATTTACGTAGAATTTGATGACTTTCATTTTCAGTTGTTGTGACACAGTGAACATCCTACATCAAGCATATCGTACGGTCAGCATACTACCTCCTAAATGTCATAAAATCAACAAGCCACCTCCTAAATACCATACAGTGAACATACCACCTGCCAAATACCATACAGTCAACATCTCTCTCTCTCTCTCTGAACCTTAAGTGCCCAGGGCACATGGGGCTTTTGCAAGGGTTTTCCACAAATGCCTGACCTTCGCCTTTTTTTCTGCTCTTGCCCAGGTGAGCCAGCTATCAGACTGCTACAGAAACGGATACAGTCAACATACTACCTCCCAAATACCATACAGTCAACATACTACCTGCCAAATACCATACAGTCAACATACTACCTCCCAAATACCATACAGTCAACATACTATCTCCCAAATACCATACAGTCAACATACTACCTCCCAAATACCATACAGTGAACATACTACTTCCCAAATACCATACAGTCAACACACTACCTTTCAAATACTATACAGTCAAAATACTACCTCCCAAATACATAAGTGAACATACTGCTTCCCAAAACCATAAGTCAACATACCAGTTTTCCAAATACCATACAGTCACAATATTACCTCCCAAATACCATACAATCAACATACTACCTCCGAAATTCCACACAGTCAAAATACTGCCTCCCAAATATCACTGAGTCAACATAATACCTCCCAAATACATATAGTCACAATATTCCCTCTCAAATACCGTACAGTCAAAATACTACCTCCCAAATACCACACAGTCAACATACTACCTCCCAAATACATACAGCCAACATACTACATCCCAAATACCACACAGTCAGCATACTACCTCCCAAATAGACAACATATTAACTCTCAAATACATACAGTCTATATACTAAATCGCAAATACGCACAGTCAATATACTACTTCCTAAATACCATACAGTCAACATACTTACCTCCCAAATACATACAGTCACATACTACCTCCTAAATACACAATGTCAGCATACTACTTTAATATGTGTTAAATATATGATAACATACTACCTCCCAACATAGGCTAAATTAATAGGCATAAAATCCCTTGATGAGGTTGAAAAGCTCGCCGAAAACAGGAAAAATTAGCGAACTAGCATGCGAGCCCTATGTGACGTCTAGCGGCACGGGAAGGATATAAGATATAAGATAAGATATGAAAACAGATAAAAACAATGCCTCTAAGTTTCTGAAGATTGAGCTGACATGTTTTGTAAGGAGTGCCAATGTCAGATGCAAGTTTCTAACAAAAAAAAATAAACAGGAGATACACTATATATTGAAATAGGTGTGATATAAGGATGTATACTGTATCCTTTACTTTTTAGAATTACAATAGACTTCATAATGAAAAAATTCCTGCACAGGTAATTTTGATTTTGCTGATGACATAACTCTTATCAGTAATAATGTGAATTCCATGCAAGAAAAAACAGATAGCCTGTCTTCACTGGCTAGCAAAATAGGACTTGAAATTAACAAGGACAAAACAAAAATAATGAAAATTCCCTTTAAACAAAATGGAAAAATACACATAGAAGGGACAGATATTGAAGAAATCAATCAGTCTGCATACCTTTGCAGCTACATAGACCAGGATGGTGACACTAGAAAGGAAGTTAGGATCAGAATTGCAAAAGCAGCGTCAATCTTCAAGAATCTTGAGAACATATGGAATTCAAAAGTTCATTCATTCATTTGCATGTCCCTTGCAGAACTTTGCCTCCCAAACAGCACTCCTGTAGGCCTCTCGGTTGTGAGCAAGATGGCCTGCTGCTGTTGCATCCATTTCCAGATCGTCAACGATGTCTTGCAGCCATCTTCGTCTTGGTCTTCCTCTTTTTCTTTTTCCCATTATGTATCCTTCCAATACGGTCTTCTCTAAATTATCTTGACGTTTAATGTGTCCAAAATATTTCAGTTTTCTCTCTTTAATCCTCTTCACTAGCCAGCCTTCTTCAATATTAAGCTCTTGTAGTATAGATATATTTGTTCTTTTTTGTGTCCACGATATTTGGAGAACTCTTCTGTAGCATTTACATTCAAAGGCATTTATGTGTTTCTCAGCTGTTTTGTTAAGTGTCCAGGTCTCACAGGCATATGTTGCGATGGGAAAGATGCATGCCCTTAAAAATCTTATTTTTGTAGTTCTGTCTGCTCCTCTCCACAGATTCTTTATTTGTTTTACTTTCTGAAGAACGATAGATGTCCTCCTTTTAATTCCCCTCATTGTATCTCCATTATTAGTTAGTAGCTAAAAAAGTTATTTTTAGTTAGTTAAAAGTTATAAGCACAAAAACCAAGTTAAGACTATTCAATTCAAATGTAATATCCACTCTCATTTATGCATGTGAAAGCTGGAAAACAACTAAAGAAATAGAAAAGAAATTTGACTCTTTTGAAAACAAATGCATAAGGAAAATACTCGGCATCAAGTTGAACGAATTCAAGAACAATGCAGAGATAAAACAGATGACTGAACAACAACCAGTCTCATGGGTGATCAGGAGAAGGAGATGGACATATGTTGATCACTCGATGAGAAGAAATGATCAGAGAATCCCAAAACAAGCTATCAAGTGGAACACAACAGGCCAAAGAAAAAGAAGCAGACCACCTGAAACTCTGAAGATGACATTGTTAAGAGAGGCCAAATTAACAGGCATAAAATCCTTTGATGAGGTTGAAAGTCTCGCTGAGGACAGGAAAAAGTGGCGAACTAATTTGCGAGCCCTATGTGAAGTTTAACGGCACGGAAATGATATAAGAAGAACAAGAAGATACACTATAGCATAATATATTTTTTGTCCATAACCTTGGAACTATTTGTGAAATGGTTGTGGCCTGCATATGATACTTTGAGAAACGTTGCTCTAAACGATGTCCAGCAGATTGTAAGTCAGCATGTTTCATTCAATCACTGGAATTAGTTTTAAACATCTCATTTGCCCCACTCATTGTTATGTTATGTTATGTTATCTAAAAGTATAAAGAAGCCAAAACATAACAACAGATAAAACAATTTCAGGTGTGTTTTGCACAGAAACATCCGCAGATAAGAGTGTGCCGCCTCGTACAAGCTGCGCGTATGGTCACGTGACTAATCAGTTGTTTTTTAAAGGTCTGAAAATAACAGATAAAGCGCTTCGTTTTTTAAAAATTCTTTCCAAGCAGATGTTTTTGTTCCACTGATACTGATAGAACTTGATTTTAGATTGTCTCTTCTGATAGGACAACATTACTGGCAGGTAATATTTTATAAATTGTGCACCTTTGGTCAATAATTCACGGAATAAATGATCCAGAAATATTCCGTTTTCAGTATCAGTATGTGAAATTATTTTGAGTGCGAGGAATTTATTGGTTCACAAACGAACTATTGTCATTTTAATATATTAACGGCCTTTATGTGAGCATATCTCTCGTGTAAGATCAATAAAATGAAAGCAGAAGCTCGTGGCAGATGATGCTGTGACTAATAAATTGTAGAGAATTTTGGAGGTCACGTTCTGCACCCTGAAGTTTGCCTTGTGACTTTGTTACGATCATATCGCTCTTCAAGAGTGTTACTTGTGACTTTGTTACGATCATATAGCTCTTAAACAGTGTTGAATGTGACTTTGTTGTGGATCATATTGCTCCTGAAGAGTGTTACTTGTGACTTTGTTACGATAATATCGCTCTGGAAGAATGTTACTTGTGACTTTGTTACGATCCTATTGCTCCTGAAGATTGTTATTTGTGACTTTGTTACGATCATAAGGCTCTTGAACAATGTTACTTGTGACTTTGTTACGATCGTATAGCTCTTCAAGAGTGTTACTTGTGACTTTGTTACCATCATATCGCTCTGGAAGAGTGTTACTGTTACTAAGAGTAGGCTCCAATGCAAACCGCTCTATAAGCTCCACATCCAGCAGAAGCAGGCAGATCCCAGTGTTCTTGACAATGACAAGGCGAATGAAAGTTCACACGGAACAAAGAAACTGAAAAGAAATGTGAGGGAGTATAGTGTGAGAAGATTAGTTCAGATGAAATAATCATTTCATGAACAGAAAAGGTGTCGAAAAAAAAGATCAACTGACAGTACGAACTCCCTATAATTGCGAGCTGTTGCTCTTTGCAGCCGATGCTGTAGAGATGTTGAAGCATAGAATCGTATCGGCGTGGGAGTGTGTTATGGCGGCTACTTTTTCAGTCCCAGAGTACAGCTAAAAAAGAAGGGGGTGTGCAATGCTTCTTTAGAAGACTCCACCACCATGGGGACTACGGCGATCCCTGGCCCGTTAGCCAGGCTAGGCCTGTTACTGGGGGTACCACGAAGAGGTGAGACAGGGTCTTGGTCAGCTACGGGTCGCTATCCCTGACGCTGGCATATCAGCTACGGGTGGCTATCCCTGACGCTGGCATATCAGCTACGGGTGGCTGATTGCGTCATCGGGCAGGCGTCTTCACCGCCGGGAATAAAAAGAAAGAACTAGAGCAAATAGCAAAATGCTCAAAAGTCATTTCTCTCTGTTCTTCTCTGTCTACCTATGTTTCAATGTTTCTCTCTGTTTTCTCTCTCTCTCTCTCTCTCTCTCTCTCTTTCTCTCAAGAACTTCAAATATTCAAGGCTTATAACTGCAGACATCGTCACCATCGTGTGTCTTCTTCAGGGCAGAGGATGGCGATGATTAATCTCCAGCGTCTTCTCTTCCTGGTCTAGATGGTACGCGACCAGCCTGTACACTCTCCTGTATCATCTTCCCATCTGCATCTCACTCTACCTCTCGCTCCTTTTCCTTCCTACCTGTCTTTCTAGTATGAACTTCAGTATATGATTACGTCTTTGGATATGACCGAAGTATTTTTTGTTTGTTTTCCTGATTCTTATGTCTTTGGGAAGTTCACGTTTAAATAATAAATATAGTTGCTGCAGATAAATAGGGTGTCTCGATTCATCTCTGTTTCTGGTAGGTGTCCATTGCAGATTCTCTTACATCTTCTTCCACGCTGCCTCTTCATTTCTACCTTAAACTGCCCCATAACTATAATGAATGTGTTAAGACTATGAAAATATGCTCATAGCGCGTCCTTAGTACCAACATGCAAAATGGCTGTGTTGATGCGAGTTTTTGTGTAAGCTTTGTTATTTTATTCACTAGGTTGACTCCGTGGCCTTTTTGGTGTGGTGGTGCCAGAAAAAAAAATCACAGCTGCTGGGACTTGAACCCCCAGCCGTATCTCTCTACACAGAACAACTGACCGGCTGGACAACACACGCCCCCCTTGTATACCCAACATCTGTTGCCGCGTGAAGCGATCAGTCTAATTCTGATCGAGCGTAACCAAAACGAAACCGAGCACTTTACAGTACCACAGGATTAGTAGACCAAGCGTCTAACCACTCAGCCATGCACGCATATGATTGTTTGACAAAATTAATCAAATTACAAGTTCGTAAAAGCCATTTTAGCAAACATGCGTGTAAACATCAGCTCCATTAAACATCCGGCCCAGGGAAACGTTCTTTTATATGTTCTCGAAGAAAATATTTACTTGGAAGAACGGATCCAGACTATTTAAACTGGCACACAAAAGGTCTGTTTCACTGTATATGTCAATGTTTCTCAAATTTTCTACTTCCAATGAACCCTTAGAATATTATATTAAATCTCGGGAAGCTCTTGTATTAAATTATCACCGTTCAATTTTCCCTTTATATACTCTTCCCTCCCCCCCCCCCCCCCCATTCCTTTCCCCACTATAAACTATACCATTACTATAAAGGAACTGGTGTAGGTAGGTAAAGTTAGGAATTTTAAAAAATATTATTTTATCCAGTAAAGGCTCCCGCTGCCGAAAAGAATAATAAACGTATAGTATACAAAACGTTTTATCCCAAAACAAACTATCAAGGCCAACGAAAAAGAGGCAGACGGCGTGAAACTCTGAAGAGGACATTATTACGAGAGGCCAAATTAACAGGCATAAAATCCTTTGATGAGGTTGAAAGACTCGCCGAAGACAGGAAAAATTGGCAAACTACTTTGCGAGCCCTATGTGACGTTTAGCGGCACGGAAGGATATGAGATAAGATATAAGATACAAACCCAGGTATAGATTGTGGTTTATGGCATGTACAAGAGTTGTTATTTCCCTTGTGTGGAACTAAAAATGACTTTTATTTTTAAACCAACGCGTCTTGAACAAACATGATATCATGTTCCGAGAACAGAAGCTAGAAGGGGTTTCTCAGTGACGATCTCTTGAGGAACCCCTGCAGATCCGTCGCGGAAACCCTAGGGTTCCAGGAAGCCCGAGCTGAGAAACCCTGTTACATGCTACGAGCACTCCATTATGAAGTTGGTAAGATCTTAGCTAAGTTTTTAACGATCGTTTACCCATGACTGATGACAGAAAGAAGAATGTTTGAGATAAACTTTTGATTAACTGTGCGATTTTCTTTTCTTTTGGCAGAATGAATCATCTCATAAAGATCTGTTTACTTGCAGGTAACTATCTATCTATCTATCTATCTATCTATCTATCTATCTATCTATCTATCTATCTATCTATCTATCTATCTATCTATCTATCTATCTGTCTGTCTGTCTGTCTGTCTGTCTGTCTGTCTGTCTATCTGTCTGTCTTTCTGTCTGTCTGTCTGTCTGTCTGTCCATCCATCCACCCACCTGCTTACCTACCTACCTACCTACCTACCTGCTTGCCTACCTACCTATCTACCTACTTATCTTTTTGTCTGTCCGAATTCGCCATAGATCGAAATTAACGATCGTTCGTTTTTTTTATCGATTAATCTGTCCATGTGTCTGTCTGCGTGTCAATGGACATGCTAGCTCATATATATTACCCGTTTCAAATCTCTTCACTACCTGTTTACAACTGAAAATACGCTTTGGCCAGACTGCACTTAATATTTCTCCTTTTTTTCGTTTTCTTTTATCGTCATGTTTTTTTTTCTTGTCCTTTTGCACCTATTCTTCTTATTGTTTAAAACCCTTGTTTTTCCCATCTGCCTTCCTACTTCCTGTAAATATTATATTCTCACCTCTTTTTCTTCTTCTTACTGTTATTATTTTGGTTTATTTCGTATCTGTTTCCATTTTTTAAAAACTTTCCCGTAAATACGACATCATCATCATCATCATCATCATCGCCTTTCACTCCCTTGAGAGCATAGGCCACGGATAAAGGCTCTCCAGTCATCCTTTGTTTTTGGAATTATTCGTATTTTTATTTTTCTCCCAATTAGTTTACCTTGTCATCACCAATAAACTTTTGTTATATATTGCTCTTTTACCCTTTTCTTTTTTCTCTCTCCTCTGTATATTTGGGCAACATTTTGATATATTTCTATTTTTAAATGAATTCATGAAACCTAACAGAAATATTTATTAAAATATTCACTCGTTTATGACTTGTTTTTTTTTCTCCTCCAGCGTGTTTTCATACGGCGTTTGCTGGTAAGTTGTTTTTTATGTTAAACTATCTTTGATTGCGTTTATTTTATACCACCACCACCACCACCACCATCATCATCATCATCATCATCACCATCATCATCATCATCATCACTATAACCATCGTCATGGTTGTAGTTCGTTATGCCCCGTGACTTTTTTTTCGGTATTTCCTAGGACAATTTATAGTTACCTAAAATAGGCATTTCGGTTTAATGAGTTTGCCTATAATACATATATATATACATATATATATATAATATATATATATGCATATGCAGGAAACTCTACGGTAGAGAGTTTCCTGCATATGCATATATGTATATTATCCGGATTTCGGTTTAAAGAGGCTGTATATATATATATATTTAAAAAGTCAGCCTAAAAAGTCAGCCTAACGTATGTGTAAGATGGGGGTGGGTAGGTGGTAAGTTTTGTCTTTACTATGTTATGCAAAGTTTTCAAATTTTATTGCATTATGACTGATCTGTGAAAGTTAAATATAAAAACTAACTTAGCACACTAAATAATGTGAAATGTGAAAGAACTATTTTAGCCTAAATAGAGTAAATAATAGTTTGCTTGTGATACTGAATCTTCTCTCCGGAAAGATGAAAAAAATATCTGATGATAAAAACTTCTGAAGAAGTCTTGCATATAAGAAAAAATAAATTACAAGGATAACAATAAAGAGCAGTTTTTATCTTGCTACCTTTTGTCAGATAAAAGATATCAGGTTTCATCCCTTCGTAACTGGCAGCACTGCATTGTATTTTGTCGTGTCCAGATGTGAAACAGTATAAATAAGTTATTTGTGAAACTCCACAGATTCTACTACTGTTGGTGCATCAGAATCAAACTCACCAACAAAGGTACTGGCGACATCATCAGCACCTCCATCACCATCACCATCTTCACCATCTTCTGTTGATAGTTCAGCATCTTCAGGCATAGCTCCAGACGCAACAGGTGCTTCTTCACTACCTCCCTCTGATCCTGCAAACAATGCAGTAGTTGCCACAGTTCAATCTCCAGGTCAAACAGCTCCACCCACCGCAACAGAAACGACGGATGATGCTCCACCCACCGCAACAGAAACGACGGATGATGCTGCAGGCAGCCAAAACAGCACCGAAACAAGCCCCGGTGCTTCGAACGTGACGATAGCTAAAGCTGATGGTAAATAAGTTTAACACATGAAGCACGTGACCAGTAGAATCTAATTTACTTGTTATAATGATACTGTTACATTCTTACACCTTATATCCTTCTCGTGCCGTTAAACGTCACATAGGGCTCGCATAGTTGTTTGCCAAGTTTTCCTGTTCTCGGCGTGTCTTTCAACTTCATCAAGGGATGTTATGCCCACTAAACTGGCTTCTCTTCACACTGTCCTCTTTAGAATTTCACGTGGTCGACCTATTTTTCTTCGGCCTGTTGTGCTCCACTTGATAGCTTGTTTTTGTATTCTCTAATTATTTCTTCTCATCACATGGCCTACATATGTCCATCTTCTTTTTCTGATCACCCATGAGGCAGGTTGTTGTTTGCTCATCTATCTTATCTCTGTGTTCTTCATAATTTCGTTCCACTTTATAACACGTATTTTCCTTAGGCTTTTATTTTCAAAAGAGTCTAATTCCTTGTCTGTTTCTTTAGTTGATTTCCAGCTTTCGCATGCATAAATGAGAGTGGATATTACATTTGAATTGAATAATCTTAAACTGGTTTGTGTGCTTATAAGTTTTGCATTCCATATGTTCTCAAGATTTTTGAAGGACAATGCTGCTTTTGCAATTCTAATTCTAACTTCCTTCCTAGTGTCACCATCCTGGTCTATGTAGCTGCCAAGGTATGCAGATTGGTTTACTTCATCAACAGCTGTTCCTTCTACGTATATTTCTCCTTCTTGATAAACGAGAAGTTTCATTATTTTTGTTTTGTCTTTGTTAATTTCAATACCTATTTTGCTAGCCAAAGAAGACAGGGAATCTGTTTTTTCCTGCATCGATTTCACATTGTCACTGATAAGAGTTATTTCATCTGCAAAATCAAGACCTCCTATTTGAGTCCCATGTACACAATCAGTGCTGGTTTTACCTGTACAGCATCTTTTCATTATAAAGTCTATGGCAATCCAAAAAGCAAAGGAGATAATATACATCCTCGTTTCACGCCTGTTTCAGTCAGAAACTATTCGTTCATTCCTTCTTCTATTTTGACTGCACAAACATATCAATTGTAGAAATCTCTAATGATATTGACAATTTTAGATGGTATTCCATATAGTCTTAAATTCTCCACAGTGAATCTCAGTGTATGCTATCAAATGCCTTTTAAAGTCTATGAAGTTCAGTATTAATGGTTTCTGTTTTTCAATATGTTCTTCAAGTATTATTCTTAGAGTAAAGATCTGGTCTAAACAGCTTCTCCCTTTTCGAAATCCTGCCTGTTCTTCTCTCATTGCAGTATCCACTACATCCTTAATTCTATTCAGAATCACTTTACAAAGCATCTTTGACATAACTGATAGTAAAGTTACACCTCTCCAGTTATTGCAGTCACTGAGGTTGCCTTTTTGGGGTATTTTAACAATGATTCCCTTTTTCCGTTTAGATCCGACTTTTTCTTCTTTCCAAGAGTTATTAAATATTCTTTGTAGCTGGCTCATGTCACTGTTAATAGCTTTTAACATTTCGACTATTATTTCATCTTCACCTGCAACTTTGTTGTTAGCCACTAGATTCGCTGATGTTTCAGTTTCATTCAGTGTAACTTCATCTTTGGTGACATTTAGTTGTGGGACTAGTAAATCAGTTTCAAGATTTATTAATTCATTTGGGGGTGGTCGATTAAATATTTCTTGGAAGTGTTCGTCCCATCTTTGCTTTTGGTCTTTATTTGATGGTAATAGTTTACCTGTTTTGCTAAAGACTGGTCTTTCTTTGGAGGTAATAGCACCTGTCGGCTTCTTCTTTATGCTATATAGAGTTTTGCTGTCTCCTGTTTTTGCTGCATTTTCTGCTTCTTTTGCCATATTGTCCATACATTCTCTTTTGTCTCTTTTAGCTGAACTTTTTACTTTATTGTCTAGTTCTTTGTGTGTTTCTTTTGTCAAGACTTTTACAACTGTTACATTACTAAATGTAAATTACGTATCACTTTTATCATTATCGCAGTGGTGCTGGGTTCAAGTCCCAGAAATGGAGATATTTTTCTGGTACCAACCCACCAAAAAAGGCCGCGGGGTCGACCTAGCCTCTAAAAAACGGGTACCCGAGAAATCTGGGACGATATTTGAGGGTCAGGCGTGATTATGACCACATCAGAGTTTCAGGTCCCCAAGGTTTTGGAAACACGGGTCTAAAAACGTATCCACAATATGCCTTTATGGAAACAGAGATTTTATCTTTTATCTTTTATCATTATGAGTTAAGTTTGTTGATGTCGTCGAGCCGATTCATTTGGTTTGTTATGTTGAAGTACGAGGGGTGACTGATAAGTTCTCGGCCTAAGGTTCAACAGATTATTTGTGGACAACTTTGTTTGCTTATTTCTCAACATAGTCCTCTTGTAAGTTGATGCAAATAGTCCAACGATCCTGGAGCATAAGGATCCTTTCTTTGTAAAAGTCAGCATCTTGTGCCAGTAGAAAGTGGCCTACAGCATGAATGACATCAGAATCTGAAGGAAATTACCACCGAATTCCTTTTTGAGTTTGGTAAACAGGTAATAGTCCGAAAGGGCCCAAATCTGGGGAATAAGGAGGATGTTCAAGAAGCTGGAAGCCACATTCATGAATGGCAGCCACTGCCACCGTCGACCTGTGAACTAGAACATTGTCTTGCTGAAAGATGACTCGTCATTTTCCCTCGACGCTTTTCCTTCAGTTTGTCCCGCAGTTGCTTCATATGATTACCGTAGTATGCCCCTGTTACAGTTCTGTTCTTTTGAAGATAGCCTACCAATAACACACCTGACTCCCAAAAGATGGAAGCCATCACTTTGCCTGCATACAGAACCACCCTTGCTTTCTTTGGAGGTGGGGATCTATGATGCTTCCACTGCTTTGACTGTTCTTTGGATTCTGATTGAAAATGATGAATGCAAGTCTCATCCATAGTCACATATTTCTGAAGAAACTTTTCAGGATCTGCAGAAAAATGGCCAGTATTGTCTCCTGACATGTTGAGACGATGTCGTTTGTGATCAGCTCCAAGAAGTTTCGGGACCCATCGAGCAGAGACATGTGTCATTTGAAGATCATTGTGAATAATGGCATGAACACGTTCCTGGGAGATGTCCAACTCAATAGCAATGTACCGCTCAGTTAGTCATCGATCCTCCATTATCATGTCACGGTTTCTGCCGGTTGTTTCATTTCTTGGTCTTCCTGGACGGGGATCATCTTCCAGACTTTCCCTTTCATGTTTGAAATGAGCTGCCCGTTTCTTCACTGTGCTGTAAGAAGGGACACTCTCACCTAGAGTCTCTACTCATGGATCTCCTTCGATGATAAGCCCTTGATGAAGAGGTAGCGAATGACTGCTCGATGAGAAATTTTCTCAATTTTTGCCACCCCTTACCAGTTCAGTAGCCTGTAAAAACAATTGGTTGCAGTTAACTTCTTGAAACTTTATGCTTAATCCCACATTAGCCCGATCTACAAATGCACCTAATATCAACTGTGCGTTTCAAGTATTTGTACCTTAAGCCGAGAATTTATCAATCAACCCTTGTAGAAGAGAGATCTTCAGTTTTGTCTTAGTTTTGAGTAAAATAAAACAACATGTAGATAATGACTGAATTAAAAAACTGTAGCTTTTCACGTTTAATAGTAGGGCCACAAGATTGTTCTCCTCCATACTCCGTACGTTTTTACTTCTAAGACAGTTCATTATCATTTCAATCAGGAGGAGGAGGAAGACGAAGAGGAAAAAAAGACGAAGAAGAAGCGGAGGAGGACGAAGAGAATGAATGAATGAATGAATGAATGAATGAATGAATGAATAATCTTTATTTTTCAAGGGTAAAGAATTGAGCACACAGGCCCGTCTTACATTCTGCCCTTCATCACTCCATCTTTCATTCTTCCCACACTGGTGAGAAGAAAACGAAGAAGAAGAAGAGGAGGAGGACGAAGAGAAGAAAAAGAAAAGCATGAGGAGAAGGAAGACGAAGAGAAGAAAAAGAAGAAGAAGAAGAAGAGGGGGTGAAGAAGAAAAGAAGAAGAAGAAGAAGAGCAGGAGGAGGAGGCATGAATACCACCTGTAAGACAGACTCCCAGGTCAATGCCATTAGCTGATTTGACTCTGATGATAGACATCACTTGGTCTTTTATAGTCGCTTTATACATCATTGGGGAACTCTGGCACCACACGAATTCCGAGTATAGCTTTACATAAACCCTCATCCCTGTCTCTCGGCCCATTTCTCCATCTCCTCCATTATCTCAGTCTGCCGTTTCCTTTTCTGGTATCTTCCCATTTCTACTTTTCACTTCTGTTCTAATTCATTCACGTGATCTGTTTCATGTAATCAGTCTATTCTAACTTCTTCTTCTTCTTCTTCTTCTTCTTCTTCGTCTTCTTCTTCTTCTTTTTTCTTCTTCCTTCTTCTTTCTCTTCCTTCGTCTTCTTTTTCTGCTTCTTCTTCTTCTTCTTCCTTCAACTTCCTCTTCTTTCTTCTTCTTTTTCTTCTTCTTCTTCTTCTTTCTCCTTCATTTTTTTCTTCCTCTTCTTCCTTTTTCTTTTCTTCTTCCTCCTCTTCTTTTTCTTCCTCTTCCTTCATCTTCTTCTTCCTTCTTCCTCCTGAAGTACTGTGGGCTGCCAATCTTTACAGACGATGTGGTGAAGATGTTGGGGCACAGCGTCGTGTCGGATTTGGTGCCAGTTCAAGACAGTTGTTTTTTTTCAGTCCTGGATTGCAGCTAAAATACCGGGGGTGTGCAAAGCTTCTTTTAAAGGCTCCACTACCATGGGGGAACTATCAGATAACCTGCTCCATTAGCCAGCCTAGGCCTGTTACTGTGGGTACCAAGGGAGAGTGGGCCAGGGTCCTGGTCAAACTATAGTTTGACAACCCCTGACGTCAGCATGTCACGTGTAGTTGCTGATTGACAGCGCCTAGAATCCCCCCCCCCCCTCAATGTCCACACATAAAGTATATACAGTCCTCCCTGTACTTCTTTCTCTATGACAGGGGTCCACAGTCATCTCAAACTTTCATGTTTTCTCTGTGTTCTTCCCCTTTACTTGTCAAAATCTTCCACTTTTCTCATTTCTGGTTTAGATTTTTCTCTTCTTTTCCCTCTTTGTTTCGCCGTTTTAGTTAAATGTTAATGAAAGATGAGAAGATACAGCAACATGTTTTCATTAATTAATAAAGCTGTTACTGCTATCATAAAAAAAACTATGTCTAGAGTACAACTTTAGTGCAGTGATCTCGTCCGTTCTTTAAATTGTTTAGGTGCCATAGTGGTATAGTGGTTAATGCATTCGTCTGCCGGTCAGAAGGTCCCTGGTTCGATTTCGCAATGGGAGGGAATATTTTTTTCGTACATATCCGCAGCGGGGTTTAACTGGCGCTCCAAAAAAAAAACAATCCAAAAAAAACAATGACGTACTTATCTAGGAGAAGAAAAGGAGAGAAACCAGCCAGCATCCGTATCTCATGCACTGTAGCGGAATACAAATTTGAAGGCACTAACACTTCACACTCCTCAGTCAGTCAGTCATTTGCATGTCCCTTGTGGAACTTTGCCTCCCTAACAGCTCTCCTGTAGTCCTCTCGGTTGTGAGCAAGATGCCCCTGCTGCTGATGCATCCATTCGCACAGCCATCCTCGCTTTGGTCTTCCTCTCTTTCTTTTTCCCATTATATATCCTTCCAAGACGGTCTTCTCTGAATTCTCATGACGTTTAATATGTCCAAAATCTCCTACGGTATGCAAAATGCCACAAGAAATAAAAGTGCTTTGTCATTTATGAGTAATTTACTATCGAAGAGAAGTAACCGTAAATAGTCTATAATTACCTGAATAATGCCCCTTTGCTCTATGTAACGATAACTACTGAAACGAATGATAATGAATTTAGATCTAACAACACCATTCCAGTATTTTCAAAACATGATATATTTTTGAAGAACCTTCACTTTTATAATTTAGCTTAGATATTTTTTTTTCACGACCAAGTGAAAATCGTTCTAGAAACATTGTTTTGTTAATGATTCCGAACAAAATGACTATCCTAACGCGTAAAGTATACATTGAAAGTGTGGCCTATAAGACGTCCTCAGTTGATAAAAACCAGATACAAAAGAAATAGGACATCAGTTAAATGACCAAGCAATAATGTAATGATGACAGTAATTTAACATGTGATTCCGAATTAATGTAGATAGGGGCTCCTTCTGCAAGACACTAGAGAGAAATGCTAATAAAATGTAATTAAATAATCGAACATTTGGGTGGGCTGCGTTCACCAGAGACAGCAACAACAACAACAAGCACACATGAATAAGAAAAAGAACGTGGATCCTGAACGTCAGCTTTAAATAAAGCTTTAAAGGAAAAAACTGATTGATCAAAGCGTTTTGCCGAAATATCGAGTGATTTCTGTTGTATCCATATTCCACTTTCCTTTCATACACTTTTCTTAGTGTTTATTGTTTCGTATCTTTTTCTTAGCTTTATTGTTTCCGTACTTTTTTATTTGTGTTTATTATGCCACAAATTATCATCTTCCTGTTTTAAAGACTCAATCATTCAGTCAGTCAGTCATTTGTTTGTCCCTTGCGGAACTTTTCCTCCCTAACAGTTCTCCTGTGGGCCTCTAGGTTGTATATATATAATAAAACCACTGTACATATTAAAAGACGGTATGGGGGTCAGGTAGGTTTTTTTTTTACCTGTGTTTGGAACTTGACGAACATCACACTGGAAAGAACGATTGACAAACGAAGAAATAACCAAAAGGAACGAGAATTGAGAACATTACTAAAGAGGTCGAAGACGAAGATGGAAATGGCTCGGCAACATACTACGAATGGAAAAAAAGAAACTGACACCCATTTACTGCTTTGAACTGGACACCTCAAGGAAAAAGGAAGTGGGATATGACATTTTGGAAATGACAAAGCCATGGTTTGAGGTATCCCGGCTTGCTCAACTGGGATAGGCTGGGAAATCATGGTTGATGCCTTATGCTCCATTTGGAGTACAGAGTACTGATGATGATGGTGGTATTGAGCAACGTTCTTCAGCATCTTATCTCACGACCGATTGTATCAAAACTGTATATGTATCTCTCTCTCTCTCTCTCTCTCTCTCTCTCTCTCTCTCTCTGAACTTTAAGGTGTCCAGGGCACATGGGGCTTCCGCAAGGGTTTTCCACAAATGCCTGTCCATTGCCATTTTTTCCGCTATTGCTAAACATCCTGTCTAAAACTAAGGAAAGCCAAAATCGGAGAACACAGAAAGTCATTTGTATAGTGGGCCATCATATCAGGAAGCAATGTTTGTGTGGTATGATTCAGAATCTTCGCTCTTACTTCTAGTTCTGCTCTGCTGATAATATTAATCGTGTAAACGTTCATAATAACACAGGGTGTCCATAAATACTTGATCACTTTATTTATCACTTGATGAATGTCGTCCATAAGACAAAAACTTGCACTCAAATGCAATGGAATTGCTTTGTAGTAACATCGATATCATATTTTTTTTCCTCGTGAAGTTGGTAACACTCCGTAACAACATCATTGTGACAAAACAGTAAAAGAAAATGTCGACCATGCAGCAAAAAAAAAGCAATATGCGTCCTGTGGTTATGGGAAAACAACATCTCCTGTAACAGTAAAGCATTTTTATAGGAAAGAATTCAAGAAAGATCCGCCTACTAAACGTAGTGATGTGTCTATTCTTTCTGAAACACTGTGTATTTTCGATGTTTTGGTATATAATCAATTGAATAATTTATGGACACCCTGTACGTTTCTAAAGAGCCTGGGTGTTTTTTTGCCTCTCAAACGCCTGCAGTGGAAAGTTAACAGGAAAGAAACTTAACAGCTCTTGAGGACACTGCAACATTTCTTGTCTGAAAGAGGAGCAAGCATTTGAGACAGAAAACAAAGAAGAAGCAGACCGATATTAGACCGAAATCCATTCACTAAAGAATGAATGAATGAATAATCTTTATTTTTAAAGGGTAAAGAATTGGGCACGCAGGCCTGTCTTACATTCTGCCCTTCATCACTCCATCTTTCATTCTTCCCACACACGGACAGCAACATCCTAAAACTAAAAGGAAAAATCACCAAGCAGAAGTGTCATTTTTAAGGAGCTCTGGCATGTTTAGTACATTTTGTACAGCCTATGGGAATCAAAACAATTATTGAGGAAAGACGATGGCGATGGTTGGGACATGTGCTCCGAATGACTGACAACTCACTACCAAAAATAGCACTAAGATGGACACCACAGGGGAGCAGAAGTAAGGGTAGACCAAAAGAGACATGGAGAAGAACAACAGAAAGGATGTTGAGCAATAGAGGGCTCACCTGGGCAAGAGCAGAAAAAAAGGCGAAGGACAGGCGTTTGTGGAAAACCCTTGCGGAAGCCCCATGTGCCCTGGGCACTTAAGGTTCAGAGAGAGAGAGAGATGGGAATCAATGCTCAGGCCAATATTTATGTGATTTAAATAAGACGAAATAAAATAGCACATTTCAATCCAATCCAAGTTTTTAAATTATAGAATAACTACCTTCCAGTTTCTTTCTTGGTTCAGTCCCAGCGGTGGGATTTTTTTCTAGTACACATCAAAAGGCCCCGGGGTTCGCCCAGCCTCTAAAAATGGCCACCAGAGAAATCTGGGAAGGTAAAGCAGGCCAGGCGTGATACTGACCACATCACACTTTCATGTGCCGAAGGTCATGGAAAATACGGGCCTAAAAGCATACTCCCCAATATGTCTTAATGACATCGAAGCAGGAATTTTACCTCCTTTTACCTTCCAGTTTCTTTATACTGAAATTTCTCATCTAAATTTATTCTGACATAGAGTAGTCAAAGAGTTAAACTTGATGCTTAAAATAGACAATTATTATATGGTTTTCTGCAGTGAGTAACTTCCAAGTGAGTTTGTTAATAATTTTAAGAATGATATATATTTCATTTTCAGATGGATGCGGTCTGCTACAAATCTCGTACTCACTCCTTATCCTGATTGGTGCATTTTGGTTATCAAATCTGTAATTAGAAAAAAAGCTGTTTTTCACAAATGAATCACATAGAAATATATTATTGGTTTCATCTCTGTTCAGTTTACTCGTCTCTCTCTCTTTCTCTCCGACTATGTTTAAACTGATACGTCTGTTTATATGTTTATGTTATTTACTGTGTATCCTCATACGATCAATGTAATCAAATTACGGTATCACAGATAATAAATCATACAACTTTTGCAACTAACGTTATAGCAGTATTCTCTTGGCTATGGGATATAAGCAGTATTGGTACTCAGGAAACAATTAATAGAGTGAGTACCCTTGTTTGAAAGGTACTTTGGTTGAGACCATAAGCGGAGGTCTTGAGATAAGTGTGCAGCATGGAGAAAACTGAGTGGGTGGGGATAGTTAAATACCACTCACGATTAGAGAAAAAAAACCCTTACTTGTTTTTGTGTCCGAGAAGAACCTTACTTGTTTTGATGAAGATGGAGTCTCGGTTAGGTAGAGTTTTCAGTAGTAGCAGTTTTTGGTAGAGGCAAATTAAGTTGAGATGTAGGATTTAGTTTTTGAGATAGTGGAGGTTGTTCGGTTGGAAACGTTGTAAGTATGGTTTTTATTGTATAAGTACGTTGTTAGGTTTTCTCCCACATGGCGTAGAGTTTTCTCACGCCGGGAATTGTCATTGTAACTTCTTTCCAGCCTGATGGGCTACGTTTCCATCCTCATAATTTCATCCCTCATTTTTCCCATCAATAAACTTGTGTTGTTTGAACATAAAAACTACACCACTGGCTTTGTTGAAACTCTCACTGTTTGACATGTTTTGTTATGTTGGGAGACTGCCAAGTTCAGTTAAGTTGTTGTACCAGTACTATTCTGTGGAGCTGAAAGCCTGAGAGCCATGTTGGATTTTCTTAGTGTGTAACAGAGAAAATTAGGTTGTCTTACATCGCCAACAACAAGAAGTACTTCCCAAGATGAAAGGAAAATTGTACTCCACAAGAAGACTAATCACCCAGTAGAATACGGGTTGCGTTGAGTTACAGCAAATAATATTCCTCAGCGCCATGATACTACTTTAGCGTGCTGTATCTCCCGCTATATAACCCGCGTCTCTTTTATAAGACGCACCTATAATTTGACACGTGATTATTTTTTGGGAAACAAAACTAAAAACCTTATATTTTCCATGAAGTTCAAAACTCCTCTTTCAGTAAGGTTTTAGCTCAAAAACTGTATGTACTGGTTATAGGTTTTAACCAATAAACTGTATAGTACGGGTTATAGGTTTTAACCCATAAAATGTATGTACTGGTTGCAGGTTCTAGACCAGAAACTTTATGGTACAGTTTATAGGTTTTAGTCCGGAAACTGTATTGTACTGGTTACAGGTTTTAGCCCAGAAACTTATGGTACTGGTTATAGGTTATAGACAAGAAACTTACAGTACTGATTATAGGTTTTAGCCCAGAAACTGTATGGTACTGGTTATAGGTTTTAGCCCAGAAACCGTATGGTACTGGTTATAGGTTTTATCCCAGAAACTGTATGATACTGGTTATAGGTTTTATCCCAGAAACTGTATGATACTGGTTATAGGTTTTATCCCAGAAACTGTATGGTACTGGTTATAGGTTTTATCCCAGAAACTGTATGGTACTGGTTATAGGTTTTATCCCAGAAACTGTATGGTACTGGTTATAGGTTTTATCCCAGAAACTGTATGGTACTGGTTATAGATTTTATCTCAGAAACTGTATGGTACTGGTTATAGGTTTTATCCCAGAAACTGTATGGTACTGGTTATAGGTTTTAGCCCAGAAACCGTATGGTACTGGTTATAGGTTTTAGCCCAGAAACCGTATGGTACTGGTTATAGGTTTTAGCCCAGAAACCGTATGGTACTGGTTATAGGTTTTATCCCAGAAACCGTATGGTACTGGTTATAGGTTTTAGCCCAGAAACTGTATAGTACTGGTTATTCCCCCACGGAACGTCTTAAAAAGAACATGCATCTATCCTTGCAAGTAACTGTTGATATACCTGCACTCATAGTTACCGCCACAAACGTAATACAAAATATAGTTTGCAACCATTCACTACCTTAATGATGTGGTAAACTTCAGCTGGACATTTTGGCCACATTATCAAAGATTTATTAATGTTATTATTACATTCAACATGCATACACATTCAGTTTATACACATCCAAGATTAACCATGACGTCGTTTGTTGCTTTGTTTGGTCCATGTGAGCTGTTATTATCAGAACAACTAACAATTTATCATCTGGTATTTACAGCATCGGGACCGGGGCAATAATCTTCACAGAGATAACGACTATGGCAAAACTGGTTCTAGTAATAAAGGTAGATTAAAAAGCAAGAGAAAAAAGTATAGATGACAGAAAGTATTACATTCTCATCTTACTTTCATCCGTTCTGGATTTTTGTGTTTTTTCCCCCTAATTTTCATCGCCCCTTCTGCCGCTTTGTAAAACTAAACCACACACACCTCTGTCTAACTTTATCACAATCATCTTACAGATATTTATGTAGCATTTCTTGGTGCTAATTACCAAACGATGATTCGCGCATACCCAAGAAGTACAGAACAAAATGTCGCGGTAGATAAATACAGTAAGTCATTAAATATCCGCAGAGAAATAAAGTAATGCTGTCGAGAGGTGCAGTTGTGGTGTAGTGGTGAATACATTCATTTGACGATCAGAAGGTCCCTGGTTTGTGGTGTAGTGGTGAATACATTCGCTTGACGATCAGAAGGTCCCTGGTTTGTGGTGTAGTGGTGAATACATTCGCTTGACCATCAGAAGGTCCCTGGTTTGTGGTGTAGTGGTGAATACATTCGCTTGACGATCAGAAGGTCCATGGCTCGATTTCGCACTCGGGCTGAAGTTCTAGGACACGACCAGCTCCTGAAAAGGGGGGAGGGTGTGTCAACCCAGGCTCACAATATATAAATACCTGGGTTTTCCTTAGGAAAGCAAACCCAGGCTCACAATATGTAAATACCTGGGTTTTCCTTAGGAAGGCAAACCCAAGCTCACAATATGTAAATACCTAGGAGGTTTCCTTAGGAAAGCAAACCCAGGCTCACAATATGTAAATACCTGGGGGGTTTCCTTAGAAAAGCAAACCCAGGCTCACAATATGTAAATACCGGGGGGGGGGGGGTTCCTTAGGAAAGCAAACCCAGGATCACAATATGTAAATACCGGGGGGGGGGGGTTCCTTAGGAAAGCAAACCCAGGCTCACAATATGTAAATACCTGGAGGTTTCCTTAGGAAAACAAACCCAGGCTCACAATATGTAAATACCGGGGGGGGGGTGGTTCCTTAGGAAAGCAAACCCAGGCTCACAATATGTAAATACCTGGAGATTTCCTTAGGAAAGCAAACCCAGATCACAATATGTAAATACCTGGAAGTTTCCTTAGGAAAGCAAACCCAGGATCACATATGTAAATACCTGGAGGTTTCCTTAGGAAAGCAAACCCAGATCACAATATGTAAAAACCTGGAGGTTTCCTTAGGAAAGCAAACCCAGGCTCACAATATGTAAAAACCTGGGGGTTTCCTTAGGAAAGCAAACCCAGGTCACAATATGTAAATACCTGGCGGGTTTCCTTAGGAAAGCAAACCCAGGCTCACAATATGTAAATACCTGGCGGGTTTCCTTAGGAAAGCAAACCCAGGATCACAATATGTAAATACCTGGGGGTTTCCTTAGGAAAGCAAACCCAGGATCACAATATGTAAATACATGGGGGGTTTCCTTAGGAAAGCAAACCCAGGATCACAATATGTAAATACCTGGAGGTTTCCTTAGGAAAGCAAACCCAGGATCACAATATGTAAATACCTGGCGGGTTTCCTTAGGAAAGCAAACCCAGGATCACAATATGTAAATACCTGGAGGTTTCCTTAGGAAAGCAAACCCAGGATCACAATATGTAAATACCTGGAGGTTTCCTTAGGAAAGCAAACCCAGGATCACAATATGTAAATACCTGGAGGTTTCCTTAGGAAAGCAAACCCAGGATCACAATATGTAAATACCTGGAGGTTTCCTTAGGAAAGCAAACCCAGGATCACAATATGTAAATACCGGGGGGGGGGTGGTTCCTTAGGAAAGCAAACCCAGGATCACAATATGTAAATACCTGGCGGGTTTCCTTAGGAAAGCAAACCCAGGATCACAATATGTAAATACATGGGGGGTTTCCTTAGGAAAGCAAACCCAGGATCACAATATGTAAATACCTGGCGGGTTTCCTTAGGAAAGCAACCCAGGATCACAATATGTAAATACCGGGGGGGGGGGGTTTCCTTAGGAAAGCAAACCCAGGATCACAATATGTAAATACCTGGAGGTTTCCTTAGGAAAGCAAACCCAGGCTCACAATATGTAAATACCGGGGGGTTTCCTTAGGAAAGCATAGGCTGCTAGGACAGGCACTGGCACCCTTAAATCAAATTTTACAGGGGCCTAGAAATGTGAAAGCACCAACACTTCACACTCCAGGTTCATGTGAATGTTACGGGCCTAGATATGTGAAAGCACCAACACTTCACACTCCAGGTTCATGTGAATGTTACGGGCCTAGAAATGTGAAAGCACCAACACTTCACACTCCAGGTTCATGTGAGTGTTACGGGCCTAGAAATGTGAAAGCACCAACACTTCACACTCCAGCTGCATGTGAATGTTAGGGGCCTAAAAATGTGAAGCCACCAACACTTCACACTCCAACTTCATGTGAATGTTACAGGCTTAGAAATGTGAAGGCACCAACACTTCACACTCCAACTTCATGTGAATGTTACAGGCTTAGAAATGTGAAGGCACCAACACTTCACACTCCAGCTGCATGTGAATGTTACGGGCTTAGATTTTGTCTAGCTGTGCTCTGCTGGTTATATATTTTGAAAAATATTTTGATATTATGTTGGCTTATAATCATAATTTAATCATTTATAATCACATATCCCGCATTATGGTGTACTCATGAGACTAATTTGTTGAACAATAACGTTTTGGCGCTAGTCTAATACCAGTAAACAGAAAGCTTACTCCAATTATAACCTTCGGGGTATAAGACGCAGGGTAATTTTTGGGGGGAGTTATTTAGGGACAAAGTGCGTCTTATATGACCTCAAATACGTGTAATTTGCGCAACAAAATCAAATGGTACCTTGGACTAGAAGAATACAGGATCGACAATTAAACAATTATTTTTTCTTGTCTTTTGTTCAATTTCTGAATGATATTTCTTGTTACGTGTATACAGATTATGTGTTTCCCATGTGATAAAATGATCAGAGAATCCCAAAACAAGCTATCAAATGGAACACAACAGGCCGAAGAAAAAGAGACAGACCGCGTGAAACTCTGAAGAGGACATTATTAAGAGAGGCCAAATTAACAGGCATAAAATTCTTTGATGAGGTTGAAAGACTCGCCGAAGACAGGAAAAATTGGCGAACAACTTTGCGAGCCCTATGTGACGTTTAACGGCACGGGAAGGATATAAGATATAAGATAAGATGTGATAAAAGCTAAATCTGTGAGTATGTTTTTTTTTTGTTATTGTCATTGTTTAATGATTTAAACTAGTCAAAGTGAACAGAGCATCTAAGAGGAATCGTCATGTACTTGAGAACTGCACGTAAAGAAACAAAGACTTGTGCACGGAACGATAAGCAACATAATCGAAGCGGAAAGTTTTGTTGTTTCAGTATGATTGAACCACAGACTACGAAACTAATATACGAGGCATTCAGTTTTACTTTACTTACTTTACTCTGTCTTTCTTCGTGTACCGTGAGGTGCTGAGGGGAGATGCAGATGGCGTGTTTGGGTGGCCTGGCTGATGTTCATGCCGTAGTTCATGGATGTTTAATTTCATCTATACATCTTTTCCAGGGTCTTCTTCTTGACCTGTGCTCTGTAGTTCTTTGGTTGAAGGCCATCTAAATGTATTCAGTGATGCGCAATAATTTCCAGCCTTGCGAAAGAATTGGTGGGGTAACATACATAATAAAACATACATTTACGGTTTATTATTATACGATCTGTTGTAGTAATCTAATAAGTGCACAATATACGGAACTATCGCTCACTTAATCAAGTAAGTGCATGGTATACGGGCACTATCACTCACTTAATCAAGTAAGTGCACAATATACGGAACTATCGCTCACTTAATCAAGTAAGTGCATGGTATACGGGCACTATCACTCACTTAATCAAGTAAGTGCACAATATACGGGCACTATCACTCACTTAATCAAGTAAGTGCACGGTATACGGGCACTGTCCCACACATAATCTAGTAAGTGCGCAGTGTATGGGCACTATCACTCACTTTATATAATAAATGCACAGTATAGGGGCACTATCACTTCACACTCCAGCTGCATGTGAATGTTACGGGCTTAGATTTTGTCTAGCTGTGCTCTGCTGGTTATATATTTTGAAAAATATTTTGATATTATGTTGGCTTATAATCATAATTTAATCATTTATAATCACATATCCCGCATTATGGTGTACTCATGAGACTAATTTGTTGAACAATAACGTTTTGGCGCTAGTCTAATACCAGTAAACAGAAAGCTTACTCCAATTATAACCTTCGGGGTATAAGACGCAGGGTAATTTTTGGGGGGAGTTATTTAGGGACAAAGTGCGTCTTATATGACCTCAAATACGTGTAATTTGCGCAACAAAATCAAATGGTACCTTGGACTAGAAGAATACAGGATCGACAATTAAACAATTATTTTTTCTTGTCTTTTGTTCAATTTCTGAACGATATTTCTTGTTACGTGTATACAGATTATGTGTTTCCCATGTGATAAAATGATCAGAGAATCCCAAAACAAGCTATCAAATGGAACACAACAGGCCGAAGAAAAAGAGACAGACCGCGTGAAACTCTGAAGAGGACATTATTAAGAGAGGCCAAATTAACAGGCATAAAATTCTTTGATGAGGTTGAAAGACTCGCCGAAGACAGGAAAAATTGGCGAACAACTTTGCGAGCCCTATGTGACGTTTAACGGCACGGGAAGGATATAAGATATAAGATAAGATGTGATAAAAGCTAAATCTGTGAGTATGTTTTTTTTTTGTTATTGTCATTGTTTAATGATTTAAACTAGTCAAAGTGAACAGAGCATCTAAGAGGAATCGTCATGTACTTGAGAACTGCACGTAAAGAAACACAAGACTTGTGCACGGAACGATAAGCAACATAATCGAAGCGGAAAGTTTTGTTGTTTCAGTATGATTGAACCACAGACTACGAAACTAATATACGAGGCATTCAGTTTTACTTTACTTACTTTACTCTGTCTTTCTTCGTGTACCGTGAGGTGCTGAGGGGAGATGCAGATGGCGTGTTTGGGTGGCCTGGCTGATGTTCATGCCGTAGTTCATGGATGTTTAATTTCATCTATACATCTTTTCCAGGGTCTTCTTCTTGACCTGTGCTCTGTAGTTCTTTGGTTGAAGGCCATCTAAATGTATTCAGTGATGCGCAATAATTTCCAGCCTTGCGAAAGAATTGGTGGGGTAACATACATAATAAAACATACATTTACGGTTTATTATTATACGATCTGTTGTAGTAATCTAATAAGTGCACAATATACGGAACTATCGCTCACTTAATCAAGTAAGTGCATGGTATACGGGCACTATCACTCACTTAATCAAGTAAGTGCACAATATACGGGAACTATCGCTCACTTAATCAAGTAAGTGCATGGTATACGGGCACTATCACTCACTTAATCAAGTAAGTGCACAATATACGGGCACTATCACTCACTTAATCAAGTAAGTGCACGGTATACGGGCACTGTCCCACACATAATCTAGTAAGTGCGCAGTGTATGGGCACTATCACTCACTTTATATAATAAATGCACAGTATAGGGGCACTATCACTCACTTAATCAAGTAAGTGCACGGTATACGGGCACTGTCCCACACATAATCTAGTAAGTGCGCAGTGTATGGGCACTATCACTCACTTTATATAATAAATGCACAGTATAGGGGCACTATCACTCACTTAATCAAGTAAGTGCACTATATACGGGCATTATCACTCACTTAATCAAGTAAGTGCATTGTATAGGGGCACTATCACTCACTTAATCAAGTAAGTGCACAATATACAGGTACTATCACCCACTTAATCTAGTAAGTGCACAATATACAGGTACTATCACCCACTTAATATAATAAGTGCACAATATACAGATACTATCGCCCACTTAATCTAGTAAGTGCACAGTATACGGGCACTATCACCCACTTAATCTAGTAAGTGCACAATATAAAGATACCATCACCCACTTAATCTAGTAAGTGCACAATATAAAGATACTATCACCCACTTAATCTAGTAAGTGCACAATATACAGATACTATCACCCACTTAATTTAATAAGTGCACAATATACAGATACTATCACCCACTTAATCTAGTAAGTGCACAATATAAAGATACTATCGCTCACTTAATCGAGTAAGTGCACAGTATACGGGCACTATCACTCACTTAATCTAGTAAGTGCACAATATAGAGGTACTATCACTCACTACCTCACAATCACTTAATAATGGCCGGGCATTCTAACTGAAGACTGTTTAAGAATTTATTTCTCCGTTCTGATGGCCTTCTTAGACGGTCACTTAACTCTTTCACTCCAAAACAGCACTGGCAGTGTTGGTAAGCCTTGGAACTCCTATCCGAATCTCAGTGTTCAGAGCGCCAGTCAGGAAAAAGCTGAATCAGTGTTTCCCAACCTTTTCTGAATCATGCCTCACCTCAATGCGCCAAAGATTGTAATCCCTTCCTCTGCAGCTTAACGGTCACCCAAGGTCCAGAGTGGTACAATATAAATATATTCTAGTTTTAAGGGCATGCATCAGTTACATCGCACCATATGCCTGTGAAACCTGGAAACTTAACAAAACAGATGAGAAACACATAAATGCCTTTGAGTGTAAATGCTACAGAAGAGTTCTTCAAATATCATGGGCACACATAAAAAATAACAACAAATATATCCACACTAAAAAAAAAAGGTAAAGGTAATTCTGTTACGCCTTA
This sequence comes from Achatina immaculata, assembly GCA_009760885.1. Classification (NCBI taxonomy): domain Eukaryota; kingdom Metazoa; phylum Mollusca; class Gastropoda; order Stylommatophora; family Achatinidae; genus Lissachatina; species Lissachatina immaculata. The sequence goes on along the minus strand of CM019701.1, from coordinate 39,919,074 downwards.
GAGATACATAGGGATATGGTGCTAGTGCCCATATTTTCCTTGACCTGTCAGCAGACTAGAGGATGATATGGTCAGTATCACGCCTGGCTGCCTTTTCCTTCCCGAACTTCAGAAGAAGTCAGGTACCCGTTTCTACAGCTGGGTGACTGGGGTGCCTCCGGCCGAATTCGAACCCCCTACCTTCGCCATGAGAGACCAGTGCACTCACCACTGCGACACTCAGACAACCACATACAAGAACTTAATATTCAAGAAGGCTGGCTAGTAAAGAGGATTAAACAGAGAAAACTTAAATATTTTGAATACATTAAATGTCATGATAATCTAGAGAAGACCGTCTTGGAAGGGTACATAATGGGAAAAAGAAAAAGAGGGAGACCAAGGCAAAGATGGCTACAAGGCATCGTTGATGATCTGCAAATAGATGCAACAGCAGCAGGGGCATCTTGCTCACAACCGAGAGGCCTACAGGAGAGCTGTTAGAGAGGCAAAAGTTCCGCAAGGGAGGGACATGCAAATGAGTGAATGAATGACTACTCTCCCCCCTCCTCCCCCCCCCCCCCAAAAAAAAAAATTCAAATTGCCTTTCATATGTACACCCAACTCTGGGAAACACTGGTCTAAATAAAAAGAAAAGCAACACATTTCTCGTCCAATCCATACTTTACATTATAGAGGTACTTCCTTCCAGGCTCCTTCTAGCAAAAGTTCTCAGCAGAACGTGTCCCGGAAGAACATAGAAATTAATTCAGGACCGAATAGTCGGAAATTCTGCCTGAAGACTTCTGAAAGATGAACTTACCCGCCTGCTATCCTGTCAGGATCTAGCTCAAGTTCCGTGTTTGAAAATGCAGATGAAAGATTTCAGTCGATTGAATCCAGGTCTAAACAAACTCACGCTGAACTCATAACTGAGACAGGAAAAAATTCATCCATGTTTCACAGAAAGGAGAGAGAGGGAAAGAAAGAAGAAAAGAAAAGAAGAAAAGAAAGAAAGAAAGATGAGAGTAGAAGAAGAAAAGAGAAGAGACTAAAAGAGAAAAGAAGAGAATAGAAGAGAGGAGTAACAAATAGAGAAAAGAAGAGAAGAATAACAAATAGAGAAAAGAATAGAGGAGAAGAGAGAATAGATGAGAAGAGTAACAAATAGAGAAAAGAAGAGAATAACAACATAGAAAAAAGAAGAGAATAATAACATAGAGAAAAGAAGAGAAGAGAGAATAGAAGAGAAGAGTAACAAAGAGAGAAAAGAAGAGAAGAGAGAATAGAAGAGAAGAGTAACAAAGAGAGAAAAGAAAAGAAGAGAAAAGAAGAACGAACGAGCATACTTTATTTTCAAAGGGTTCAGAATTGGGCATGCAGGCCCGTCTAACATCCTGCTCTTCATCATACAGCTTTCATTCAGTTACAGTCATTCAGCATTTGTTAATGAGCATAATAATAATGAGGACACATTAAATTATTATATAAATAAACAATAAAATTATCTCATGTCCATACACTCTACATTCTGATTTATGCAGCAGCATGAAATAAACTTGAATTCTTACACTATTTGAGAACTAGCACATTCATAGAAAAGCAGTATAAAAAAATTACAACAATCAAGTCATAAGAAGAGAGGAGAATTTAGAAGAGAAAAGTAGCAAAAGAGAGAAAAGAAGAGAAGAGAGGAATAACATAAAAGAAGAGAATAGAAGAGTAGAAAAGAGAAAAGAGAAAAGAAGAGTAACAAAGAAGAAAAGAAGATAAAGAGAAGAGAAGAGTAGAAAAGAAAGAACAGAAGATAAAAGAGAAGACTAGCAAAGAGAGACAAGAAGAGAAAAGAGAAGACTTGTAAAAAGATAAATGTAGAGAAGAGTAGCAAAGAGAGAAAAGAGGAGAAAAGAAGAGTAACAAAGAGAGAAAAGAGGAGAAAAGAGAAGAGAGGAGGGAAGAGAATAAAGAAGAGAAAAGTGTAGCGAAGTGAGAAGAGAAGAGAAAAGGAGAGAAGAGTAATAAAGATAGAAGAGAAGAGTAGCAAAGAGAGAAAAGAAGAAAATAGAAGAGTACAGAAGGGAAGAGTAGAGAAGAGAGAAAAGAAGAAAATAGAAGAGTAGAGAAGGGAAGAGTAGCAAAGAGAGAAAAGAAGAAAATAGAAGAGTAAAGAAGGGAAGAGTAGCAAAGAGAGAAAGGAAGAAAAGCGAAGAGAGAATAGAACCAAAGAGAGTAAAGAAGAAAAAAGAACAGAGAACAGAACAGAGAAGGGAAAAGGAGAGAAGAGTAATAAAGAAAGAAGATAAGAGTAGAGAAGAGAGAAGAGTAGCAAAAAGAGAAAAGAAGAGACGAGTAGAGAAGGGAAGAGTAGTAAAGAGAGAAAGGAAGAAAAGCGAAGAGAGAATAGAAGCAAAGAGAGTAAAGAAGAAAAGAGGAGAAGAGAAGAGAATAGAAGCAAAGAGAGTAAAGAAGAAAATAGGAGAAGAGAAGAGAAGCAGAGAGAGTAAAGAAGAAAAGAGAGCAGAGAACAGAACAGAGAAGAGAAAAGTGTAGCAGAGAGAGAAGAGAAGGGAAGGGAAGAGAGAGAAGAGAAGAGAAGAGAGAGAAGAGAGAGAATGAATGAATGAATGAATAATCTTTATTTTTCAAGGGTAAAGAATTGGGCACGCAGGCCCGTCTTACATTCTGCCCTTCATCACTCCATCTTTCATTCTTCCCACACACTTGATTTAGTACAAACATACAAATTAAATTAGGAAAAACATATCAAAACAGTGTAAGATTTAACTATTACATTCAAGGTAAAAGAGAAGAAGTCATTAACCTAATAAAATAGCACTCACGCACACATACACACGCAGACATATACATAAATAAAAATACATTGTAAATCATCTTCTAACATATGTTTTTTTTTAACAAACATTAAAATAATTTCTAACAATATCTAACAAGTTGCTTTTCTAACTATGTCATTGAAGTACTTGATGGTTTACGAGCCATGTGTTGAGAGAGTGCTGGCTATTTTATGGAGGAGAAGAGAAGAGAAGAGAGAGAAGAGAAGAGAAGGGAAGGGAAGGGAAGGGAAGGGAAGAGAAGAGAAGGGAAGAGAAGAGAAGAGAAGAGAAGAGCTGCGATATATTACTGGAATTACAAACATGATATCTTTGACTTCATCGAAGCTGTTACAGCAAGTGCAATCCACACAGCCATAAAACCTGTTTACTCCGACATACACGGTAATTTAATATTAGTACTTGTACTTGTACGAACTCCCTGTAACTGCGAGCTGTTGCTCTTTGCAGCCGATGGTGTAGAGATGTTGAGGCACAGAATCGTATCGGCGTGGGAGCGGGTTATGACAGCTACTTTTTCAGTTCCGGAGTATAGCTAAAAACCAGGGATTATGCAATGCTTCTTTAGCAGACTCCACCACCATGAGGACTATGGCGATCCCTGTCCCGTTAGCCAAGCTAGGTCTGTTACTGGGGGTAACACGGAAAGGTGAGACAGGGTCTTGGTCAGCTATGGGTCCCTAACCCTGACGCTAGCATATCAGCTATGGGTCGCTGATTGCGTCAACGGGCGTCTTTACTCCTGTTTAATATTATGACAGGCATATTTCTAATAATTTAAAGGAAAAAGAGGCAGACTACGTGAAACTATAAAGAGGACATTGTTAAGAGAGGCCAAATTAATAGGCATAAAATCCCCTGATGAAGTTGAAAGACTCGCCGAAGAAAAATTAGCGAACTACCTTACGAGCCCTATGTGACGTTTAACGGCACGAGAAGGATATAAGATTAAGATATAGGATAAAATATTTCTAATACCTCTTGTCTACATATTGATCACCACTGTTTAGTTTATCTTACTCTCAAAAAGAGCATTAACTTTATTGCTCGTCACCTCCTTTTAAGCATAGGCTACGGATAAAGTTTCTCCAGTCATCCCTGTTCTTGGATTTGTTCTCTACTTCCCTCCATTTATGGTCCGTTGTCTCTGAGCACTTTCATAAATTCCCCTTCTCCAAGTAGTTCTAGGTCTTCCCTGATTTCTATTTCATGTCAGTGCCTGTCTTGTTATCCTAGTGTCTGGTCTTCTTTTAGTGTGTGGCTAGTCCACCTCTTGTCTGAGTGGCGAAGTGGTTAGTGCACTGGTCTCTCATGGCGAAGGTCAGGGGTTCGAATCCGTCCGGCGGCGCCCCAGTCACCCGGCTGTAGAAATGGGTACCCGACTTCTTCTGGAGTTGGGGAAGGAAAAGGCAGCCAGGCGTGATACTGACCATATCACCCTCTAGTGTGCTGACAGGTCAAGGAAAATATGGGCACTAACACCATATTCCTATGTGCCTCTAAGGCATGACAGGGTTACCTTTACCTTTACTTACTTAGTCCACCTCTATTTTCTAGAGGTGATTTGTAGGTTCATAGGCTCTTGTCCCAGACCTATTCGTTTCACTCTTTTGCCCTGCCATTTTATGTTTAGAATCTTTCTTAAGTAGTAGTTCATGAATATATCCTCCGTTATACTGTCTTAGTCATCACACTAGTCTCCGAACCATAAGACAGGACAGTCTTTACAACTGTGGTAAACAGCCTGAGTTTGGTTCCTGTTCTGATGTTCTTTGATGCCAACAATTTTGTTAAGTTGGATAAATACTGTCCAGATCTGTGAGACCTGGACACTTAACAAAACAGCTGAGAAACACATACATCCCTGTGAATGTAAATGCTACAGAAGAGTTCTTCAAATATCATGGACACAAAAAAAAGAACAAATGTATCCATACTACAAGAACGTAATATTGAAGAAGGCTGGCTAGTAAAGAGGATTACATAGAGAAAACTTAAATATTTTGGACACATTAAACGTCATGATAATCTAGATAAGACCGTCTTGGAAGGGTACATAATGGGAATAATAAAGAGAGGAAGACCAAGGCGAAGATGGCTGCAAGACATCGTTGACGATCTGCAAATGGATGCATCAGCAGCAGACCATCTTGCTCACAACCGAGAGGCCTACAGGAGTGCTGTTAGGGAGGCAAAGTTCCGCAAAGGGACATGCAAATGAAGGAATGAATCTTGATTATCTTAGCTTTAACCTGTTCCTCCCCCCTCTCTCCCCCCCCCCCCCCCCCCAGTTTATCAACTGTGCTGCCTAAATATCTCAAATAGTCGACTTCTTCTATTTGCTCTCTATCAATTTTCACATGTGCCGTTGCTTTTAATTAACATAACCAAAAGATGAACAATGCATTACTTGTCACATACATTAATAGAAAGTAATGTTTTTTGTTTATATAGAAAACACCAGGCAGATTTTAAAAATATTCTTACTACGTGCATCTTATAAAAGTAGAGCAGGTATACAGGCTCGACTTACGATGGGCTGAATTACGGCCGTTCGAACTTACGACCAAGTCCCACGGAACAAAAATAAACTGTTTAATGTGATATGATTCATTATGTGGTTAATATGTTATACATACAGTATAAATCCACCATAAGACTAGAGGAGGAGATGAACAAGCGCGCTTTATCATCTTTTAGTGAGTACAGAATATGTGCATATCGATCTGTGTAAACAGCATAAGTGTATTTAAGCGTTTGTGTTTCAGTGAAAATGTATGAGGTGTGTTTTTATTCAGTGTGTTGTAGTTTATATGTCTGTGACTAATCTCCACAAAGCTGCTGTGCTAATTTGGTTTCTGTTAATATTTTAAAGTGATGATAAACATTTCTATTCATTTTATAGTATGTTAAAGTAGCGAGCCGTACTTAGTGTGTGACCTCCTCCTGTAACGGCTGACATACGGCCTCACGGCCAGTCCCAAATGCGGCCATAGGCCAGCGCATGAAGGACCTATTACTAACCGCTGATGTCAGAGCTGGAAAACTGCAGCTGTGTCCTTTCCCCTTTAGGACCTTTAGTTACAGAAAGGGCCTGACTAACGGAACAGAGATCATCTATGATCTCCGTGGTGGTGGATTCTGCTAAAGAAGCATTACACCTTATTTACACATTGTATTTAGTCACATTCAAGGTCTGCAAACGTGGTCACCATAAAGTATTCCCTATTGGACAGCGTGTGTGCCACAAAACCTTCACATCATCGCCTATAAAGAACATTAGGCTGCCATTTCCAAGATGAAGGGTTAAAGCAATAGCAACATTACCAAAACAGCATTAAGCAAATCAACCACTAAGTAATTCTATAACAACATCAAGCTAGTCAGTCAATAAAGACCCCTACAACAACATCATAAAACAGCACCAAGGAAGTCATTCAATAAAAATCCCTACAACAACATCACAAAACAGTATGAAACAAGTCAATCAAAACGTGCCCCTACAACAAAAACATCATAAATCAGCAGCAGACAAATCAGCCAACAAAAACCTTTACAACATTATCATAAAACAACATCAAATAAACCAACCTACACGCGGCAGCACGTGCTCTTTCTCCGAAACCTCTAAATAAATAATCAAAACGCTCAACAGCTTATCCTGAGTCATTTGAAACGCTTACATAATCCCAGAACAAATTTTAAACGCGTACTTGGAGGAAGACCAAGGCGAAGATGGCTGCAAGACATCGTTGATGATCTGCAAATGGATGCATCAACAGCAGGCCATCTTGTTTACAACCGAGAGGCCTACAGGAGAGCTGTTAGGAAGGCAAAGTTCCACAAGGGACATGCAAATGAATGAATGAAACTTAAGCACAAATTCTGTCAACATGTTTACCAGCTTATCAGTGCTTAAGATACAAGAAGAATATGACCAGTAGTTAAGTCTTGATGGTCACTTTCAACATCAATTAATGCGATCATCAGTCGAAGTGTTAGACTTCTGTGAGTAACACACAAACAATAATATAAATGAAAGTAACATTGAAGACTGATCAGACAAATTTTATAAAATGCCGGTACTGTTTTTTTAGCATGGAAAAATGCATCTACAGTTGGATCTCAGTATTCATGGGGAGATAATTACAGCTCAAGAGGAACCATCGCGAGAAAGGTGAGCACAGATTAGAGGAAGGTGAGCACAGGTTAGAGGAAGGTAGGTGTATAGCTCTAATCACAGCCATATGAAGACGTAGTCGTTGGAAAAAAAAGAGTACTAAAAGTAGAACAGAAACGTCTTTTTCTTTCTCATTGCTAAGACTGAAACACATGCTGCGAGTAATAGCTACAGGGATGTTAGCTGGCGGCTCGGCGGTATAAGCAGTATCTCAGCACTTCAATCTTCACAGGAACATTATACCAGCAGTATCTCAGCACTTCAATCTTCACAGGAACATTATACCAGCAGTATCTCAGCACTTCAATCTTCACAGGAACATTATACCAGCAGTATCTCAGCACTTCAATCTTCACAGGAACATTATACCAGTAGTATCTCAGCACTTCAATCTTCACAGGAACACTATACCAGCAGTATTTCAGCACTTCAATCTTCACAGGAACATTATACCAGCAGTATCTCAGCACTTCAATCTTCACAGGAACACTATACCAGCAGTATCTCAGCACTTCAATCTTCACAGGAACACTATACCAGCAGTATTTCAGCACTTCAATCTTCACAGGAACATTATACCAGCAGTATCTCAGCACTTCAATCTTCACAGGAGCACTATACCAGCAGTATCTCAGCACTTCAATGTTCACAGGAACACTATTTCACGCATTCAAGGCCGTTTCAACCAAAATGGATCCTCTGCTGATCGCCACAGAACCAACTGACCACGAGTTACCACCCCTGGACAAGTCCGTTACATCCGCCTCATGCACTTTCGTAAGAGAGTGATCCGGGCATTGTGGATAGCCAGGAACATTACAGGTTTAAGACATGTGTCGGTCAGGACAGTGCGGAACAGGCTCAGAGAGGCAAATCTCTCACCTAACAAACCTGCAGTATTTGGTTTGGACCAGACAGCACGTGACATGGCCCCATCATTAATGGAAACGGACTCCGTTTTCTGATGAGTCTAGATTCTGTTTACAAGGCAATGACGGGTGTGGTTTGATGTACAGACGTCAAGGAAAACGTTTTCTGGGTGACCTGTGTGCTACAAAGAGACAGCATGATAGGAGGCAGTGTAATGGTTTGAAGAGGAATTTCATATAGTCAGAACGAACTTCGTCATCACCAATGTTACGATAAGGAGATGAAATCATAACACCCCACCTACAGCCATTCTTCAGTGCACGCGGGCCATCAGTGATATTCCAGCAAGACAATGCTCATCTACATGTGGCACAAAAGGACCACTTTCAACAACAGCAGATTTATATCTTATCACGGCCGGGGATTTTTGTCGAGCCCATGTGGGACGAACTGGAGAGTTAGGCTGCCAAGAGAAAATCCTCACCCGTTTGTGAAGGTTGCTGGCTTTATCGTTTTCAGAGCGGCCGACGGGAAAGGTCAAATAGCAACTCGTGGTTTTGGGGCACGTGACTGGTTTGTGTGTTATCCAGTTAGAGTGTGTAGCAGACCAGTTATTAGTTGTTTATGGGAAGGTACGACCAGATTTATGGTGAGGAAGCATGTTATCGTCATTGTCTCATGGGTCAGTGTATATTTGACTTGATCATTTCCTGCCACGATCTCACCATGTGTCATCTTCGAGGTTGTGTTGTTTGTCGTATGTCTAGTGTTGGTTTATGTGAACTTAAATGTAAGTTTTGTTAGAAGAAGTGTTGCTCCTTGTTTTGTATAACGAACTGGTAGTTCGTGGTGAAATGTTAACGGTGTTCACTGTTATAGAAGTAGTTAAGGTTTGTGCATCATGAAAACCATCACCTTTTATTTCATTTTGCCATGTGTGATATATTTGATTGATCGCATTCGCATCGACATTGCCATTTGTTTGTGTTATGTGCTACGTGCGCACCATGTATGCAATCAGAAGTATTCATGTAAATGTTCATTGACGTTATGTGCATTTATACTTTTGCGAATGTTCATCTTTCATACATACATAATGTCACAATTTTTCATTCATGTCGTGTTTCATATACTGTGATATATTTCATTTGAGAATCATAATTTGGTGATGGTAAACTGCAGGCATTAACACTGCGCAAAATGAATATGATGTTTCATGAGTTAGCAAGAATATAACAGGTGTTACTGGGAATATGGATGGTAACTCACGAGTTGTTGATATAGTTTGGTGTTGAGAAGACAGAGTTGTCGAACATTAGTGCGACTGAACAAGACAGCATAGTTAGGTACGAAGAAGAACTAGTTTTGAGGCAGATGTATGATTAATATGAGAGTGATATAAAGAGACAGTTTGTTTTATCATGTTTTTTTTTATTTCATGAAGTGTCTCTCCTTTCTGGTTGCATGTTCTTGTTCGTGATGCCTACAGTTATCGCGGTTCTCAGTTGTCGTTTGTTGTGTGTGATATGTTCTCTTCTTGTTTTGTGATTAATATTAATTATTACTTGCAGTGAACATTATGGTGTTTATGAGTTATTCTTATGAATATTAAAAATGTGCTGCGTTAATGTGTCTAATTTCTTCATATTAGGTAAAATTCCCAGGGTAGCAAGCTCGGCACAGGTGATAGGCCTAGAACCTGTCTTGGTATATTATGTAGGGGTGCAGTGTGGAATCCCATATACGAGTGCACTTAATAATGAGAAGGAAACATCCGACAGTCACACAAATACAATAGTTTCAAGACACCCAGCTACCCTCTTAACTTTTTACACTTTAGCGTTGCAAAAAAGAACGGAGTAACATGCCCCCCAAAAAGCGGATCAAATGTGTCAGTGGGTCAAGGAGAAGGCGCTAACAAGCAGATGATAACAGCCCAAAGTACAAGTAGATAGATACACTCGGTTCCGAAATCAAAAAATTCATTCTTTGTTGGGGATGCCACACTGATTTGGAGTTTTTCCCTTTGTTTCATGACAGTTTCACCGAAGTCAAACTGATCATTTTGCCTGTTCTTCAGTACTCAGCCTTACCTTGAGCTAATTTTACCTGAGTTCATCCAGCGGCATTTCCACAGTGCCTTGTATAGTAATATACTTAGTATACCGAAGTCTTCAGACCTGTAAACTACAGTAGCACAACGTTTCTCAACATCCCAAGTCCCAATCCTCCCTTTACAAACGAAACTGCCTCAGAAATCCCCCCACTTATTATATATTAAATCATAATCCAGCAAAAAATGTTCACCTGTATGCATTCTTTAACAGTGTTAATTACCGATATTAACTAATTTTTTTCTTCAGTTGGTAACAAAATCTTTCCCCCTAGGGGAGCCACCTGCCTTCTTTTTGAAAATCGCTGTTAATGTAGAAGCAAGCGATCAATGTCGGAGCTGAATTTAGATTAAGCTGGGAAGGCTGCACAAAACTGCGCGCACCAGATGGTGCAGACGTGGAAAATGCACTTCATCGGGGGTCCATCTTGCAAGCTGTGCATATATAACACGTTTTCATCATATCAGTATGTCGCACGTGGATATAGGCGTGTGGGAGAGAAAGGGGGGGGGAGCCATAATTATAATTTAAGGATATATCACAGAAGCAGAGGATGGATACAGGCTATTTTACTCTATAGGAAAGGCCAGTTAAGGATAATAAAATTGGGTGCACTGGTTACTTTAATGTCTCCTGCTGGATCAGTTAGAGCAGCAACACTGCAGGATCTGTTTTCTCGTATCAGTGCGATCGTTAGGATTACTCTCTACATCTGGGGATTAGTCAGTAGGCGGAAACATATTTTTAAAAAAAAACGTCTGTAAAACATAATGAAAAAAAACGACTAAAACACGAAAACTAACGTCTGTACAATGCGATGGCTTTGATATAAAAACTAACGTCTGTACAATGCGATGGCTTTGACATAAAAACTAACGTCTGTACAATGGGATGGCTTTGACACAAAAACTAACGTCTGTAAAACACAATAGCTAAAACAGGAAAGCTGATTAAATCAGACAAAAAAAATGTAAAATTCCCGTTTCCACGCCATTACGGCATATTGAGGAATACGGTGTTTGACCCGTATTTTCCAAGACCTTCGGCACATGAAAGCGTGATGTGGTCAGTATCACGCCTGGCCGCTTTACCTTCCCAGATTTCTCTGGCACCCATGTTTAGAGGCTGGGTCAACCCCGCGGTCTTTTTGGTGTGTACCAGAAAAGACTCCCACTTGCTGGGACTTAAAACCGGTACCACCGGATTAGTAAACCGACCGCCTTAACCACTCAGCCAACCATGAGAGAAGAGGTAAATAAAGTTTTCTTAGACATGTCACGAGAAAACAAAAGTTACAGATCTTAGTAATCAATGGTAAACTCAATGAAAAAAGAAGGAACGGAAAGGGGAGAGAAAAAATACCGAAATATGCTTAGAAAGCTTCGCTGGGAGGGAGCAGCAAGTGATTTACCTGGAAACACTAATGACGGTATAATGTGGGGAAGCATGATTTCCCGCGCTGTTGGTAAGGGATTATAACGGAGAGAAGGGAGTGAGAGACTTGTGAGAGTGGTAATTAAGTAATTAAAATTCTCCCAATGGTACAAACGTTGTTTCTTTTTTTTTTTGAAAAATCTCTGACCACAACCATCTCGGTTTCTTCATCCTTGTTAGCCAAACAGTTCAACGTGTAGATATATCATGTCTACTCTGCTTTCTCATCATCTCTTATACCAAATACAAAACAAATATGTCAGTGTGTGTAAAAAAAAACAACTAACAAAATAAGCTTATTACGACATCATCAAGATACTCATCATGGACACACAACAATATTAATAACGGTCCAGACCACATTCCACAAAAAGGACCACAGAACATATAAATATATAACATAGAAAGCAATGGCATAGCATTTTGGCAATGCATAATTGAACCAAATATGCAAGTTAGTAATCCTCAACTCATATCAATCTTCGTTGTCATAAGAAGCTTTAGCAACCAATACAATCAATATTTATACATACATATATTCACCAAAGCATTGAATATTAACATCACACACAAGTAAAGCATTATTAAAAAAGCGAGAGTCCTCATTACACCTTTATCATAAACACTAGAACATAACACGCCAACTTATTATGAACAGCTGTTAATGAGCATTATATCAACACTCAACGTTACATGTATACTATATGTGCATGACAACGACATCAAACTCATGGCAAGAGAATGTGCATAAATGAACCATCGTTCAAGGTCTCTTACATAACAAATCATACCATATTGCCAGAATAGACCAAAAGCATTACTCCTGTATGTCAGCCCATATCAGCTGTATATATTAACACTATTCCCAGCTCATACCACAACCATGTCATACATACCTATGGGTGCACTCAGTACATGCACTATAATCCTCACGAAACTATCTCCACTAACCAAACTCATACACAAGCAACCTGATGGAGCCCGAGGTGCTTGATGGGATCATAGCCAACAACCATATATCTCATATACTTACAACATAATCAATGCAGGGTACAATAACACTTGTATATACTTCAATATCAAGAACAAATCACATCCACATAACCTCAAGATGGCTACCCCACCGAGACATATCCCGAATTCAGTGGAAAATATCTTTCCAACAACATGTATACCAAATAGAGTTCACAGCCTAATGTCCCGACCGCTGACAGCAGGCTGTTTACACTGTTCTGCAAGGCAATAAGGAATTACTGAAGAAAACGCAATCAACCAGACTCAGTCAGTCAGTCAGTCATTTGCATGTCCCTTGCGGAACTTTGCCTCCCTAACAGTTCTCCTGTAGGCCTCTCGGTTGTAAGCAAGATGTCCTGCTGCTGATGCATCCATTCGCAGATTATCAACAATGTCTTGCAGCAGTCTTCGCCTTGGGCTTTCTCTCTTTCCTTTTCCTATTATGTATCCCTCCAAGACGGTCTTCTCTAAATTATCATGTCGTTTAATGTGTCCAAAATATTTAAGTTTTTTTCTCATTAATCCCTTTACTAGCCAACCTTCTTCAATATTAAGTTCTTGTACTATGGATATATTTGTTCTTTTCTGAGTCCATAATATTTGAAGAACTATTCTGTAGCATTTACATTGAAAGGCATGTATGTGTTTCTCAGCTGTTTTGTTAAGTGTCTAGGTCTCACAGGCATATGTTGTGATGGGAAAGATGCATGCGTTTAAAAATCTTATTTTTGTAGTTCTGTCTGTTCCTCTCCACACTAGACTAGAAAAAAATATCTCATGTAATAACATAGGAGGAAAACACTAAGACGTAGATCATGGAAAGACACGAAAGATTAGCAAGTTCTCTATCATCATCATCATCATCATCATCATGGCCGTTACTCCCTATGGAGTATAGGCAATGGATAAAGTTTCTCCAGTCATCCCTGTTCTTTGGTTTGTTTTCTACCTCCCTCCATGTGTATATCGTTTGTCTCTGAGCACTTTTATAACTTCACTCCTCCATGTAGTTCTTGGGACATGTTGATGCCTGTCTTGTTATGTTGGTATCTTGTATACTCGGTATGTGGCCAATCCACTTCAGTTTTCTAGACATGATCTGCAGTTTCTAGGCTCCTCTCCTGCTCTGCCCCACACCTTCTCATGCTCTGATTCAGGATTAGCCTGATTACCCAGCAATCCCGAGCTGTAACAGAATGTCTGTGGAATCAACGGACTTAAGAGAAATCGACATAAAGCGTTCTCTAATGGCACTGAAAATGTCTTAAATCGTTTTGGTTTCAGTATCGAGCCTTTTCTCGCCTGCAAAATAGAAGACGTTGGGCTTATGTACTGGTCTAAAACGATGCAGTTAATATCATCATCACCATCATCATTACAACGTATCGTCTCCCCCACGGAAGTTTGTCCTCAGTGAGTCCCCAGTCTGTTCTGCCCTCTTGTCTTCGCAGTGCACTCGGCCAAGCTGGCTCCAGTCTATATCTTGATCTTGTCCATCCATCCATGTTGTTGTCGTTGTGTTCTTTCCCTTTCGATCTTGCCCTCAAGTAAAACCTTCAGTATAGTACAGTAACGTGCCAAAAATATCTCGTTTTTTTTTTCATGGTTTTCAAGTTTGATAATAAACACTGACAAGGCCGCTTGTTAAATAGCCAAGAAATAAAATGTAAGACAGAACATGTATCCCACATCCTCCCAATTAAAAATAAATTACTGGAAATGTGGGGAAATATTAGATATGAGTGAATATTACCTTTGGCTTGTAATTAATTCATTAAAACAAATACTTCAAATAAATACCTCTAAACTCTAGAAATATATGGCACATGATGATGATAATATAAATAACGAAATAAAAAATATCAAAAAAGAAACATTTCACATTCTCTGTAATCTATAATCCTCAAATGCCCTCTAATCTCACTGCCGGCTGATTATATAGCAGAGCTTTAAACGTAAATTACAGGACACTGGACACTGAGAGATACTCTATTTCAGCTTTAATAGTGATCTATAGCTCATACTGACCTTCCCATACACAGATAGGAGAAACGGCTTATGCAGTAAAACTGGTTCTAGTAATGGAGATGGAGATGTATGGTTCAGTTTTACAAAAAGATAGAAAGACTGAGGAAAGTGGGCAGAAACTAGAATAGCAGAAAGCAAGACGAGTACGTATAAATGCGTGCCATTTTTAAGGGCATGCATCTTTCCCATCGCAACATATGCCTGTGAGACCTGGACACTTAACAAAACAGCTGAGAAACACACAAATGCCTTTGAATGTAAATGCTACAGAAGAGTTCTTCAGATATCATGGACACAAAAAAGAACAAATATATCCATACTACAAAACTACAAACTTAATATTGAAGAAGGCTGGCTAGTAAAAAGGATTAATGAGAGAAAACTTAATATTTAGACACATTAAACGTCATGAGAATTTAGAGAAGACCGTCTTGGAAGGATACATAACAGGAAAAAGAAAAGAGGAAGACCAAGGCGAAGATGGCTGCAAGACATCGTTGATAATCTGCAAATGGATGCATCGTTTGCAGGCCATCTTGCTTACAACAGAGAGGCCTACAGGAGTGCTGTTAGGGAGGCAAAGTTCCTCAAGGGATATAAATAAAAGAAATGTCCAGTGCAGTAAAACTGGTTCTAGTGATGAAGTGGATGGGGATGTATAGTTTAGTTTTACACAAAGGGAAAAAAAAGACTGACTGACTGACTGACATATGGATAAAGTCGCCAAAGAAAGTGAGCAGAAAGGCCTTACTTTGAACATCAAAAAGACAGAGACTATGGTTATATCTAAGAAACAGAATCCACCAGCATGCACTATTAAATTAAACGGAACCATTCTAAAGCAGGTGCAGAAATTCAAATACCTTGGAGCAGTAATAACTTCAGATGGGAAATGCAGAATAGAAATTAGGAACAGAATAGGCCAAGCAAAGGCTGCATTTCAGAAAATGAGAAACATATTAACTAACACATCCTTATCAATGAATGTTAGAAAACGAGTCCTAAACGCTATATTGAACCTATCTTGTTATATGGAAGTGAATCATGGACAATATGCAAGTCTGCACAAAAATCATTGGAAGCAGCAGAAATGTGGTTTATTAGAAGAATGTTGCGAATCCCCTGGACAGCAAAAATAACTAATGAAGAATGTATGAGAAGAGCTGGAGAGACAAAAAACCTTGTCAAAAAGATAAGAGAGAGACAATGGACTTTCATAGGACATGCAATGAGAAGAGAGGGCATTGAAAATATTATAACAACAGGAAAAATAGAAGGAAGAAGATCAAGAGGAAGACCAAGAGAAATGATACTGGACAGTCTGACGGGTTGGTGTGAGAGGAGATCACCAACTGAACTGATGGCCAGCATGAAAGATCGGATACTCTGGAGAAGCATAATAGCCAACGCCAGTCGGCACGACACCTGATGATGATGATGACTGACTGTGTTGTTTTTGTATGTGATCCTTGAAAAAAAAAAGACCTGCCAAAGTATTGGATTGTTGTATGTTCTTCATTTATATGCACTCATCTTTCTTTCCTCCATTCTTGTTGTTGCCCACTATTCCCACTCTTTCTATCTTGTTGTAAAACTGAACCACACACGTCCATCCACTTCATTCTCATACAAAAGAATATAACCACAGATGATAACCACACATGCAACTCTTTACTTGCCTAATGTTGCATCGGGTATTGACGTCGAAATATTATTCTCGAACACACATCGTAAATGTTCGCATTCCTGTGGAAATCCAGCGGTCTCCAACCTTCTTGCCAAAGACCAACATATTAATGGGTTCCCACGATCAATCTTCAGTGACAAAAATCATTTAAAAACCAAAATTCACATTGTAGTGATATTCAGGACAATAAAGCACTTCAACGTTGTTTTTAGTGCTGCAGACTTCATGTCCAGGCAAGGGATCCCGTCTCTTGCTGCGCTTTTGTTCTGAACATGTTCTTTATACAAGCAGCGGTTTTGTACTGTCGCATTCATGTTATAAATGTTGGCTTGTGGAGAATCTTATAATGAAAGTAAGTGTACAGATATTCTTACTTAACAAAACAAAAATGTGGGAGGGAGAGGGTGTCAAGATGCTGTCCGATTTGGAAAACCCATAGCTTGGAAAACCCGCAGCTTGGAAAACCCATAGCTTGGAAAACCCATAGCTTGGAAAACCCATAGCTTGAAGAACCCATAGCTTGGAAAACCCAAGCTTGGAAAACCCATAGCTTGAAGAACCCATAGCTTGGAAAACCCATAGCTTGGAAAACCCATAGCTTGGAAAACCCATAGCTTGGAAAACCCGTAGCTTGGAAAACCCATAGCTTGGAAAACCCATAGCTTGGAAAACCCACACCTTGGAAAACTCACGCCTTGGAAAACCCACAGCTTGGAAAATCCACAGCTTGGAAAATCCATGGGTTCGAAAACCTTAGGCTTGGGCAACCATGGTTGACTACCACCCTGGCCTACCTTTGCGTTGGTACCCCCCAGTAACAAGCCTGGGCTGGCTAACGGGGGCCGAGGATCGTCACAGTCTCCAAGATGGTGGAGGGTCCCTGGGCGCAGGGGCCGAAGACATAGCTGCTAGAACCCGCTCCCAAGCCGATGCGGCGCCTCAACATCTTCACACATCGGCTGCAAAGAACACCAGCTCGCAGTTCCAGGGCGATAGAAGACAACAGCCATCATGGTTCCTTCATCATTATTAGCCAAATAGTTCAACGTGTAGATATATCATGTCTACTCTGCTTTCTCATCATCTCTCATACAACAGCCATCATGGTTCCTTCATCATTATTAGCCAAATAGTTCAACTTGTAGATATATCATGTCTACTCTGCTTTCTCATCATCTCTCATACCTAATACAAAACAAATATCTCAGTGTGTGTAAAAAACAACTAACAAAATAAGTTTATTACGACATCATCAAGACACTCATCATGGACACACAACAATATCAATAACGGTCCAGACCACATTCCACAAAAAGGACCACAGAACATATAAATATATAACATAGAAAGCAATGGCATAGCATTTTGGCAATGCATAATTGAACCAAATATGCAAGTTAGTAATCCTCAACTCATATCAATCTTCGTTGTCATAAGAAGCTTTAACAACCAATACAATCAATATTTATACATACATATATTCACCAAAGCATTGAATATTAACATCACACACAAGTAAAGCATTATTGAAAAAGTGAGAGGCCTTATTACACCTTATCATAAACACTAGAACATAACACTCCAACTTATTATGAACAGCTGTTAATGAGCATTATATCAACACTCAACGTTACATGTATACTATATGTGCATGACAACGACATCAAACTCATGGCAAGAGAATGTGCATAAATGAACCATCCTTCAAGGTCTCTTACATAACAAATCATACTATATTGCCAGCATAGACCAAAAGCATTACTACTGTATGTCAGCCCATATCAGCTGTATATATTAACACTATTCCCAGCTCATACCACAACCATGTCATACATACCTATGCGTGCACTGAGTACATGCAATATAATCCTCACGAAACTATCTCCACTAACCAAACTCATACACAAGCAACCTGATGGAGCCCGAGGTGCTTGATGGGATCATAGCCAACAACCATATATCACATATACTTACAACATAATCAATGCAGGGTACAATAACACTTGTATATACTTCAATATCAAGAACATATCACATCCACATAACCTCACGGTGGCTACCCCACCCAGACATATCCCGAATTCAGTGGAAAATATCTTTGCAACAACATGTATACCAAATAGAGTTCACAGCCTAATGTCCCGACCGCTGACAGCAGGCTGTTTACACTGTTCTGCAAGGCAATAAGGAATTACTGAAGAAAACGCAATCAACTAGACTCAGTCAGTCAGTCAGTCATTTGCATGTCCCTTGCGGAACTTTGCCTCCCTAACAGTTCTCCTGTAGGCCTCTCGGTTGTAAGCAAGATGCCCTGCTGCTGATGCATCCATTCGCAGATTGTCAACAATGTCTTGCAGCAGTCTTCGCCTTTGGCTTTCTCTCTTTCCTTTTCCTATTATGTATCCCTCCAAGACGGTCTTCTCTAAATTATCATGTCGTTTAATGTGTCCAAAATATTTAAGTTTTTTTCTCATTAATCCTCTTTACTAACCAACCTTCTTCAATATTAAGTTCTTGTACTATGGATATATTTGTTCTTTTCTGAGTCCATAATATTTGAAGAACTATTCTGTAGCATTTACATTGAAAGGCATGTATGTGTTTCTTAGCTGTTTTGTTAAGTGTCTAGGTCTCACAGGCATATGTTGTGATGGGAAAGATGCATGCGTTTAAAAATCTTATTTTTGTAGTTCTGTCTGTTCCTCTCCACACTAGACTAGAAAAAAATATCTCATGTAATAACATAGGAGGAAAACACTAAGACGTAGATCATGGAAAGACACGAAAGATTAGCAAGTTCTCTATCATCATCATCATCATCATCATGGCCGTTACTCCCTATGGAGTATAGGCAATGGATAAAGTTTCTCCAGTCATCCCTGTTCTTTGGTTTGTTTTCTACCTCCCTCCATGTGTATATCGTTTGTCTCTGAGCACTTTTATAACTTCACTCCTCCATGTAGTTCTTGGGACATGTTGATGCCTGTCTTGTTATGTTGGTGTCTAGTATACTCGGTGTGTGGCCAATCCACTTCCATTTTCTAGACGTGATCTGCAGTTTCTAGGCTATTCTCCTGCTCTGCCCCACACCTTCTCATGCTCTGATTCAGGATTAGCCTGATGGCCCAGCAATCCCGAGCTGTAACAGAATGTCTGTGGAATCAACGGACTTAAGAGAAATCGACATAAAGCGTTCTCTAATGGTACTGAAAATGTCTTAAATCGTTTTGGTTTCAGTATCGAGCCTTTTTTTGCCTGTAAAATAGAAGACTTTGGGCTTATTCACTGGTCTAAAACGATGCAGTTAATATCATCATCACCATCATCATTACAACGTATCGTCTCCCCCACGGAAGTTTGTCCTCAGTGAGTCCCCAGTCTGTTCTGCCCTCTTGTCTTCGCAGTGCACTCGGCCAAGCTGGCTCCAGTCTATATCTTGATCTTGTCCATCCATCCATGTTGTTGTCGTTGTGTTCTTTCCCTTTCGATCTTGCCCTCAAGTAAAACCTTCAGTATAGTACAGTAACGTGCCAAAAATATCTCGTTTTTTTTTTCATGGTTTTCAAGTTTGATAATAAACACTGACAAGGCCGCTTGTTAAATAGCCAAGAAATAAAATGTAAGACAGAACATGTATCCCACATCCTCCCAATTAAAAATAAATTACTGGAAATGTGGGGAAATATTAGATATGAGTGAATATTACCTTCGGCTTGTAACTAATTCATTAAAACAAATACTTCAAATAAATACCTCTAAACTCTAGAAATATATGGCACATGATGATGATAATATAAATAACGAAATAAAAAATATCAAAAAAGAAACATTTCACATTCTCTGTAATCTATAATCCTCAAATGCCCTCTAATCTCACTGCCGGCTGATTATATAGCAGAGCTTTAAACGTAAATTACAGGACACTGGACACTGAGAGATACTCTATTTCAGCTTTAATAGTGATCTATAGCTCATACTGACCTTCCCATACACAGATAGGAGAAACGGCTTATGCAGTAAAACTGGTTCTAGTAATGGAGATGGAGATGTATGGTTCAGTTTTACAAAAAGATAGAAAGACTGAGGAAAGTGGGCAGAAACTAGAATAGCAGAAAGCAAGACGAGTACGTATAAATGCGTGCCATTTTTAAGGGCATGCATCTTTCCCATCGCAACATATGCCTGTGAGACCTGGACACTTAACAAAACAGCTGAGAAACACACAAATGCCTTTGAATGTAAATGCTACAGAAGAGTTCTTCAGATATCATGGACACAAAAAAGAACAAATATATCCATACTACAAAACTACAAACTTAATATTGAAGAAGGCTGGCTAGTAAAAAGGATTAATGAGAGAAAACTTAAATATTTAGACACATTAAACGTCATGAGAATTTAGAGAAGACCGTCTTGGAAGGATACACAACAGGAAAAAGAAAAGAGGAAGACCAAGGCGAAGATGGCTGCAAGACATCGTTGATAATCTGCAAATGGATGCATCGTTTGCAGGCCATCTTGCTTACAACAGAGAGGCCTACAGGAGTGCTGTTAGGGAGGCAAAGTTCCTCAAGGGATATAAATAAAAGAAATGTCCAGTGCAGTAAAACTGGTTCTAGTGATGAAGTGGATGGGGATGTATAGTTTAGTTTTACACAAAGGGAAAAAAAAGACTGACTGACTGACTGACATATGGATAAAGTCGCCAAAGAAAGTGAGCAGAAAGGCCTTACTTTGAACATCTAAAAGACAGAGACTATGGTTATATCTAAGAAACAGAATCCACCAGCATGCACTATTAAATTAAACGGAACCATTCTAAAGCAGGTGCAGAAATTCAAATACCTTGGAGCAGTAATAACTTCAGATGGGAAATGCAGAATAGAAATTAGGAACAGAATAGGCCAAGCAAAGACTGCATTTCAGAGAATGAGAAACATATTAGCTAACACATCTTTATCAATGAATGTTAGAAAACGAGTCCTAAAATGCTATATTGAACCTATCTTGTTATATGGAAGTGAATCATGGACAATATGCAAGTCTGCACAAAAATCATTGGAAGCAGCAGAAATGTGGTTTATTAGAAGAATGTTGCGAATCCCCTGGACAGCAAAAATAACTAATGAAGAATGTATGAGAAGAGCTGGAGAGACAAAAAACCTTGTCAAAAAGATAAGAGAGAGACAATGTACTTTCATAGGACATGCAATGAGAAGAGAGGGCATTGAAAATATTATAACAACAGGAAAAATAGAAGGAAGAAGATCAAGAGGAAGACCAAGAGAAATGATACTGGACAGTCTGACGGGTTGGTGTGAGAGGAGATCACCAACTGAACTGATGGCCAGCATGAAAGATCGAATACTCTGGAGAAGCATAATAGCCAACGCCAGTCGGCACGACACCTGATGATGATGATGACTGACTGTGTTGTTTTTGTATGTGATCCTTGAAAAAAAAAAGACCTGCCAAAGTATTGGATTGTTGTATGTTCTTCATTTATATGCACTCATCTTTCTTTCCTCCATTCTTGTTGTTGCCCACTATTCCCACTCTTTCTATCTTGTTGTAAAACTGAACCACACACGTCCATCCACTTCATTCTCATACAAAAGAATATAACCACAGATGATAACCACACATGCAACTCTTTACTTGCCTAATGTTGCATCGGGTATTGACGTCGAAATATTATTCTCGAACACACATCGTAAATGTTCGCATTCCTGTGGAAATCCAGCGGTCTCCAACCTTCTTGCCAAAGACCAACATATTAATGGGTTCCCACGATCAATCTTCAGTGACAAAAATCATTTAAAAACCAAAATTCACATTGTAGTGATATTCAGGACAATAAAGCACTTCAACGTTGTTTTTAGTGCTGCAGACTTCATGTCCAGGCAAGGGATCCCGTCTCTTGCTGCGCTTTTGTTCTGAACATGTTCTTTATACAAGCAGCGGTTTTGTACTGTCGCATTCATGTTATAAATGTTGGCTTGTGGAGAATCTTATAATGAAAGTAAGTGTACAGATATTCTTACTTAATAAAACAAAAATGTGGGAGGGAGAGGGTGTCAAGACGCTGTCCGTTTTGGAAAACCCATAGCTTGGAAAACCCACAGCTTGGAAAACCCACAGCTTGGAAAACCCATAGCTTGGAAAACCCATAGCTTGGAAAACCCGCAGCTTGGGAACCCATAGCTTGGAAAACCCGCAGCTTGGAAAACCCATAGCTTGAAAAACCCATAGCTTGGAAAACCCATAGCTTGGAAAACCCATAGCTTGAAGAACCCATAGCTTGGAAAACCCAAGCTTGGAAAACCCATAGCTTGAAGAACCCATAGCTTGGAAAACCCATAGCTTGGAAAACCCATAGCTTGGAAAACCCATAGCTTGGAAAACCCGTAGCTTGGAAAACCCATAGCTTGGAAAACCCATAGCTTGGAAAACCCACACCTTGGAAAACTCACACCTTGGAAAACCAATAGCTTGGAAAACCCACAGCTTGGAAAATCCACAGCTTGGAAAATCCATGGGTTCGAAAACCTTAGGCTTGGGCAACCATGGTTGACTACCACCCTGGCCTACCTCTGCGTTGGTACCCCCCAGTAACAAGCCTGGGCTGGCTAACGGGGGCCGAGGATCGTCACAGTCTCCAAGATGGTGGAGGGTCCCTGGGCGCAGGGGCCGAAGACATAGCTGCTAGAACCCGCTCCCAAGCCGATGCGGCGCCTCAACATCTTCACAGCATCGGCTGCAAAGAACACCAGCTCGCAGTTCCAGGGCGATAGAAGACACGACAAGACAACAAAAATATAAATAATTAAACATTTCATCACAGCAATTACAAGACAACACAAAAAAGTTTATAATACACACGTCCGCCATTATTGCACCTACAAACGGAAAACGTCTGCTTGTAGCTTATATAGCAGTTTCAAAATTCGACTCGAAAGAAGTGGAACAAAAACCACATAGACTTTTTAAACGAAGCCATGGAGGATAGTAAAAGAGACAAGCCAACTCGCTGTACATCTGGTATAAGCCGTAGATTGAGAATCACTGGCCTTATTTGCCACACGTGTCAAAGTTTGTGCAGTATACCAAAGTATTGATTGAGCAGCTGTGTTGAATAAAGATCCATCGGCATAAACGAATATGTTTGGTATATATTATAAGTCTAGCTTATCGAATTCACGTCAGTGATCTACGGGAAACTAAATGTTCGCTGGACCTAAAGGGAAACATTACGTCTGTATTTCGCTCAAGCATTTGGAATAATCAAAAAACGTGCTGGTTAATATGTTGCATAGATTTCAGTCGTTTTTTTTTTTTTGTGTTTTTTTTTGGTTAAATCATGCCATGCAGAATACTAGACAAAATTGTGTCCCTCTACATCTTCCTGCTACCAATCGCTCTCCGTGACAGGTTTACGAACAAAAAAGACAACTCATTTTGTGGACATAGTTTCGTGGTGAATTCTCCTGTGTTGAATTCTCAGTTAGATTCCCTACATATATTATATTTTTAATGTGATTACATAAGTTTAAGCCTGGTTATCTGAGTGGTTAGGCACTCGGTTTACTAATCTGGTGGTGCCAGGTTCAGTCCCAGCAATGGGATTTTTTTTTCTGGTGCACACCAAAAAGGACCCGACATTAACTCAGCCTCTAAAAATGGGTAGCAGAGAAATCTGGGAACGTAAAGCGGCCAGGCGTGATACTGACCACATCACACTTTCATGTGCTGAAGGTCATGGGAAATACGGGCCTAACACTGTATTCTCCAACGTGCCTTAGCGGCATGGAAAAGAGAATTTTACATTTAACTTTTAGGTAAAGTTTAAGATAGCTTTATATGTGTATACATCTTGGGGTTTTTTGCTTTAGCAGAATGAAATAAATGCGAGCACAAATAGTTGCCTTAGACTTAAAGAAAGACAAAAGAATATTGCGTCTTTCAAGATGGAGTCCTACAGAAGAACCCTCAGAATATCTCCAATAGACTAGAGAAGGAACAAAAGAATCGTGAAGATCTTGACATGGGTTTACAAATGGCTCGTCAGATGCAAGGAAAGGAGTCAACCACTGTACTGTTAAACGATAAGAGAAAACAACAATGGAAGATATCGCTCCTGGGAAGACCAGAAAGTGGAC
This sequence comes from Achatina immaculata, assembly GCA_009760885.1. NCBI lineage: Eukaryota > Metazoa > Mollusca > Gastropoda > Stylommatophora > Achatinidae > Lissachatina > Lissachatina immaculata. The sequence continues at coordinate 39,894,757 of CM019701.1, read as the reverse complement.
AACAAATGAGAATGTAGGCACAGGACATCGCTAATACAGTAAACACTACTGAAGCAGTTATCCTGGCTTGATGGCATGTTAAAACAAAGAAGAAAAAAAAATCAGCCTTGAAACTGATCGGAAATACCAAGGATCCTACAAAATGATGAAGCCGTGACAGCAACGCAACATAATCATAGTGTCACCTGATAAACTTCCTGTTAAGACAAGGTCAAATTAGGGGTTTTCAAACTCTTCTGCTCATAGACCCACTTCCGTCCCTCCCCCACCCCTTCACCCCACTGAAGTTTCAGATTGTTTACTGACTCTCAGACTTCTCTTATATGAAAGAAATTTAGTATTCTAATAGCATTATGAATAATAATACCAACAACAATAATAACAATAACAAGAAAAACTTCATAAAAAATCTATTGACCCGGTCAATCGTCTGAACTCTGGGGGTCGATCCTGAACACTGAAGAAGAAGAGGAAGAATGAATGAATGAATGAATGATCTTTATTTTAAAAGGGTGCAGACCAGGCTTATATTCTGCCCTTTTCACTCCATCTTCCATTTTTCCCATACACTCGATTATAATATAATATATATTATATATATATATATATATATATTATATATAATAATATAATATAATATATACAAATTACATGAAAATATGTATATATATGTATGATGAAACTATATGAAATATAAATATACAGATTACATGGAAAATATATCAAATACAGCAAAAATAACTAATGAAGAATGTATGAGAAGAGCTGGAGAGACAAAAAACCTTGTCAGAAAGATAAGAGAGAGACAATGTACTTTCATAGTACATGCAATGAGAAGAGGGGGCATTGAAAATATTATAACAACAGGAAAAATAGAAGGAAGAAGATCAAGAGGAAGACCAAGAGAAATGATAATGGACAGTCTGACGGGATGGTGTGAGAGGAGATCACCAACTGAACTGATGGCCTGCATGAAGGATCGGGTACTCTGGAGAAGCATAATAGCCAACGCTAGTCGGCACGACACCTGATGATGATGATGATATCAAAGAAAGCAAGATGAAGCTATTACATTCACAAATATAGGATAATGAACTACATGGGAGGTAAGTAATCTAATAAGATAAGCGCCCAAGCACATGTACGTACACATTCACACACAATACACTTTAATGAAGTTCTTCTTCTGACATTCCATTCTTGCACATTTACTACGATAGTTTCTAACAAAATCTAACAAGTTAAGTTTAGAACAATGTTCTTTAGAACAGAATTCGGTTGCTGGCGAGTCACGATATGAGAGGCTATTAAACATTCTATGAAGCCATATAGTTACAAGCCAGTAAATACTGAAAAAGTTTTGAGTTAAAGGAATATTGGATGTTAGATGGTAGGGGAGGGAGTTCCAGAGCTGTGCTGCAGAATATGCAATGCTTTTCTTGTACAGGTCTAGCCTGGGTTTATGAAGAAGACAGTTTCTTAAACTTTGACTATGTTTAATGAAGAAGAAGAAGAAGTTTTAAATAATGTATTGACCCCCGTGGATAGTCTCTTTGACCCTGGGACATCTATATTGAACATTTATGGAAACCCTTGGCCAAACAAGCGTAGAACTAAGTATTTTTTCCCCTCGTGATGAATCAGTAAAAAAAATACGAGAGAGACAACGTATTTTCATAGGACATGCAATGAGAAGAGGGGGCATTGAAAATATTATAACAACAGGAAAAATAGAAGGAAGAAGATCAAGAAGAAGACCAAGAGAAGTGATACTGGGCAGTTTGACGGGATGGTGTGAGAGGAGATCTCCAACTGAGCTGATAGCCTGCATGAAGGATCGTGTACTCTGGAGAAGCATAATAGCCAACGCCAGTCGGCACGGCACATGATGATGATGATGATGATGATGATGATGAAGCAGTCACTTCTCGTCCCACTCCACCTCTCCCTGTCTCTATTTCACTCTGTTGTGTATGGATTCTCTGATGTTACTCAGTTTATTTCATGGGGTGCATGAATAATGCTGATCTCTTTTATACGAACACAGCCTTTGCTTACTCAGCTTTTTAATTTACCGAGCAAGCCCATTCCCTGCAGATTCTTGCTGTAGGTTCTTTTTAAATTCCAGTATGTCCTCTATTTTAAGGGCTAAACTTTAAGATCATGACGTTGTAGGCAAGCATGCCTGAAGTCCTCTCTTCCTAAGATATCACGAAGAAGGTTAATTTCAAAGACATTATAGACATTAGTAAATTTTATTAGGACTTTTTTTCTGGGAGATGTGACTTTATAAACAAGCATAGTTTATGCAAGTTTCAATTGAATGAAATGTAAAAGACCTGGACTGACTCCATCACTACAAGTGAGCTAATTGAGATAATTGTTGAGGCGTTTTCTGTTGGGAATGTCTAGAGTCTGATACTGGGCAGATATCCCATGATAACTTTACAAGAGATTATAATCAGGCTGACATATAGACATCACCATAAGAGGCCATGACAGAAGCTAGCAAAGACATAAAGTCAATATCTGAGGAGGGGACAACAAACAACATATGCCACAATCTTGCTTGTGAAGACAGGCCCACACTAGGAAGTAGTTTTGGTGGCGTGGTATTTAAACAAAGCACTTCACCACGTAGTCGGAAGAGATGTGAGCATAGCGAGAACATCTTTATTCATGATGAGATTAATGAGGTATCTCAACAACATCGAGAGAATGCAAAATGTCCGGAATGCTTTCGCGACATCGTTTGTTCTGCTCATTGTGAGGAGGCGCACAACAGCAACGTGCACACAGCAGATGTCGATCGCTTGTATTCGTGCACCATGAGTGATTACAAACACACAGAACAGGGCATACATATGTCGTGTAGTCATGAGGGTAATTATACAGAAGTAACTAACGCCGTGTGTTATCACAAAAATCCTCCAAACAGCTGCTTCAGCGGGCCTGAGGATAAACGTTCAGCTTCTTTCTCTTGTGATGAGAGATCGAACGGCGAGCTAGAAGTCCGTGACTGCGATCACAGCATTCAAGAAGGCATTTTCAAACAAGGAAATGAAACGAAGCATACAGCATCTAACAAAGCAGAAGAACATTGTCTAAAGGGATGTGCTATGTGTGATCAGGAACAAATGATGGAGAGTCACGCAGGTCGTGGAAGCTGCGGCAGCCGTGTCACCAGCGGGCGCAACAGCTTGAACAGCTCACCCAGCTGTGTTAGCGACAACGTGTTCTACAACCGTTCGGCCTATCAAAACTCTGCGTCCTTGACGGACATAGCATCTGCCAGTTCTGTCTCCAGTTGTCAGTCTGGGTCACGTGACACCAAAACCAGCAGGATGAGGTTTGAGTTACGCCACGGCAGACATCACCACGGCAGCGACATGGTTGAGTACATCACTCCGCTTCAGAGAAGAGAGAAACAAATAAAGGATTTACTGCATGAGGTAAGCTCTTTTGGCAACTTTTTGCTCTGTAAATATTGGAACACATCTTCTTGTGGGAAAATATTCGTTCTTGCACTTGATCATAGAAATGGGGTAGGTAGGCTGAGAGGCGGGAGAGGTGGGGGTCATTATTTTCATTCCAGATGCATTCTAGACATACGTGTGTTTATATGTGTGTGTGTGCGTGTGTGTGTGTGTTGTAACAGACTATAACATGCACCTCTGACTATGTCAAGTCTACTGAAGCAAGTTTTACCACAGTTCTCAAGTCATCAGTTTTTCATTATTATCGTACTCGTTCTGTGCATGTTAGTGTAAGCACATAATGTTATCACTGTATGTATTACTCGTATCTATGTATACATGCTCTTTTTGACTGGGGTAGCATACATTATCTGGTGACTGTGGTCGAATTAGTAATTTATGGAAGTCTGGTACTCATGTTCTCATTTACCGGCGGAAGAATATCATGAGCTGACAGCCGCATTACTCCACATCGGCTCAAGGATTTGCATCCAAACATCGGTTTTTCTCACATTACTGTTTGACTGCGATGTTTCTCATTGCCGGGTCTTTCATGTGTTAAATGCCAGAGTTTATTTTCCCGGGCGATGGCTTTGAATATTTTATATATGTATATATGCTCTTCTTCAGCCAGTTTGTCGGTTATATTCGTTCTTTGCAACTCCCGTCTATCTATCTATCTATCTATCTATCTATCTATCTATCTATCTATCTATCTATCTATCTATCTATCTATCTATCTATCTATCTATCTATCTATCTATCTATCTATCTATCTATCTATCTATCTATTTATCCATCCATCCATCCATCCATCCATCCATCTATCTATCTATCTATCTATCTATCTATCTATCTGTTTGTCTGTCTGTCTGTCTGTCTATCTATCTATCTATCTATCTATCTATCTATCTATCTATCTATCTATCTATCTATCTATCTATCTATCTATCTATCTATCTATCTATCTATCCATCCATCCATCCATCCATCCATCCATCCATCCATCCATCCATCCATCTATCTATCTATCTATCTATCTATCTATCTATCTATCTATCTATCTATCTATCTATCTATCTATCTGTCTGTCTGTCTGTCTGTCTGTCTATCTATCTATCTATCTGTCTGTCTGTCTGTCTGTCTGTCTATCTGTCTGTTTGTCTGTCTGTCTATCCGTGTCTTTGTCTCTTTGTTTCTCTCTTTGTCTCTCTTCTCTCTCTTTACATCGCTCAGAAACCTGAGTTTAAAGTTTATTTCATGTAGTTACATAAAGCAGAGTGTGGAGCGTATGAAAAGAAATAGATTATTAATTATTTATTTATTCATTTTTTTCCACGCATAGTATGTTCAATAACAAATATTGAATATATGTGACTGATTGAAAGTTGTATGATGAAGGGAGAATGGTAGACGGGCCTGCTTGCCCAATTCTTAACCCTTTAAAAAAAGCCTGTTCGTTCGTTCGTTCCTTCCCTCTGTCTCTCGTTATATTTGTCTCTCTGTTTCTCCCTATCCTTGTCTCTCTTTGTCTCTCTGTCTCTCCGTATCTGTGTCTGTCTCTCCCTGTCTTTGTCCCTCTGTTTCTCCCTGTCTTTGTCCCTCTGTCTCTCCCTGTCTTTGTCCCTCTGTCTCTCCCTGTCTTTGTCCCTCTGTCTCTCCCTGTCTTTGTCCCTCTGTCTCTCTCTGTCTTTGTCCCTCTGCCTTTCCTTGTCTTTGTCCCTCTGTCTCTCCATGTCTTTGTCCCTCTGTCTCTCCATGTCCTTGTCCCTCTTTCTCTCCCTGTCTTTGTCTTTCTGTCTCTCTGTATGCGTGTATGGCTTATGTGTGTGTGTGCGTGTATATCGATTTGTGTATTTGTGGTAATCCTTCCCTGTGTCATCTTATTCTCATTCTGTAATCAGAGACTGATATCTCCGAACTCTGAATATTCCCATGCGTGCTCCGACTTTCCTTCCAACACCCACTGCAGCGTGCTCCAACTTTAGATCCAACACCCACTGCAGCGTGTTCCGACTTTAGATCCAACACCCACTTCAGCGTGTTCCGACTTTAGATCCAACACCCACTGCAGCGTGCTCCAACTTTCGTTCCAACACCCACTGCAGCGTGCTCCGACTTTAGATCCAACACCCACTTCAGCGTGCTCCGACTTTAGATCCAACTCCCACTGCAGCGTGCTCCGACTTTAGATCCAACACCCACTGCAGCGTGCTCCGGCTGATGGAACCAGTCACACACTTGGTCTCATATTTATTCTACATTATTGTAATCCACCAAGATGTTCCAGCTGTTTGGCTTTGTTATCTTTGTTTCCACGGCTATTTCCGTGTACTGCCATATCATCTGACCCATGTAGTCACTAACATGGAAGTGATAGAAGGAAATGATCTTTTAAATAGGCTTTGCCTGTTACTAAGACTACATATCAGGGACCAGCTGCTGCCCATGCAGTTCTTTGTTTCGTCTAATGTCCTTCTGTTTCTTTGTTGTAGAAGTGTATTTTGACAGTGTTTTAGAATGCAGATTGTCTTGTCTTGTCTTGTCTTGTTTCTTTCCTCATATACTTCTCAGTGTGCGGGTGAAGACGCTGTCTGATTAGTCAATCAGCGACCCATAGCTGACCAAGACCCTGTCCCACCTTTCCGTTGGTACCCCCAGTTACAGACCTAGCCTGGCTAACGGGGCAGGGATTGCCATAGTCCCCATGGTGATGGAGTCTGCTAAAGAAGCATTGCACGCCCCCTGCTTTTTAACCGGATTCCAGGACCGAAAAAGTAGCCGCCATAACCCACTCCCACACCGATAGGATGCTGTACCTCAACACCTCCACAACATCGGCTGCAAAGAACACCAGCTCGCAGTTACAGGGAGATAGCACAAGACAAGACAAGACAAGACCTCTCAGTGTTGAAGAACAAATAGCCGTCTTGATAGGGCTCTACTATTTGCTTCATATACTGGGGGGATATTTAAGATTTCTGAAATTCCTCCCTCCATTTCTTGCTTGGCGATCTTTCCCTCTGTTTCTTATATTTCTTTGATGTACTCTCTAGCGGTTGTCGTTTAACATGGCCGAACATTTAACTCGTTTTTTTTTCAGTTGTAGGGTAATATTAGATGAATCCAACCCTTGCCCTAATGGCTTCGTTTGTGATTATGTCTATTCTTGTTACACTTAGTATTCTACTTTTGTCTTGACGATTCTCCTTTTGTGTTTAACTGTTAATGCCCATGTTTAACTTTGAAAGCACAGAGCTGGGAGCAAAACTGCGCTGTACAGAGATCTTTATTTTTTCACTTGTGATGTGTGTGTGTTCTTTTGTTTTGAGCACAGATGTGTGAGTGTGTGTGTGTTTTTCTTTATATAAATATATCTAATATAGTTCAGCTACTGCTATATTTTAATGATCTTTTTTAGGAAAAACATCACTTTGTTTTATGTAACAAGCATTTTTTTCCCAGTTTCTTAATACCACTAACACAGAACGAATGATGAGAATAAAAGCCTAAATTATTTTATAATCTAGGAAAAGACGTCAGGTTCGGTAATAGTGACCTATAGGTGACTTATTAGTTTCATGCTTGGAGAACTATAGCTAATCTGCCAGTTTCTTGCTTGGAGAACTATAGCTAGCATGTCAGTTTCGTGCTTGGAGAACTATAGCTAACATGTCAGTTTCATGCTTAGAGAACTATAGCTAACATGTCAGTTTTGTGCTTGGAGAACTATAACTAACATGTCAGTTTCATGCTTGGAGAAATACAACTGACCTACTAGATTCAGGGTTGGAGAACTATAGCTAACCTGCCAGTTTCGTGCTTGGAGAACTATAGCTGACCTGTCAGTTTCATGATTTGAGAACTATAGCTAATCTGCCAGTTCCATGGTTTGAAAACTATAGCTAATCTGCCAGTTTCATGGTTTGAGAACTATAGCTAATCTGTCAGTTTCATGATTTGAGAACTATAGCTAATCTGCCAGTTTCATGATTTGAGAACTATAGCTAATCTGCCAGTTTCATGGTTTGAGAACTATAGTTAATCTACCAGTTTCATGGTTGGAAAACTATAGCTAATCTGCAAGTTCATGGTTGGAAATCTATAGCTAATCTGCCAGTTTCAGGATTGGAGAACTATAGTTATCCAAGATCCTGTCTCACCTCTTACTTGGCACCATCAGTAACACCGTTAGCTTAGTTAGCGGGACAAGAATTGCCATAGTCCAGATGGTGGTGGAGTCTGCTAAAGAAGTATTGAACACCCCTGCTTTTTTTTTAGCTGCATTCATGGCGCGAAAAAATAGCCGTCTTAACTTGCAGCCAAGACCAGAGGACTATGTGCTTTAAAATTTTCATCGCATCAGCTGCAAAGAATGCCAGTAGCTCACAGTTCCAGAAAGATTGAAGAAGAAGAAGAAGAAAGAGACAGTCGAGAACTGTCAAACCTTTATGTCGTCTTAGCAGCAACTTAGGACGTAGCCCTCATTAGATCTCCAGTACTGACCATTTAGTGTTTTACAGATTAGCTATCCTTGTATGTATGCTAACTCAATGCTTCATAAGCAAGTATTACAACTTTTTATATCTTAACCCTTTCACTGCAATACACGTCTGGCGGTAAAATATTCGTAGATTTTGCACACTTGTGTGAATCAATAGAGCGATTTTATGCAAAGTCTAAATAAAATGAAAAGCAGTACATTTCCAACCCAACCCATATTTGTCTTTTAAATAAATTATAGACTTAACTTTCTTCCAGGTTATTTCAACCAAAATTTCTCCTCAGAAAGTGTTCTCTTACAGTATGGAGATTAATCCAGGAGTGAAAGAGTTGAATGGTTAAACAAATCTCTTTGACAGTACTATGGAGAAATATAATAGCCAACTCTAGTCGGCACGGCACCTGATGATGATGATGATGACTGTTACGTCTGACTGGATAAAACTTACATTTTCCTTTCTTTTTATCACTGCTTATACATTTCGTTTCAGAGAGCACAGATGATTCGTGAAAGAGCAGAGAAAGACGCAGAGATTTTGTCCCTAAAGAGCGGCTTGAATGAAACAAAGACCCAGATGGACGAAGATAAGAATTTAGAAATAGCGGAGTTAAAAGAGAAGATAAGAATACTGGAGAAGGAGAGATTCGAGGAGATTGAAGAGCTATGCATGGCTCAAGAGGAACTGGCAAAAATAGATTCGGAATACACAGAACTAAAGGTGAATATTCTAACATTTCGTGCCAATAACTCAGGCATTGCATCGACATTCTGTCTTTCGTTGTTCACCTTTATGTCAATTTACTGGGGATTTTCCTCATTTGACGTTGGTGCTGTGTTGCAGTAATTTCAGGCGTAAAAAAAAAATAGGACAAAAACTGAATAATCTCATACCAGCGTGTAAAAATAAAAATATCTAAACGAAGACACACGATGTTTTCACGTACGTTACCTTCTCATTTCACGAAGGTTTTACGTATAAATAATGAAGGTCATAAATTAGTCATCAAATGTCGCGCCGGCGTGTGCGATAATTATCTGTTCTTGAAGGTTTCTGGCTACCTCTTGAAGTATATTGTTTGTTTTTTTTCCTCAAGAAGTATAATGGAGACTGGCTGGTATTTATAATGTGTGGTTTTCGGTTGTAGAAGAAATACAGTAGAACATTCTCTGTATACCCTGGGGCCAAGTACACCTGTACTCAATCCAGGGTGTAAATGCGGGTATATAGCTGAGGGTGTGAAATATGAATGCAAATCTTCGCATCTGGGAAAAAAAATGATAACATATTTTGAACTGAGATGTTATAGAAAAGTTACCAGAATATAGAGGAGTAACAAAAGTGTCTTAGAATAATAATAGAAGAGGAAGAAAAAGAATATTTAGGAGGAGGAGAAGAAGAAGACGAAGAAGAAGAATAGAAGAAGAAGAAGAATAGAAGAAGAAGAAGAATAGAAGAAAAAGAAGAATAGAAGAAGAAGAAGAAGATAGAAGAAGAATAAGAATAGAAGAAGAAGAAGAATAGAAGAAGAAGAAGAATAGAAGAAAAAGAAGAATAGAAGAAGAAGAAGAAGAAGATAGAAGAAGAAGAAGAATAGAAGAAGAAGAAGAATAGAAGAAAAAGAAGAAGAAGAAGAATAGAAGAAAAAGAAGAAGAAGATAGAAGAAGAAGAATAGAAGAAAAAGAAGAATAGAAGAAGAAGAAGAATAGAAGAAGAAGAAGAAAAAGAAGAAGAAGAAGAATAGGAGGAGAAGAAGAGGAAGAAGAAGAAGAAGAAGAATAGGAGGAGAAGAAGAGGAAGAAGAATTCTTAAGAAGAAGGAAAAGAACAACATTAAAAACAAGAAAAACAACAACAACGACAACAAATATAATAATAACATATATGATTGAACTACATTTCACCACATAAGAACACAACCACAAGAAATTTAAAAAAAAATAATCCAGAAGAAAAAGTACAAATAAAACAGAACATCTAAGCTCGCATTTCTAAACGCTGTTTCCACTTTCAATGATCATAATATAGGATATTGTTATTCAAACTGTCATTCGAGTGTTACTCCGTGCCAAGAATTTGTTGCTCGCAATTAAATACAAACTCACACAGTTTTTTTGTGGCATTTAAGACGTTTCCTTCGTTTCGCTCTCATATTTATTATTCTCTGAGAAAACGTGCTTGAGTTTTCTCCAATTTTCAGAGGAAAATGTCGGAGAAGGAAATAGAGTTTGAAGATTATCTCCTTAACATGTACCACAAGGGACAGAAGGCAGCCGTATTTGAAAGAGAAGAGGAGGTATGTCACGATTATTTGGTCTCCTTAACTCTGTTGTGCGTTTGACTATTATGTTTATTGCGTGTTTAACTTGTAAGCTTATTATTCATTTAGCTGTTATGTTTTTAACACTTCTCTGTTACGGCTTTTTTTTCTTACGCCTATGTTGTCTTTAATGCATGTATTTTTTAATGTCTTTAATTCTTATGTTTATTATATTTTTAATTCCTGTATCTGCCTATATTTGTAGCTCTTATATATTCAACTCTTTTTGTGTTTCATTTTTTATCTTTTAGAAACTCTTATGTCTCTCACATGTTTAAATCTTGAGTTTCGTACATATTTAACTCTTATGTCATTTATATCTTAGCTCTTTATGATGTTCCAAGATATCCCTGCTATGACATGCGTTATCTTGTTCTTTTTTTTTTTGGGCGGCTAAATCTAGTGATATTTTTGGAAGAAATATTTAACTATTAAGACAGATGACAGAAATAGACCGCCTTCCACTTCTTCGTTTCTTTTCCCCTAAACTAACACTGCAAAGATGCACAGGAAACGAAAGGTGGCAAATGAGTGTTTTTGGCAACACTTGGAAGTAATGCTGACAGACGTTTAAAGACTCATCGTCTGCTGGTTTCTTCATGGTTCACAGACTCATCGTCTGCTGGTTTCTTCATGGTTCAGGTACATGAGAAGAGTACGCTCAGGTGGTCTCATTCCTGTGGAGTGATGAGAACAAAAAATGTTCTTCTTTTTTTTTTTTTTCTTTTCTTTCTTTTTTTCTTTCTTTCTTCTTTTTTCTTTTCTTTCTTTCTTCTTTCTTTTTTCTTTCTTTCTTTCTTTCTTTCTTTTTTTCTTTTTTTTCTTTCTTTCTTTCTTTTCATTCTTTCTTTTCTTTCTTTCTTTTTTTTTCTTTCTTTCTTTTTTTCTTTCTTTCTTTTCTTTCTTTCTTTCTTTCTTTTTTTTCTTTTCTTTCTTTTTTCTTTCTTATCTTTCTTTCTTTCATTCTTTCTTTTCTTTCTTTTTCTTTTTTCTTTCTTTCTTTTCTTTCTTTCTTTCTTTCTTTTTTCTTTCTTTTCTTTCTTTCTTTCTTTCTTTTCTTTCTTGTTTATTTTTTCTTTCATTTCTTTCTTTCTTTTTTCCTTTCTTTTCTTTCTTTCTTTTCTTTCTTTTTTTCTTTCTTTTTTTCTTTCTTTCTTTTCTTTCTTTATTTTTTCTTTCTTTTTCTTTCTTTCTTTCTCTTCTGATCCATTAACCTGTATTGCACGAGGCATGAATGTTTAGCGATGCTCACAAGTACAAGTTATTGTGCTAGTTTCTGAAGCTGAAGGCAGATTATAGCCTCGGTGAGCTACTCAACATGAGCAGCACTTCTGATATAGACTTTGTTTTTTAACTGGCAGATCAAAGAAACAAGACTTTTCAATAGGCTCCCTTACTTCACGAAAATATTGATCAGCATCATGAGTGGTCATGCTGCATAATTCTGTTGTACAATGATCCACAGACATAACACAACTGGTTTCGCCAGTTCCTTCGACATAGTGACCAGCAGAATCACAGTATCTTTTTTACTCGTTTGTCCCGACCAACACTGTATTCCCGTTGTGGTAGAGGGTAACATCCAAGTTGGGGATTGCTGGGTTGGACGAAATGAGATGTGGATTTATCCCACGAGGCTTCCAAGTAGACTAACAAGGATTACCCTGACAACGGCTGGTTAAAGAGTCTCTAATGAAGCTACGACAGACCTAGCGAGCCGACGGCGGATTTTTCTCTAGTTACAAACAAACAAACAAAAAAGATATGAGATAAAACTGTCACGGAAAGTATCGATCATTATTGAACCGAATTCAGTTTTACTTGTTTACTTAATGTGTGGAGAGAAATGATCGTCTACGCCACGCGTCATGGCACATTAAATTAGATTAGATTGTTAAACCGGACATAATTGCATTTGTTTTTATTTTTTCCAGCTGGAAATGTTAGCGTGCTCACCGGAGTCACGTGTCAGCATGCGCGAGATAACACGGAAGTTATCCAGAACCGAGCTGGAACTAGCAAAATGGCAGAGACTCAAACTTGAAGAGTCATACTCCAGATCAGAACTCCCACGCACCCAGGCAGAAGTCACTCTTAACTTTCTGAAGGACTCGTTCTTCCACTTTATAACAGGCGCACCTGCTGAGAGTGTGGATCACCTGAGAGCTATGATCAATATTTTTGAATATTCCGACGATCAGATGGCCAAAGTTCGAAAGAGATTGAGAGAGTTTAAACACCTTGATAAGAAACAATTACTCTTAATATAGAAACAGAATTGTTTTATGCCCTTCGACCTGTTTTTGTGTATTTCCAAAATAAAAAAATGCAAAATAAATGATGGATGGATGAGAGTTTCAGAGCTTCAAACGCTTTTTTCACAGAACGGGAGCACTGGTATTGTTTGAAAACGAGGAGATTATTGTTTGAAAACGAGGAGATTATTGTTTGAAAACGAGGAGATTATTGTTCGAAAACGAGGAGATTATCGTTTGAAAACGAGGAGATTATTGTTTGAAAACGAGGAGATTATTGTTTTAAAACGAGGAGATTATTGTTTGAAAACGAGGAGAATACTATATTTGCTCCTGTCGATGCCGTGGTTCGGAACAATGAAGCTCTTGTATACTTGTATACGTCTGTGTCATTGACAAATCCGAAGACTAGAAAGCCAAGGCGCTCTCAGCTCGTTAGGACGGCTAAGGACAATGTAAGTTAAGGGTCGTGGTTTGTCCTGTTTGGCTGTGGCTTTCCTAACGTCCTGGGGAAAATGCGCTTGTGTCTACCTACCCGAGGTGTCAAGCACAGGTGTAGGGTACGCAACGAAAGAGAACTGATGATTTGCCGCAGCTTAAGATATGCCACAGATGTAAGAACATGGAAACAAGACCCACTCCATGTTTCATGTTCTGGTCTTGAGTCATTTGCGCTACTTCAATCATGTAGGCATATTTCTTGCGATGGATGGAGCCAAATGAGAAGTCCGCATCTTCTGTCAACTCCAGACGTAATTCAAGGTAGTCACGATGGCCCACTCCTCATCCGACTTGAAATGCACTTCAGGATCATTGTCCCGACATAGGTTGCAAAGAACTTCGATACGTGAGCAACATTCAATTCCTTGTCCCTACGGATATTGACATTTTTGTTTTCACGCATATCTTCAATTTTATAGTCGACTAAGGCTCAGTACAGTATCTCCGTTGGTTCCACCAGTAAACAGGCTTAGCCTAGATAAAGAAGCAGAGAAAGTCATAGTCCCCATGGTGCTGGAGTCTGCTAAAGAAGTATTGCATACTCCCTGCTTTTTAACTTCACTCAGGGACTGAGAAAATAGCCGCTGTTACCAGCTCACACTCTGACATGATGCTGTGCCACAACATATTTATCTCATCAGCACCAGCTCCCACTCTGACATGATGCTGTGCCACAACATATTTATCTCATCAGCACCAGCTCCCACTCTGACATGATGCTGTGCCACAACATATTTATCTCATCAGCACCAGCTCACACTCTGACATGATGCTGTGCCACAACATATTTATCTCATCAGCACCAGATCCCACTCTGACATGATGCTGTGCCACAACATATTTATCTCATCAGCACCAGCTCACACTCTGACATGATGCTGTGCCACAACATATTATCTCATCAGCACCAGCTCACACTCTGACATGATGCTGTGCCACAACATATTTATCTCATCAGCACCAGCTCACACTCTGACATGATGCTGTGCCACAACATATTTATCTCATCAGCACCAGCTCACACTCTGACATGATGCTGTGCCACAACATATTTATCTCATCAGCACCAGCTCACACTCTGACATGATGCTGTGCCACAACATATTTATCTCATCAGCACCAGCACTCACTCTGACATGATGCTGTGCCACAACATATTTATCTCATCAGCACCAGCTCACACTCTGACATGATACTGTGCCGCAACATATTTACCTCATCAGCACCAGCACTCACTCTGACATGATACTGTGCCACAACATATTTACCTCATCAGCACCAGCTCCCACTCTGACATGATACTGTGCCACAACATATTTACCTCATCAGCACCAGCACTCACTCTGACATGATACTGTGCCACAACATATTTATCTCATCAGCACCAGATCCAACTCTGACATGATACTGTGCCACAACATATTTATCTCATCAGCACCAGCACTCACTCTGACATGATACTGTGCCACAACATATTTACCTATCCAGAACCAACTCCCACTCTGACATGATACTGAGGCACACAACATATTCACCTCATCAGCACCAGCTCGCAGTTTTTTAGGGATACCAGAGGAGGAGACGAAGAATCCTGAAGCTTATAAATAGCTACATTTACATGACGAGGATAAAGATGGCCGTTCTGAACAGACTATACTCGAATGAACCAGATATCAGGCAATCCCATCTTCTAGCAACGCACTCGGAATAATTTTGGCAAACATGAAGCAATGAAACCTGAGCAACATCACTGGAAAGTGATTTAAAACAGGATTTTTTTCATATGTTGGCGGAGAACATGGCAAATCAGGAGAAGATTCCTGAGTTACCGTCTTTGAATTTGGAGTGTTTGCGTTTGAATTTGACTAGGTCCTTGGTATCATCGCAAACGAGATACTCCCATAATCGCTTCACCATCTGTGCCAGTGAATATTGCACAGAATGTTCATCACTTCGCGTTAGCTCTCGGTGACGAGTCATTCAGTGATGACACCGATTTAGGAGCCACATAAGTCCAAATGTGAAACTAGCCAGCGTCGCTCTCTGCACAAACTCTGTCACTAAGGCACCAAACCATACCGAACCAAGGTACACAAACAATCATCACAGTCAACTATTGACCAAGTAGACCTAACGAAGAATCATCAATGCTGTCTATGAGAAGTTCACAGCTCACAGTGGTGCCATAACACTAAGCTCAGTAACTCGGCCAACAGGCATCTTAAAAACGATGACGACACTGTTGCTCATTTGACACGTTCGTTCGTTCCTGCTGGCACCACACTCATTCAAAATGCAAGGGTTACCACAGGATACAAACACTTTCAACCACCGGCAGAGCATAAATCCACCTCCACATCGAGTATCATAAACAATCGGAGTGTCTCTCGTGGGAGGCTGAAAATGTCATTGATTTGCGACCTACCGCCAGTGCAGGACCAGAAGTCCTTTTTTTGACTTTTCTATATTAGTAGCAGACTTTGACCTGGACGTTGTGAAAGTTGTGATTCTGGAATGTTTCTTGTTCAAACATGGAAGCATTTGCACACGGCATGACGCAGACATAGCAAGAACAACCAGCGCTGTACAAGGCTGGCGTTACAAGCCTAATTTCAGTGCTATCCAATATTGTGGAGTTTTGTGCAGGGAATGGAGAAAGATATGAAGATGCAGAGAACTATATTTTGTCAGTGACCTTCTGTAGAAAAAGCAGTTTTGGGAAGTGAAGCAGCGAATGTGAAAGTTTGCTTTATCTGAGACGTATTGAACACTTGTCAAGAATATAACATTTATATCTTACATGTTGCTGTGACTGATATAGTTGAAAATGTTTTCTGCTATGCTAGTGTAAGTCTATATGTAACAGAATTTCAGATTATAACTATACAAGTGACTAGTTTTAGATACACGATTAAATGGTGCTTAAATTTATGCTGATTAAATTTGAGACATGTAAATGATTAGTGTTTTAAGTTTAATTCAGTCATGCTTTTCCACATATCCCGTTCCTTATTTTCCATCTTGTTAGTTGGTGATTTTTTTTGTGCCATCGCGTTAGAATGTCTCCATGATTTTTCCTCTTGGTCTTCCCCTGCATCTCTCTCCTTTATTTTCTTGTTGTTGAGATGTTTTCAAGCCATCCTTCTCTTCCCATTATTTGTCCAACGAATGACAACTGTCGTTTCTTATGAATTTATGAAGATTTATATCTACACTGGTTTTAGTTAGACATCCCATATTTCTTATCTTAACTGTCTATGGTATTCTAAACATTCTTCTAATGAACCAAATCTCTGTTGCCTCTAGTGATCTTCATATGGACCTGTTGATTGTCCCTGACTCACTTTCATAACGTTGGATAGGTTGGGTAGCTTTTTTTAAGAACTGTCTTTCTGATGTTCATTGACAAAGGTACATTGCACATGTTTCACATATGTTGGAAAGCTGTCTTCGCTTGGCAAAATGTACACAATAAAGGGAAATAATTGATTAATACGAAAAGAGCCGTTATCTCCGTGGCTGTAGATTTGGTAGATTAAGCCCCTTGCTGGATTGATACAGTGTGTTGTCTTGACCATATCTTGTCGATGAATGCACTATTTGTACATCATCATCATCAGCTGCTGTGCCGACTGGCGTTGGCTATTATGCTTCTCCAGAGTACGCGATCCTTCATGCAGGCCATCAGGTCAGTTGGTGATCTCCTCTCACACCATCCCGTCAGACTGTCCAGTATCATTTCTCTTGGTCTTCCTCTTGATCTTCTTCCTTCTATTTTTCCTGTTTGTTATAATACTTTCAGTGCCCCTCCTTCTTCTTCTCATTGCATATCCCATGAAAGTGCATTGCCTCTCCCAACCCAGCTCGTCACAGGTGGCGGATGGTGAACGTCCTCCAGGTATGGAGGATCTCTGTGAATAAGGGTTTACCCAAATAAGCAGGCCCGGACCAACCAGCGGTAGTCTCAGAGAGTGAGGTGAGGTGGTAGGTGGCTCTACTACTCCTATAAAGTGCCTCACGTGCTCAGTGAAGGGAATACCAGGCGGGTAAGAGGCGCCTTAAAACCTCTCGCTCCCGCTGCCTTGCGGGTAGGACAGAGAGTCCAAAGCCTAGTCGAAAGTCCTTACAAAAACTGGCAGAAGGCAACGGGAATCCACTGTTGTAGCTCCCAAGAACAATTATGCTTATTCAGTGTAATAGACTTGTCATGAACGACGTTAATGGATATTCCTCTGGAACAGCCTCGTCCGGTACTGGCTCACGAGCCAGTATTTGTACAGTGAACGAAAATGCACGCTTTTGTGTTCCAGAAACATATTTTCTTACATGTATTAACATAAAAGATCTTACCTTCTATAGTGGGATTTTTTTATTGTACACACCAAAAAGGCCCCAATGTTCACCCTGCCTCTAAAAATAAGTACCAGAGAAATTTGGAAGGTAAATGAGGCCAGGCGTGATACTGACAACATCACACTTTCATGTGCCGAAGGTCAGGGAAAATACGGGCCTAACACTGTATTCCTCAGTATGCCTTAATGGCATGGAAACGGAAATTGTACATTTTTTATCTTCTATATTGGATCAATGCAGAGATAAGACAGATGACTGAACAACAACCAGTCTCGTGGGTGATCAGGAAAAGGAGAGGGACATATGTTGGTCACGTGATGAGAAGAAATGATCAGAGAAGCCCAAAACAAGCTATCATGTGGAACACAACAGGCCGAAGAAAAAGAGGCAGACCGCGTGAAACTCTGAAGAGATCATTGTTAAGAGAGGCCAAATTAACAGGCATAGAATCCCTTGATGAGGTTGATAGACTCGCCGAAGACAAGAAAAACTGGCGAACTACCATGCGAGCCCTATGTGACGTTTAACGGCACGGGAAGGATATAAGATATAAGATAAGATATATTGCATCCTGTATTTCACAGTATATTAGCGATTTGTTTCGTTTTGCCTTTAGTTTATGCATGAGAATGTGAAATAAACTTCATCTTATGTTTTATTTGCATATACTCGTATTGTTGAATGTGTGGCTAATTCATCATATGTACTAGATTTCAGTTTAATATTTACTATTTGCCTTTTTTGTATGTTTGTTATGTTAGTACTAAACTGATGTTGAAGGATTTGCTTTTGAATCATGGTTGTAGGGCGAAATGTCAGATGGACTTTGGTGCACAGTTCGTTGTAAGAGAATATGGATTTGCAGATTATGTCCCCTGTGTTATGAGTTAAAGTTAACGCCCTTTGTTGTTTTTTTTCGTTTTTTTTTCTACAATTGAACTTTTGGACTAATTCACTTTGAGTTATCCAAGTAGAGCTTTGACGTACAACATGATCAAGTATTGTGAGCTTTTGTCAAAGTACGAGAATTGTTGGAAAACCTTGTTGAGTGATTTTTTTTAAAATCTGAGTCTTTGGTCAACGTCGTATGACAGAGGTCCGCTTTTGTCAAGTCATTAAGAAAACAGCAACAGACAAGTAGGAGACCAACATGTCTCCAATGTTTTCATTATGTTATGGTGAAACTCGCTGGCAAGTGTTGCTGTTGCCAGTGATGCTTGAGTTCTCTGTTTTCCCATAAGCAATTTGAGATGTATGACTTCTCGATATTTCATCTATCACCAGGGAATGTTATCATCAATAGTTCCATGATTAAACAGGCTGTTCGTTTGACGGTGATGACCGGCGCTTGTTCAACTATATGTAGTCACATGAGAGATGTACCAACCACTAAGTGTAGTTTAACTGTGAGATGTACCAACCAGTAAGTATTGTTCTACTGTGAGATGTCCAACCACTAAGGGTTGTTCTACAGTAAGATACTCAACCTGGGTTCTGTCAGGTGAACATTGTACAAGAAGCTGTAGCTTTTGCCTTGAGTGTGACTTTGTTATCTTCTTCAATCATTTCAGATTCTAACAACCTTCTCATGAACCAGGTAGGATTGCCACAACTTCACTTTCTTTTTACAATAACGTTTGACCCTTTGTTCAGTCAAATATCATTATTACTCTTATTATTACTATTATGTGCAGTGCCAAATAATGCTGAAGATCTTACTTCTCCATCGTTCGCGATCCTTGGTGTTTTAGATCAAAGCACAAAAAAAAAAACTTTCTTTTCCCACGCTACTTGGTCAGTCTAATGAGATATTTTTCCCTTGACCTTCCTATCTTCCTTTTCCCCTTCCGTTTTCCAGTGATTACTGGGTTCTCTAATTCCTGTCTTCTCATTACATGTCCAAGAAGTTGTGACTTTCTCTTTCTTATCATTTGAACTAGTTTAATCTTGAAACTTCTTTAAGGACCTCTGTTGCTGGGTTTTCTTTTTTTTGTCTGTCAAGGGCATTTGTTGCGTCTTTCGCCAAAACCACATCTCTGTTGCTTCCAATTTCTTTCTCATTTTTTTCTGTTAACAGTTAAAATTTCACAACCACATAGCAATATTGGCTCTATATAAGCATTGAAACACTCTTTTCCTCATTTTACAGACGATTTGTTACTTTTTTTTATCTTCTTCATGTCATAAAATTGTGTTTTGCCTGTTCATGATTTTATTTCATTCGTGCACGTGCCATTAACTGCTCTTGAACTTCCGAGGTAAGTGGATTGATTTGCTTGTGTCAATGTCTTCCCAATCGATAACCGTTCTATCTATTCATTTACGTTTCCATTAATCTTGGATGACAAGGGAATCTCTATAATTTTGGCGTCCAAGAACTAACAGACAAAACATTGGCGCGTGTAATTTCTCTTGTAAAAGTACTTTCTCTATCTCAGTGTATGTATCGATCTCTGAAATAGTTAAGCACCGATTCAGATTAGACCAAGATCTGTGACCCTTGTCGATTTATCATAACGAAACGATGAAACAGGTCTGGCGCTGACAACAGGACAAGATGTTTATTGAATGGGACTTAATGATAACGGAGATAATGACGAGTACGAATGATTAGGACGAGTAGCAACATGAAATCTTGGTCGGGTCGATTTTATCAGTGTAAAAGCAGAATGATGAATCTACTATTGACCAACAATCACTCCAAAAAAACAAGCACAACATTAGTCGACAAGACATGTTCTGTAGAATTCAATACAGTTTCACATTTCTAGACGGCACAACGACTTCGCGTCCACACGGCTCAAGATACAAATATAAACTACCTCAGTAATCTGTACCCTCGCTCCCTGTCTTCCGAAAATCTCGTGCTAGCCAGAAACATGGACTACCTGAACTCCTTGATAAAAGGGACACAACTTAATAACACTCACCCTGTAAACAAATACACAAGAGGCGTTACCTCAATACAAGTATGGGACTGTATAGCACATTCGATATATACTGTTATATAATTCGCTTCCGTGCACTACGTAACACGCAGGTAGAAAAATTTTGATTAGTGTCTTCTTTATGTCGTTACATCAAAACTATTAATGGGTAAGCAAGAATGTGGTAGCTTGAAGGCATGGTGGGAATAAATAGCTTGACTAGCTGTTGCTATTTTTTTCTGTCTGTGAACAGGATTTTCTTTGTGATTGGTGGAGGTTAAAGTACTGAGACACATCGCTGTGTCCAATATGGAGTGGGTTAGGTAAGTTATTTTTGCAGATCTGGAGAGTACCTAAAACGCAGGAAAGTGCAATGTTTCTTCAGGCAGACTCCACCGCCATGATGGCAGATCCCATCTCAGCCGGGTTAGCCTGGTTAGGCCTGTTACTGGGGGGGAGGGGGTACCAAGGTGGAGCTGGGACACGGTCTTGATCGGTTATACTTCGCCTGCCTGACACAAGCAGTTGCCTATGAGTCGATGACCGTTACCTGGGAACGCGTCTTTACCTCCAGAAATAAAATGAAACTGGAAGAGACTGGCATAGATTAGGAGATCTGTTTCGCCAACATCTGAGCGACATATCCAAGAGGACACCTGAAGAATTCGGCAAGCACTTCTATCAGCAGGACTAACAAGGAACATGGGACATATCTGTCACTGCAATGCACTCCTGTTCTTGAGATGAATGATCACGAACAGCTCTGAAACAGCGTCATATTTCCAGTGTGGCTGTCTCCACCCAGGGTTGAATTAACAGTAAGTTCTACCTTCTTTTAATAACTTTACATTTATACCTATTCCCTGCCCTTTGTATCTGTGCTCTCGATGCCCAGCTTTCTTGTCTTATCCCCACTGGGGTGGTTACATTTTCTCATTCCAGCCACTGGCAGAGGAAGTACCTTATTTTCCAGTCTTTTATGTCCCTGCTTTCTATCTTCTTTGTTAAGGCATCATAAGCAAGTAGTTTTGTCCTTTCAGTGATCCCTGTTCTTTCAGGATTTTTCTTTTATCCATCTCCTGCCCATGTTGTTTTCTTATTTTGTTATCTGTGCCAAATGTGTGGCTTTCGTCTGGGTGATATTTATCTGGGTTTTTTTGCCATCTGGAGCACAATGTCATACTTTTTGTCAAGCTGTAGCCAGTTTCTTTCTCTCATTCCTCACCGCGCCCCCCCCCCCTCCACCAATGTTCTATCTTTTCCCCTGCCGGCTGGCGTTGACTATTATGCTTTCCCAGAATTCCCTGCTCCGAGTATTGATTTATAAGCTTTGCTGGTGTTCTTCGTCTGTGTCATGCATTTAGTGCTTCCAGCATTTTCTATTCTTTTTTGTCTACCTCGATCTCTTTTCGCTTCTATTTTTCCCGTTGTCACAGCGTACTCTATTGCCTGCTTCTTACTTTGTGCTTACCTACTTCATTCTGGACGCGTGTTGTGCCCATTTATTTTTTGCTTTTCCACAAGGAGGATAACACGGATGGCACTGAATTCATGTCTTCGCAAACGAATTGCAAAGAAATATTATACAGGTGTGTTTTCTTCATATGCTTGTCTTATTTTCTGTGATTCTTGTCTCTGTCCACTTTCCTTATTCTTTCTATGTTTTTTGTAAAAGTGAACCGTGTACCTCTGTCTACCTTCGTATAAAAAAATAGATATCGACAAATAAAGAAGAAAAAAAAAGAGGAAGTAAATGTCAGACAGCCTTAAGTGTAAGCTTAGAAGGTTTTAAAATGTTTTTAGAACGTGTTTAGAACGGCTTTAGAATGTTTTGAGGCAATATTGGCTAATAACCTTTGGGAGAAACTGTTTTGCACTCATTTTGCCAAATGAACCCTCGTTATCGACCTGAAGTAAGTCGTATAATAACACAGGAATAGCTTTTTGGGTACAAGAATATACAAAACTAAATATAAAAGTATGCACAAAGTCACTATAATGAAGCTGCATTAACAAGATGTTAAGAGTATGAAGAACAAGAATTAGGAGCAGCTTTATTAATTAACGAGCACACAGTTATGACTTCTCCCATCTACTCCAGGCAGAAGACGATAGCAGTGACGACATGCTGACAGAATGTGGCCAAGTGTCCGAGAGAATCAGATTGTGTAAAGGGCCTTAGGAGAAATAGAAGGTCAAAAGGAATGAGTGATGGAAGCACGAATGACATAGCAGACTACATTTTAGAAAGAAAATAAGAAAAACACAAGCATTTCAGTTTACATACTATATTTGTATAGGAAGCAATACAGAAAATACAGTATCAATATATAAAGCCAAGATCCAGAAAGCTAGTTCGAAGCTATACGGCAAATTTACTTGATTAAACTCCATGAATATTGGGCAAAGATTACCATTTTTTAAAATCCAGAATTGACTTTAGTCATGCCTTTGAAATGATTTTTCTCTGTCAAATCGCATAATGTATTTTTTTTATTAATTTATGATTATGTGAACTATCTCACACACGTGCATTTGAAGATTTCTTTAACTAACGGAGAAAGTAAGAAGTTATTCATTCTGTCATACAACCAACAATATCACCTTTTATAACACGTCATCGGTGGGGTTTGGCGCCCAAAACTTATAACACGAGATACCCTGATTCGTTGAGTGGTGGGACTTTTTTGTGTCTGTTAAGTTAGATCTCTCCATTGTTTATTCAGTGAGATTAGATGTTTTTTAAAATTTTATTTTAACGATTTCATTTATTTTAATTTCAACGACTTTTCTTGTCTACGCGAAAAAAAGGAAAGTTAAAAGTCACAAGCTTTCAGACAGATCTGAAGTGAATGATTCACTTTTTGCTGATTGATTGTGCTTCATTCAAAGGAATACTTTTTTTTCCTTCTTTATTGTTATTCATATTTTACTGCTTGAAATTTCATGAATTCTAGAGAAATGAATTGCTTTGAAATGTAACGTAATTCCTGCATTTAATGTGTTCACTTAGTATTGTCAGCTGAAAATACTTTTAATAACATAGAGCAAAGATTCATATCTGAGAGAAAATATCGAGACAATGACTTAAATGGATGCTCATTCATGAGAAAAATACACGCAAAGAGAGCAGTGCTTAGCGAATTCATTCACTCATTTGCATGTCCTTTGCGGAACTTTGCCTTCCAAACACCACTCCTGTAGGCCTCTCGGTTATAAGCAAGATGCCCTGATGCTGATGCATCCATTTGCAGATCATCAACGATGTCTTGCAGCCATCTTCGCCTTGGTCTTCCTCTCTTTCTTTTTCCCATTATGTACTTAGCAGCACGTTAAAATTTGTTATTGTGAATCTGACAATCAGATGTGTTGCCTTTTAATCTCAATTTTTTGTTTCAAACTGGGAATCTGACGGACCTTCTTAGCATTTATTTTGCTTACTTAGTTTTGTGAATCAGAAATATTCTTTATGATATCACATTCCACTGGAAAGAAGCGAGTAAGCGTTTTCTTACATAAGTTTTCAGTATTACAACGAAAATAAAACAATTCCAGATTATTTGCTTAGGCATACACAGAACAAAATATTGTATTTGAATGTCTGGAGTTCTGTTATGTACAGAACAGCTACCTAGCGCTTCCCATATAACTAATGTGGAAGGAAATCTCTACTACCTTGTTAGAAATATCATTAATGTTAAATATATACTGTGCACGACAATTAGTTCATTCATTCATTCGTTTGCATGTCCCTTGCGGAACTTTGCCTCCCAAACAGCACTCCTGTAGGCCTCTCGGTTGTGAGCAAGATGGCCTGCTGCTGATGCATCCATACAACAATATTACAAAGAAATTTTTTAAATCCACGATTAAAGAGAGAAATACATGGCAACACATTATAAAACAACTGTCATTTTTTCACAATCAAACTTTACGTTTTATTACTGTCAGTTGGATGTTCTTTGCTGGAGTTTTACATTTTGTTTATCGTGAATGCTTTCTTTGTATTTCAGTTATTTATTATTGTGAATCAGATTAGCTACCTTTCAATCCGATTTCTTTATCTTTGTGAATAACACAGTTTCTTAGCATTTATTTTGACCACTAGGTATTGTGTATGAGATCTATTCTTCATGAAATTTCATTTCACAGCATAATAATAATAATAATAATAATTGCTTTACTACATAACTTACAATGTCACAGAAAAGCAATTCCAAACTCTTTACTTAGGTACACATAGATACAAGGTCGTATAAAGCCCTAAATATTGACATATTTAGGGTTTTATACGACTGAAAATGGCGAAGCACTAAAAATCTTAATTGCATTACAGAACCCTGAATATGTCAAGAAAAACCTGACTTGACTGATTGCAAAATATCAAGAGAAAATCACACAACAATGCAGAATTTCTTAGCAGCAGACAAGAAGATACATGTAAATTCTTCATATTTAACAAAGACTTGAAAGAGACGCACACGAACATTCAAGATATAGCTCCTTTGGATTTCACGTGCTTCTTTATTATTGCGGCTTGGATATAGCGTCCTTGCGTTTCATGTCTTTGCTTAGTATGTCGAATCAGATGTGAAGACTGCTTCACTAGCTTTGAATCGTGGGTAATTTCCTTAAAAAAATTTATTTCTAACACTATGGCGTACAATTTACACTTTACATTTTTCTTTATTTTTGTTTATAGGATTGTTCTTTCTTTGTATTTAATGTATTCACTTAGCATTGCCAGTTGAATGTGAAGATTAGTTCATGGATTTTGAATTGCAGGCATTTATTCACGAACTTTTTGTAATAGTGTTGAGTACACTTTATGTTTTTCAGCTCACGTTATTTCTTACACGGTGATATACATTTCCTTTCACCCTATCTACCCGGGCAGCGCCGAGTGCCTCTTCTAGTCATTTTCAAAAGAAAAAAAATACGGTTCTATTTGCTGTCAGTAGTAAAGACTTTATCGTATTTTTTTTTTTACATTTCTAGTAGTCAACAACAAATATTGTGAGTTCCTTATTACGGGTACATTGGCACACATGAGAATTATTTGGACAGAGCAATGAACCTCAGATGACATTTTTGCAGCAGTAGCAAAAGTGGGCTTAAGCGCAGTGTTCACATATCCGAATTAAGAAGCTAAACTATAAAAATCCAACTCAAGCAGGAAAAGTATTGTGGTATTAGCTTAATACAGTAACAAAAGTTCTCTTATCTACCACACATCACCTCCCGTGAGATTTATTTGGAAAGAGGAATAATCTGACCTCTTCTCTGATTGACCTGTTACAGCAGTACAAGACTGGATTCATGGCAGAGTTCACATATCCTAACCATGTAACTAAAAGCCCAGCCCACAAAGGAAGAGTATAGCTGTAGTAGCTTAATATGACTATGTAAATGCTGAAAGGCATCCAGCAAATAGTGAAACACACGACAATGCTGCCAATAGTAATAACAGCTTTCTTGTTTCTTAATCCTCTGCCCGCTTTCTTTTTGCGGCTGGTGCTGCAAAGATGACCTTGTTTGAAAGAAGCGTCAGACTTCTCCAGTTTGGCTGGCTTAACGTCGTGTTCAGGGGGACTATGTGGCACAGATCTGTCAGCTTCATGTACCGAGGTCTCCATGGATTTTGATGCTGCTTGAGTGTGTGGCTGTGTGTGTGTCTGTACAAAAGTGGACATTACCGTGCTGGGAAAAGATGATAATGGCACGGATGACGTTCCGTTATAAAAATCAGCTGCACCGCCTTCTTTGTCAAGGAGTTGGATGGTTTCAGGTCGGAGACTATGATCAACCGCGCTTGTTAAATGTCTGAAGTTTTTGTGTTGCATAGTTCTGCCGTCTTTACAATCAACATCTTTAATTGTTTTTAAGCAGTCATTATCGTTTGGTCCACAGCTAATCTCTGCATGTGAATCCACTACACTTACAGCAGTCTGCGATAACTGTAACTTTGTACAAGTTTCTTTATCATTAATCGCCGTTTCCACCTCGCTGGTCTCATCGTTCCTTTCATTTCCACCCAGTTTTGTAACCGCTCTGTGGCCACCGAGTTCGCACGGAAGACCACAATTAGATTTTTGAAAACGTGGCTTTTTGAAAGAAACAAAATATTTATAGAGTTTGGGAGCGCGCTTATAAACTTTCCATATCTGGCGAGCGATTAAGTAGTACAATACATAGATAATTGTAATAGGGATATAAAATGATACTGCGATGGAGGCGATTTGGAATGGTAAATTGAAGATAATGTTGCAGTAATTGGCCAACTGAAAGCAAATCACGATGTCGTTCACGCCCACTGATTCCCACTGGGTTATGACTGGTACAATAATAAGCCCAGACGGAATAGTCCAACTGCTGGCAATCATGTAATAGCTTGTCCTAGTGGTTAGTTTCCTGTAGACGAATGGCTTACATACAGCTAAGTATCTATCCACGGCCATGCACACCACGTGATATATAGAAACTGTGCACAGAAATACGTCAAAGGTATTTCTAACACTGCATATTGTTTCACCCAAATGCCAATGCCCGTTTTGGAAAAGTTCATATATTCCCAAAGGCATACTGAAGCTCCCGATAATGGCATCAGAGAAAGCCATAGAAGTCATCAGACATTTAACAATGTTGTTGCCAATACTAGGACCCAACTTGTCCCGGATACGGGATCTCACAAGGGAGATGATAACAACGACGTTCGCGAGGACAACGAAAATCGATAAAAGGATGAGGATGATTCCAATAAATAAAACCTGGCTGTTTTTCTTAAACTGTAGGCTAGTGTTAAGAGAGGCAGATAACCCAAGGTCATGGCAGAACGATTCGTTCATTTTGACGGAGTTACGGGTGGGCGATGGTCTGCTAGGCTGAAGCTAGCATGTGAGAGAACAAGGTGAAGAGCAGGGATACGCGGTTGATGCTGAAGAAGCAGTTTTCTTGTTACGTTTTCACCAAAATTACACAACATTCCATCACGTGGTAGCGTTCTCCGTGTTCAGAACATTAAGTGAAGATCATTACGTGAAGTTTCTTCTGATGCCAGTTTTCTAATCTCTTGACGCGTATATGGCTACTTCGTCGTATACTTCTATAGCAATAATCCAGACAGCTCCGCTTGAAAACCTGTTTATGTTTCATCCCAGCTCTCAAAAAATTACTCCAAATTCAGACCACAGTTGCATGTCCTGTAGAGTACACATAAAAAAATACGATGTATAAATTAATCTTTGCACAAGCAAATCTAATCTATAATTGACTGGACAATTTAGACGTGATAAATTCGCTCATTTTTAGCAAAAATAAAATAATTACTCAGTAAAGCTCCGATCTCAGAATGTTGCTACGTACGGAAAGCTGATTGTATAATGTAGATACATTAATATAATTTCCTAGATTGTTCTTCTTACATCTTTCCCGTGCCATTAAACATCACACAGGGCTCGTTTAGTAGTTCGCCATGTTTCCCTGTTTTCGGCGAGCTTTTTCTACTTCATCAAGGGATTTTATACCTACTAATTTGGCCTCTCTTGACAATTTCCTCTTTAGACTTTCACGTGATCGACCTCCTTTTCTTCAGCCTGTTGTGTTCTACTTTGAAGGCTTTTCACGGGACTCTCAAGACTGTTTCTTCTCATCACGTGAGCGACATATGTCCATCTCCTTTTTCTTCTGATCACCCGTGAGACAGGTTGTTACATTAATATAATTTCCTAAATTGTGACATTAATATAATTTCCTAGATTGTTAGTTATGCGTACCTGCAATATAGCGTGTTTTAAAACAGAAAGAAAAAAATGTAAATCCAGATTGCTTGCGTGCAATTTTTTTTTGATTATTATTATTATTCGGATTTTTTTTTCGGAATTTGGAATATTTACATAAACGTGCTGAGATACACATGAAATTCATTAATGTGGTTTCAGGTATACCTTATACACAGTTTGAATGTACTTTTATACAACATTTTAAATAAAATTATGCATGAAACAAAGTTAGTGTACACTGAACCGTCAGGAAGCAAAGGTATCGCAACCCCACCCACTCATGTGGACATACTGGAAAATGAATAATACCACGGCCTATTTACCGTATTCACCAATATGCCTTAATGCCATGGAAACGGGAATTTTACCTTTTTACCTATTTACTGGTCCCCGGGAGCTGCTTTATTACACTCCGGGACATGAACATACGTGTTCGGCATACGACATCAGGATGTATATTACCAAAAATAAGAGGGCTTCCATTCATTTCGCCATTTTTTACCGGAAGTCGTCACACATGTAGACAGTCTGTGGTTATGTTGCATCACCATCATTCCTGAAAGAAAAATGATTTGCTTATATACTACGAATGGAAAGAACAAGACACCATTATACTGTCTTGACTTGGACACCTCAAGGGAAAAGAAAAAGGGGCAGACAAATATGAACGTGGAGACGCACAATACAGGAAGAACTAACGAAAGTAGGGAAGGCATGGTTTGAGATATATCGATTTGCTCAGGACAGGATTGGCTGGAGAAACTTTGTTGATGCCTTATGCTCCATTGGAAGTCCAGAGGAATGACGATGATGATGATGATGATGATGATGATGATAGATAAGCTATTGATAAGCAATCATTTTCTTTCGTGTATACATTTATTCACGCTTAAATACTCAACAAAAACTAAATATCACAGCTGAAGGGGGCTACAGGTTCTTAGTAGCCAATCCCTCGGAAGACTACAGCGTGTGCTTGAGTACACATGTGTGCATTTGCCGTCGCCTTTATAATAATCCCTTTAAAATATACTCACTGCTGAGTGGATGCGTTTTGGCAGTGACCTGTAAGGTGAGATCAAGTGTGGAACGTCCCACTTTCTGATGAACTCCAAGTCGCCGCTCCAAACCTTTCGGATTTTTTGGAAGATTCTGGATTTGGAATTTCCGAATAAAGGATACTCAGCTTGTATTCACTTGACTTTACACGAAAGCCTTCTGCTTCTAAAACGTTGACAAGTCACAATCTTGTATGCTAATTTAATGAAAAGAATAACTTGCCAAGTTATGTATAAATTAGGGGAAAAAAAAAGTAGAAACAGCTTTATTACTTAACGATTACATAGTTGTGACGTTTCGGCGTGAGCCTTAATCATACAAAAAAACGCAGGACGAAGAAATAAAGAGAGGAGATAAAGCATAAATCCACATGAATGCTATGTGAAAAAAAAAATAAATAAAATGAATAGAGCACTTAACTGCAACTTGTGTATATGCTTATAAAATAATGATTGTGGGTTGCCAAGTTCTTTAGAACAACGGAAGTTTGTTGAAAATTTGTTCGTGTTTTGGCAACTTACTGTAGAAAAGTAATTTACCACGTGAATTAACTTTTACTTGTTACTCCCTGAATAATCCTGCTTATGTCAAAAGGCTTTTATTTTTGCTAAAGATCAACTACTTTACGTTATATCTAAATCAGAGTGGGGAAAGTTATTTGTATATCTTTTAAGTACAAATCATTTTGGCTTTTGCCTCCTCATTTTCAGCATCTTACAGCAATTCCAACACTGTTAAAGTACATAACGGCTGATCAAATAATATTGTGCCACATAATGATGGTCTAATAACATTATACTACATAAGGGCTGGTCTAATAACATTATACTACATAACGGCTGGTCTAATATTAATGTACTCCATAATATGGAAATAATAATATTATACTCAATAAGAGCTGGTCTAATATTAGTGTACTCCATAATATGGAACTAATAATATTATACTACATAAGGACTGGTATAATATTAGTGTACTCCATAACATGGAACTAATAATATTATACTACATAACGGCTGATCTAATATTATTGCACTCCATAATATGGAACTAACAATATTTATACTACTACATAACCGTCAGCAACTTTGACCACAAGTAACTGAGTTACAGCCCCTAGTCTGTAATACTTTCACAGTAACAACAAACCAGATAGTACTTTAAGAAAAACACTGGAGTAAAGTCTTTACCTTTGCGCCTTATGTCTTTAATGAATACTGAATCTGGATGCCCTTTAGATATGGACAATTTATACCTTCGAATAATACTTGTTATCGATAACTAGCGTAGGGTGCGATTTGGCTTGGATAAGGCAAACTGGCAAGTAGAATCCCAGGTGAAAATGTGCGTGTGCATACATAACAGGTTCCTGCCAAATATTACATTCCTGAACTGGGTCGTCCGGATGTGTAGCCGCGTTAGAATGGATTAGGGTGCGCCTGCTTCAGCACGTATCAATGAAGAGCATACAATCATCCAATAATTCGGAAAAATCCTTTTTTAAAGGATGGCATACCGAAACAACACAAGAGTTAATTAACCAGTGTCCGTCTTTCTTACCACGAGTACATCAAAGAGCTAAGTGCTTTTTTTTCTTCTATTTTTCATGTTTTTTTTATTTTTGATAACGCTGTTCTTGAAAAAAATATATTTGTTGAAGTACTGGATTGTTATATGAGCTTCATATAAAGGTACACTCTGCTACTCTCACTCCTGTCCACTTTCTTCATTCTCTCTCTCTCTCTTTATCTCTCTCTCTCTATATATATATATATATATATATATATATCTGAACCTTAAGTTCCCAGGGCACATGGGGCTTCCGCAAATGCCCGTCCTTTGCCTTTTTTCTGCTCTTGCCCAGAAGAGCCCTCTAGTGCTCAACATCTTTTCTGTAGATATATATACATATATGTAACACTGAACCACACACTTCTACAAACTTTTATTACTCGACTTAAAAGGCCTAAGTTTTTACTATGTGAAGTAACTCGGGATATAATAACATCTTGTATCTGGTTCCGTGAGTTATTCTAGGGATCCCTTTATGCCCCCCCCCTCCTTTTTTCACACAGAGCTGAAAGTTTTAATTATTGTTTGTGAAATATTACCACGGAGTAATGTTATGAAAAAAAAAATGTCTCTTCCTTGTGCTCTGTCATTCTCCTTTGTGTTTTGTGAACTGTCTCCAAAACAAAGATTGATAAGAGAATTGTGTTTCTAATCTCTTTCGAGAAGTGGAATAAAGAAAAGAGAGCAAGGACCACAGGGAAGAGAGGGATATATATATATATATATATATATATATATATATATATATATATATATACCAGGAGAGGTCGAACAAGAGAGAATAGAAGAAAAGTATTAACTGAAACGGTCATTTATGAACTGCGATGACACAGGCTTCAAGGAGAGAAGACGTTGTCCGACAAGGCTGTCATCATCGCTGACGTGCTAGCGTCAGAGTTATCGAAACACAGCAGACCAAGACCCTGTTGGCACCCGGGGTAACAGGCACAGCCTGGCTAACGGGGCAG
This sequence comes from Achatina immaculata, assembly GCA_009760885.1. NCBI lineage: Eukaryota > Metazoa > Mollusca > Gastropoda > Stylommatophora > Achatinidae > Lissachatina > Lissachatina immaculata. The sequence goes on along the minus strand of CM019701.1, from coordinate 39,863,046 downwards.
GGATCGCCATACTCTTTATGGTGGTGGAGCCTGCTAAAGAAGCATTCCACACCCTCTGTTTTATTATTGTACTCCGGGACTGAAAAAGTAGCTGCCATAACCCGCTCCCACGCCGGTACGATGCTGTACCTCAACATCTCTACAGCATCGGCTGCGAAGAACACCAGCTCGCAGCTACAGTGAGATAGCACAAGACAAGACAAAATAAGACGAGATACAGATTTCACTCAAACTAGAGGAAGTCGATGCTAGTTTTCTTTCTTTCGCCAAGTAGTTCAAGAAACACTGCTGTTGCCAAAACTGCTGTTTTGTCGGAATCTGCTGTTTGTGATATAAAAGGGTTTCATGTCTTTGCCAGACTTGCCATAAATGCAACGAGCGCCCCATATATCACGGTCACGGTATGTGGTGCTACAAGTATTCTGCTAAAAGTGTTTTGGGATGTACATATATTATCTTGTTCTTGTTGTTGAAGCAGACAAAAGCTGCAGAATTTCAAAATAACGCAACGCAAAGAACAAAACCATTTTTTGTGAGGTGTAGTTAACAGGTTAAGAGCAGAAAAAAAATGCAAAGGACAGGCATTTGTGGAAAACCCTTGCAGAAGCCCTATGTGCCCTGGACAGGTAAGGTTCAGAGAGAGAAAGAGAGAGAGAGAGAGAGAGAGAGAGTTAACAGGTTAAGTACAATGTTTACTGGCAAGACATGAGTGCGTCAGACATACTTGTCCATGCACAAGGAGTGCGATATTTGCCACGTCATAGAGAGACAAACAAACACGTGAACACGAGGAGTTTGGACACGATAATTCGACAATGACATTTTTTTTCCTTTTGATAAAAATAAAGAGTCATAAAACGACATTATTATTATTATTTTCTTTTACAAAGACAGTCATATCATGACGAGTGGAAAAACAGTATCCATGCATATGCGTTACACCCAGAGGGGCCGAGTGTCGGATTAACCTGTAACAATCCATCGACATGGAAGCGATAGGGGAGGGCGACTTTCAAGTTGACACGATATTAAGTGTGCCTGGCCCCACAGGCGTCCTACTCAATGTCAAAACAGGGATCACGTGCGAAAACGTGACAAATATGTTGAGTCGGTTAAGTATTACTTTGACAAACCAGGGAATCCCAGCGTACATCGAGCCATGTGAAAGGCATCCAAAGAAACTACGGGTGTAGTTGGATCAAGCAGGCATATATTGTTAACTGAACAGTTTCATGACACAGGCAACGTAAAGACATGCTTTCATGACACAGTTTCATGACACAGACAGCATAAAGACATGCTTTCATGAAGCAGTTTCATGACATAGACAGCATAAAGACATGCTTTCATGACACAGGCAACGTAAAGGCATGCTTTCATGACACAGTTTCATGACACAAACAGCATAAAGACATGCTTTCGTGACACAGTTTCATGACACAAACAGCATAAAGACATGCTTTCATGACACAGTTTCATGACACAAACAGCATAAAGACATGCTTTCATGACACAGTTTCATGACACAGACAGCATAAAGACATGCTTTCATGACACAGTTTCATGACACAAACAGCATAAAGACATGCTTTCATGACACAGGCAACGTAAAGACATGCTTTCATGACACAGTTTCATGACACAAACAGCATAAAGACATGCTTTCATTACACAGTTTCATGACACAAACAGCATAAAGACATGCTTTCATGACACAGTTTCATGACACAAACAGCATAAAGACATGCTTTCATGACACAGTTTCATGACACAAACAGCATAAAGACATGCTTTCATGACACAGGCAACGTAAAGACATGCTTTCATGACACAGTTTCATGACACAAACAGCATAAAGACATGCTTTCATTACACAGTTTCATGACACAAACAGCATAAAGACATGCTTTCATGACACAGTTTCATGACACAAACAGCATAAAGACATGCTTTCATGACACAGTTTCATGACACAGACAGCATAAAGACATGCTTTCATGACACAGTTTCATGACACAGATAGCATATTCCAAGCGTGTAGTAATATTCAGGCAGAATGAATCTATATCCCCACGTTTGACACTGTGCACATTGGGGCCATGTGAAGAACTAAAGAAATAATTTTCTCAGTCTTCTTCTTCGTTCGCGAAACTTTCTCAGTGTTTTGGAACGATTTACATGTAGCCACAGCTGAATATCACGAGAATACAAAGAAGTGTCGGGTGAGATGCTGAGTGACATATTGTCAGATTAGTTAAAGAAGCGTTTAATCAAGACAAGACACGAGATTCCATTGCTCTGAGACGGTAAATTATTTCAAGGTTCCCCATACAGAGAAAGGCTATCAAACGTAAGCTACTACGGTTCTTCTCAGACTTCTTATGAGGCTCGCAATAGCAATATGGTCACTAGAGAAAAATACACTGACAACGAGGCCACAGCTTCTTATGGTTGATTGATTGACTGGCTGGTTGAACTTCATCTGGAAAGTGTGAAACATTGGGCACCCAAATCCAACGAAGCAGTAAAGGGAGATAACTGTTGTTTTTACGGAAAAGGCGATTGTTATGTTCTTCATTTTGAACTTTTCAGTAATCAATCGGTCGAGACCCTTCTAGAACGTCACGTGAGCTGAGAAAGCCCTGACAGAATTGTGGGAGAAACTGTGAGTGGACAGTCTACGTTTAGGAACAATTTTTTATAAATAGGAAACTACGAGGTTTTGGTACGGTAAAGTAAGATAACAAATATTGTAGGATTAAACCTCGAAAAAATCGTAGACAAAGCACTTTAGTGAGACGTGAGAGAAAGAAAAATCACAAGAGAATTACCTGGGATTCGAACACGGACTCCGGTAGGACGAGCAGCCGTCTAGCCACGAGAGAACAGCGTACTATCGACTTAGCCAACTAGCAACCCTAAGTTGATAGTACGCTGTTCTCTCGTGGCTAGACGGCTGCTCGTCCTACTGGAGTCCGTGTTCGATTCCCAGGTAATTCTCTTGTGATTTTTCTTTCTCTCATGTCTCACTAAAGTGCTTTGTCTACGATTTTTTCTAGGTTTAATCCTACAATATGTGTTATCTTACTTTAGTCTACGTTTAGATGTGTACCCGAGAGGATGGTTTTTGTGATGTCTCTGTCGAGAAAATGGATGTTTATATCCGTTGCTGGAGTTGTGGAAGTATGAATGGACTCGCCATGTGATAGGGCAAACCTGCCCGGGGTGGTCAGATTATCACCATCACCTCTATCATTATCATCGAATTCATCAATAAAACCTCATGTCAAGTGATACCGCAGGACTGGCTTGACTTCTCTGTCAGGGTGTTGCCAACTTTAGAAACGGAAGTGAAGAATGGCTGGAGACAGTGAATAACTACTCCGGAAACACTCAGCAAACACGGCCTCAACTAGTATCCCAACATCCTATTCAGTAACAAAAATAGTAACACAGCAAACACGCCGGCGCATGCGATTTCAGCTGGCGATGTCTGGGAGTCTTACGGTGGCGACGCGAAACTTCTGCATTTGAATGTGTCGCAGCGTGTGGACAAAGTCTGATACGGAATACATCACCAAACCATCCATTTCCGCTTAAGTACAGGCCAATGCCGACTACTGAAGAAGAAGAAGATACGGAGTATAGCTGTCCTGGCCTTGAGATCGCCCTGCTCTCTTTCGTGGACAGTTCTTGCCTTTCGATTTCGCTTGCAAGAAGTGAGAACCACTGAGAACGGCACGTGTTGTGTCCTACTTCGTCGTCGGTGAAAGGAGCTTGTTCGTGCGCCTGTTTCTCCCGTGGATGTCAGTCTTGTGTAAGATCTACTCGCATAGTGTCACTCCTGTGTAAGATATCCTACTCGCATGGTGTCAATCCTGTGTAAGATCTACTCGCATGATGTCAGTCCTGCGTAAGATCTACTCGTATGATGTCAGTCCTGTGTAAGATCTACTCCCATGATGTCAGTCCTGTGTAAGATCTACTCCCATGATGTCAGTCCTGTGTAAGATCTACTCGCATGATGTCAGTCCTGTGTAAGATCTACTCCCATGATGTCAGTCCTGTGTAAGATCTACTCGCATGATGTCAGTCCTGTTTAAGATCTACTCGCATGATGTCAGTCCTGTGTAAAATCTACTCGCATGATGTCAGTCCTGTGTAAAATCTACTCGCATGATGTCAGTCCTGTGTAAGATCTACTCGCATGATGTCAGTCCTGTGTAAGATCTACTCGCATGATGTCAGTCCTGTGTAAGATCTACTCGCATGATGTCAGTCCTGTTTAAGATCTACTCGCATGATGTCAGTCCTGTGTAAGATCTACTCGCATGATGTCAGTCCTGTTTAAGATCTACTCGCATGATGTCAGTCCTGTGTAAGATCTACTCGCATGATGTCAGTCCTGTGTAAGATCTATTTGCATGATGTCAGTCCTGTGTAAGATCTACTCGCATGATGTCAGTCCTGTGGGAGACCTGCTACTCGCATGATGTCACCCCGTAAGAGTTCTACTTATCGTATATATGCCTTGTCCTGCGACCTGTGAAGAGCTCCCATCATGGACGGTTGTGTTGTGAGTATATTGTAATCCTGAAACTTTGTATGCTCGTATCTTCCCAGAAGGTTAACTGTTGGGACTGTGTTCTGCTCCGAGGTAAGCGTGCCTGTGTAGTACTTATCTTATGTGACAGACAGTTCTTGGAAGTACTTGCAGGGCCTGATGGGATGCCATCATCAAGGTGTGAAATTACCTTATGGACATAGCAAGTGCACGAACTATTTTATATTTTAGAAAATAGTAACGTAGGATGATTGCTATGTTTGGTACCCTGGTTGTGTTTATGTAATCTGATGGGGTACTGGTTTATATTTTCTTCGTACGCATGATATTTTAGTTTTTGCTCACAAGAGTGTATGTAGGCTTGTTACAGTGTACGTGTCAGCACGTTTATTTTTCTGTGCCAGCATTTTCAAGTTAATGCCTTGCATTAATTTGCTATGTTTTGATGTATTACTAGTCTTGGCCTTTCAGTGTTTTTTTGTGTGTGCATATTGTGGTAAAAGGTATTTCTTTACTAGATTGATGAAAATTATTATTTAATTCTTTTATTTTGTCTGGCCGTCGTCGTACTGAGTGGTGGAAGGATGACTATACCATACGTTCACACCTTACATATAAAATAACAGGAATACGAAAACAATCCTTTTTATAAAATCACGATTCTTGTATTTACAAAACTCTGATCCATAAGGCATCACAAATCACAAATCCGATGCACATGATGTCCATATATTTCTAACGGGCATTACTAAAAAAATCATAAACAAATAAAATTTTCTTGAATAATATGAGTTCAATACTGCTTACAAAGGCGCACAACTAAAATACACACGCCAGCCTCCATCTCTCGGAAACTGACCACCTTCGTCCACGACTGGTCGCTACCTTCGCGAGCTCAACTTATCCCCCTTTATACTTCTCCCTTTTGTCTTATATATGCATTGTAGAATAGTTACATATCCTGAACTCAAAGTCTTTATGTCCTTCTTTTGGGACCAGCACACATGTTGCTGTAGTTGCGTGTCGTCTTCCTCCGGTTAGCCTGTTGGTGTGTTAGTCTGGCCTATTTTTGTAATTTTGTGTGCCTTGCAGTATTTCTCATATACTGTATTTGGTCGTGTAATGTGGGCAAGGGTGCTACTCGTTGTTCGACGCTCTGCTCTGTAGCTCTGTCTTCTGATTCGGCAGGTGGTTGGTTTTCATGTACTAGTAAGGATGTACTTGTTCGAGTGGTACTGTCATCGCTGTCTACTGCTACCTGTGGGGTGGATGCGACTTCTTCCTCCGTTATTTCTACCTGCGTACTGTCAGGTTCGGTCTCTGATTCCGAAGAGTCTACTACTATCTCATCGTCGGTGTCGTCATCGTTGTCGGTTGCTATACTGAGTGTAGCCTGTCTGCGCTGATTGTTTCTGTCGTCTGTAGGGATATTCCAATCTTGTTTGGCCTTTCTCAAATGGTTTGCGTGGACTCGTTGTATTTTCCCTGTCAGTTGGTTCTTTATTATAAATGATACTGGAGATAACTTTTTTAGAACAAAGAATCCCGTTTTCCATTTGCTGTCGTGTTTTGATGTCATGTGGTGGTTTAATAAGTATACTGGATCACCTATAGAAATGTCCTCAGTTGTGCTTTGTTCATCGTACTTTTGCTTTCGTGCGTCTTTGGTTCTGTTTATGTGGTTAATCACTTGTATAAAAGCCTTATGTTGTTTCATTAGCGTGTGTTCTATAGAATCATTTTCACTGTAGCAGTGTGTTCGTAGTCTCAGGATGGCGTCCAGGGGTAGAATGGGGTGTCTCCCGTACATGAGGAAAAATGGGGAGTATCCTGTTCGTTTAGAAATGTTCATATTCATCGCTGCCACTGCCTGTGTCAAGTACTCGTCCCATTTACTGACCTCCGTGTTTACCAGCTTGGCAACAATATCATTTAGTGTGCGATGCTGTCTCTCGTTTGTCCCGTTGGCTTGAGGATGGTATGGTGTTGTGAAGATATGGTGAATGTTATAGCGTTTCACCATAGTCTGGAATTGTTCTCCGCGAAACTCGGGACCGTTGTCTGTGACTATAGTAATTGGTACTCCATGTCTTGGGACGATATTTTCGATTACCAAGTCAGCTACTGTTTTACTTTGGATGTTTGGCGTTGGAAAACACTCCGTCCATGCGGAATATTCGTCTGTTACATGCACGATGTACTTGTTGCCTGATGTGGTGACTGGATAAGGTCCTGAACAGTCGATACTTAATTTCAGCATGCATGCCGGTGGAATCTCGGAAAATATTTCTACAAATAGTCAACCAATAATCTTCGTCAAAAGGCCAAGTACCATGGAGACTGCAACAAATATCGAACCCAAACTAGAAGCTGACCCAGTCACCATAATGACCGAAGCTTTGAGACAATTAAAGATGACCTTCGCCACTCAAGGTTTACCCTGCCACATTGATACCTACGATGGCGATCCACAGAGATTCCAACAATGGATAGAACAGACAGAAAAATATGCGTTTGTGCATAACCTACATGATTCGCAAAAGAAAAACATACTCTTTATTACAGCCAAGGGGAGTGTTTCAGACTTTGTCTCCAGGCGAATTCAAGAGAACTCAGACGAAACATATGCGGATTTTAAGAAAGAACTAGCTAAATGTTTCAGCAAAGGCATCGATCCGCACGCAGCCTTGAGACAAATAAGCAATTTGAAGCAACACAAAGAAGAGCCAATCCAAAACATGGCAGAAACAATGATTAAACTGGCAAAACAAGCCTTCGACAACGACAAGATACTTCAACCGGCCACACAGAATTTGCTGGCAAATTTTTTATAGACGCTGTATATGACAAAGCAATCAAAACGAAGTTAATCAAGAAAGACCCACAGACATTAAACTCGGCAATCAATACAGCTATCGAAATAGAGCAGTTCACAAAAAGACTAACATCCCGCATGGACAACGGGGAGAGCCCATGCCTGACAAATGAACCAATGACTTCTTCTTTCCGCACCGACAGTGCTACACAGAGACAAGCTGCCTCGGAAAGCGCAAGTCAAAGCACGGCCACCGTGGCCCAGGTCTCTTATCAGGACACACAGACGAACATAAGATCAAAACCATGTTTCAACTGTGGTATTCATGGGCACATAGCTCGCCAATGCAGATATGAATCTACACCAGTATCAAACAGAAGTTCATGGAGGAGCACGCAGACCAACCATGATTATACACCACCCAGATTCACCAGACCACCTGAGGACAGATACAGAACACCACGAGAATCCACACCAAAATACAGAGTCTACAGCCAACAGAGAAAACGCTCGGAAAAACTTCAACGGAGGTATGGTAAACGGTCCACTCTACCTCTACAAGTAGCAACGGGCCGTATCACAACACTTGAAAACGGCACAAACGCAACTTCCACCATTCCCGTGCAGATAAACAACACCATCATCCACTGGCAGCGAAGTCAGTCTGATCAGACAAAACGTATGGAAAACTATTCGCTCAAACACGGTATTACTGCCCAGCGAAGGCAAACTCTGGACTGTCGATAATTACGAATTACGGGCAAAAGGAATCACATGGATAAACATATGCATAGGAGGACAAACTCATAAACAAAAGTTTATGGTTGTAGACAGAATGTACAGACCCGCCATACTAGGCAGAGACTTTCTATCTCACACAAAAGCAACGGTGGATTTCGGAAGCATGCAGCTATCGATTGGAAATACCAAAGTACCTATGAAAAACGAATACGAGATTTGCTCAACGATCAGAGCTACTTGTGACGTCGCAATTAAACCCCAAACAATAATCATCGTACCAGCAAAATTGCAAAGACTTTTACCTGCATTTAAAGACACGGAGTTAGTGATCACTATTCACCAGAACAGTGTATTACTTCACGAACCTTGTGCTGAAACTATAGACAGTATCGTTAACCCTGATAAACAAGGAAAATGCCTCGTGACTATAGCCAACAACTCCAACAGGCATTTTAGAATAAAAAAAGGACAAATCATAGCAAGGGCAGAGTTCGGCCTCGACGTAAATAATATAACTAAACAACAAACTCAGAACAACGCAAATACCACCAGATCTACTGATAGAATCCAACAACTGCTTACAGAAATACAGGTACATCCAGAACACGAGGCCGCTATCAAAACGATAATAGACAAGAATCAAGACATTTTCGCAAATAACGACTTAGAATTGGGCAGAACTAATACCGTCCAGCTGCACATAGACACTGGATCCAACCCACCAGCATACACAAAACCATACCCTACGCCACTCAAACACAGAGGCATTATAGAGAAAGCAATTAAGGATATGCTAGAGGCAAAGATCATAGAACGAGCACCACTGTCCAAATGGAACTCACCGATAGTTATAGTAAGAAAAAAGGACGGAACACATCGCTTTTGCTGCGATTTTAGAGGACTAAACAAAATCACGACTCCCATCACATACCAGATGCCCAACGTAGAAGAAATTATGTCAGTACTCAACGGCGCAAAATACTTTACCACACTAGACGCTAAATCAGGATATTGGAGTATACCCCTAACAGAGGACTCTAAAGTGAAGACCAGTTTCACATCCAGTTTTGGAAAGTTCATGTTTACCAGAACTCCGTTTGGCGTCGCAAACGCTGCAGCAGCATTCATGGCATTAATGGATGAAGTACTGTACGGATTATCAGACCACGCCATAGCGTACATAGATGACATACTGATTTTTACTAAGACATCGATTCAGGACCACATCAAACACATACAATCTGTGTTTGACAGGCTAAGACAACATGACGTCAAGTTGAAAATGGCCAAGTGCAACTTCGCACAGAACAAAATCAATTATTTAGGCTTTACCATGAGTAGCCAAGGCATCACACCAGATAAAGAGAAAGTAAAGGCAATGGCAGAGATAGTCACACCAAGGACAATAAAACAAATACGAAGTTTTATAGGAACAATATCATACTACAGAAGGTTTATAGACAATTTTTCCCATAAGGCAGAGCCCTTAATCGCACTCACAAGAAAAAATAGCCGATTCTCCTGGTCGCCAGAATGTCAAAGGGCATTCGACACACTAAAAAATGACCTCATGCGACAGACCATGCTCGCATTCCCAGATTTAAATAAACCGATGATACTTTACACAGACGCATCAGCAACAACAGTAAGCGCCGTGTTGCTACAAGACAACAGCACAAGACAGAGAGAGGAAAATCTAAAACCAATCTACTTTCTATCCCATAGACTAAGTGAGTCACAAAGCAAATGGCACATCAACGAGAAGGAGGCATACGCCATAGTGTACGCGTTACAGAAACTCCACAAATATGTGTTACACTGCCAGTTAAGCATCCGAACAGACAGTATCGGACTTATAAACCTAATGAACGCCAAGCACAAGAACTTCAAAATACAACGATGGAGTCATTTTATCCAAGCCTACACTACAGACATTCGTCATATCGCAGGAGCACGGAACCTCGCCGACCAGTTTTCTCGGCCAGGAACAGAACAGTGTAAGGACAACAATCACCAGACAGCAGAAACTGTCAACAAGCAGGATAACATGCTTGAAATAAACACCATCAACTCTTCATCCTTTCTGCCAACCGATTTCCCCATATACGATCCTTTCCACAACCACAACCAATATCCGAAGTCCTACCAGCCCCCACCGAACAGTTACCCACCCCTCCCATCATGGCAGATGAGCAAGACCTGGACGAGGAGATAAGACAATTAAAAGCAGATATGAAGCACAACCGATTACCAAGAAAAACCAGTGAAAAGTTCAGAATGGTGAATAACGTGCTATACAAAGTAAAAGAAGACGACGACGACTACAGGTTGAGAACCGTCACGCCCCAACATCTACAACAACAGGTGTTATCACAATACCACGATAATAACGGGCATATGGGGACGGAAAAAACGTTGAAAGCCATACAAATAGGATACTATTGGAAGAACATGAGAGAGGACGTAAACCAGCACATAGAGCAGTGCCAAACGTGCAAAACAAGAAACTTGTTACCTATAAAAAATCCGCTAGAAATATCCGATACCCCACCGGCATGCATGCTGAAATTAAGTATCGACTGTTCAGGACCTTATCCAGTCACCACATCAGGCAACAAGTACATCGTGCATGTAACAGACGAATATTCCGCATGGACGGAGTGTTTTCCAACGCCAAACATCCAAAGTAAAACAGTAGCTGACTTGGTAATCGAAAATATCGTCCCAAGACATGGAGTACCAATTACTATAGTCACAGACAACGGTCCCGAGTTTCGCGGAGAACAATTCCAGACTATGGTGAAACGCTATAACATTCACCATATCTTCACAACACCATACCATCCTCAAGCCAACGGGACAAACGAGAGTCTTGAATAATATGAGTTCAATACTGCTTACAAAGGCGCACAACTAAAATACACACGCCAGCCTCCATCTCTCGGAAACTGACCACCTTCGTCCACGACTGGTCGCTACCTTCGCGAGCTCAACTTATTCCCCTTTATACTTCTCCCTTTTGTCTTATATACCTGGTCATCGCCGGACCGGAAGCCTGGGGATTTTCCATTCACACGTGGCCGTCTCTGGCCAGTGGGATTTCCAATCAAAACCGGGTCACTGCTTGCTTATTTTTTCCGCTCCTTACAATATTTTGGCTGAGCTGTTACTACTATGGGAATGCCAACTTGCGGCAGGCACACATTCTTGTGCTACTATATCCGCGTAGTAATACCTTGAGTGTGCTAGACGAGTGTATCTTTGAGTGGTAACTTTTTGTTTTTCTCCGTAGTGCCTCGCGATTACGTGTCAGTGAACGAACAGAAGGTGCACCCGCTTGTCGTCTAGTCCACTGTCTGGTGTCCTGTGTTTCTCGTGCAGGAGTGAGCGACTGCTGGTCTGTAGTACTGTTTGTGTTGAATGTTTACTTCCGCCATGTCGGGTAGAGGGAGTGTAAAGGTTATATGTGACTTTGACCGCCTTTTAGACTGTTGGGGCGGCACTGAGAACTTTTTTTTCCTTGGTTGTTGTTGATATTTATAGTTGTCATGGCAACGACATTGAACGTATGACGTTGATAGTTATGCCCCTTTTGCTCTGATGTTTAGAGACATTATTTTCACTGATGCATGTGCTGTGTACTCATTATGCATTTTCATGTTGTTTTGCTTCTTTTCGCTCATGATGAATTTTTGCGATGTTTTTTCTTTCATATGATTTTTTTTTAAATTTGTAAGACAGTTCTTCAGTGGAGTTGGTCTACAGGTTTCTGGGCTCTTTTTACACCGGTGTTGTAATATTACCTTGTGAGTAACAAGATGTGCAATATCTATATAGTGAAATATACAGGTCATTAATCTGACGATGGGTATGGCCAAGCTGTTTGATAGCTGAGGGCTTTTTTCCACTGGTACTGGTCTTTAGCGGTTATCAGAGACCTGGTTACCTTGTTCATGGGTCCCCTTATCAGAGACCTAGTTACCTTGTTCTTGGGTCCCCTTATCAGAGACCTGGTTACCTTGTTCTTGGGTCCCCTTATCAGAGACCTGTTTACCTTGTTTATGGGTCCCCTTATCAGAGACCTGGTTACCTTGTTCTAGGATCCCCTTATCAGAGACCTGGTTACCTTGTTCATGGGTCCCCTTATCAGAGACCTGTTTACCTTGTTCATGGGTCCCCTTATCAGAGACCTGGATACCTTGTTTTTGAGTCCCCTTATCAGAGACCTAGTTACTTTTTTTTATGGGTCCCCTTATCAGAGACCTGGTTACCAATTCACCAATCGTCGGACAAAGTTATGGAAGCATCACTGGACTCGCCATATGACAGAGCAAACCTACCGGCGGTCAGAATATCGTCATCACCATTTGCATTTTCATCCATTCCATCAATAAATCCTCATGTCAAGTGTCACTCAGAAACACTGGCTTGACTTCCGTATCAGTGTGATGCCATCCTTAGGTTTGAAAGAGCCTGGAAGTGAAATGGATGGCTGGAGACAGCGAATAACGAATCCAGAAATACTCAGCAAACGCAGCATCAACTAGTGCCCCAACATTCTATTCAGCAACAAAGATAGTAACACAGCAAACACAGCATCAACTAGTGCCCCAACATTCTATTCAGCAACAAAGATAATAACACAGCAAACACAGCATCAACTAGTGCCCCAACATTCTATTCAGCAACAAAGATAATAACACAGCAAACACAGCATCAACTAGTGCCCCAACATTCTATTCAGCAACAAAGATAGTAACACGGCAAACACAGCATCAACTAGTGCCCCAACATTCTATTCAGCAACAAAGATAGTAACACAGCAAACACAGCATCAACTAGTGCCCCAACATTCTATTCAGCAACAAAGATAGTAACACGGCAAACACAGCATCAACTAGTGCCCCAACATTCTATTCAGCAACAAAGATAGTAACACGGCAAACACAGCATCAACTAGTGCCCCAACATTCTATTCAGCAACAAAGATAGTAACACGGCAAACACAGCATCAACTAGTGCCCCAACATTCTATTCAGCAACAAAGATAGTAACACAGCAAACACAGCATCAACTAGTGCCCCAACATTCTATTCAGCAACAAAGATAGTAACACAGCAAACACAGCATCAACTAGTGCCCCAACATTCTATTCAGCAACAAAGATAGTAACACAGCAAACGCAGCATCAACTAGTGCCCCAACATTCTATTCAGCAACAAAGATAGTAACACAGCAAACACAGCATCAACTAGTGCCCCAACATTCTATTCAGCAACAAAGATAGTAACACAGCAAACACAGCATCAACTAGTGCCCCAACATTCTATTCAGCAACAAAGATAGTAACACGGCAAACACAGCATCAACTAGTGCCCCAACATTCTATTCAGCAACAAAGATAGTAACACGGCAAACACAGCATCAACTAGTGCCCCAACATTCTATTCAGCAACAAAGATAATAACACAGCAAACACAGCATCAACTAGTGCCCCAACATTCTATTCAGCAACAAAGATAGTAACACGGCAAACACAGCATCAACTAGTGCCCCAACATTCTATTCAGCAACAAAGATAGTAACACGGCAAACACACCAGCACGTACGACTTTAAAGGTGTTGAGACACAGCATCATATCAGCTTAGGAGCTGGTTATGGCGACTATTTTTTTTTTACAGTTCGGAGTGCAGCTAAAAAAATATGGGATGTGCAATACTTTTTTAGCAGACTCCACCACCTTGGGGACTACGGAGACCCCTGCCCTGTTAGCCAGGCTAGGCCTGTTACTGGGGGTACCAACAGTGAGGTGGGACAGGGTCTTGGTCAGATATCGTTCACAAACCCTGACGCTAGCATGTCAGCTATGGTTCGCCAACCCTGACGCAAGCACGTCAGATATGGTTCGCCAACCCTGACGCTAGCATGTCAGATATGGGTCGCTAATTGCCAGAATGAACAGTGTCTTCGACTTATTATGTGATCATTTATTACGTAGATCCAGCCCCGTGATTTAGTGTACAATCTTATGATACATATATCTTTATTTTAAAAAACAAAACTGCTTCAACATTACGCCATCAACTGAGAATTCTTTTTCAAAGAAAAAATTTAACATATAAAACCATGCCACCAAATATTAACAAACGTTTTGTAATAAAACAACTGTGGAAAGCGCGGATGCCTATAACAGCACACCTTGCAATGTGACGATGGATATTGAAACGGTCACTGCTTCATTGGCCTGGCTGATTGAACAGCAAATACACCGTGTTGTCATGGTGACGGACCTCTACAGAAAGCCCCGTGAGATCGACAAAGACATGCTTCGCAGGGAGTGGGCCAACCAACTCAGACGCTCTCAAGCTGAAGGCCTCACGTGGGCCTACTGTCATAGTCAGGAGTGTGGGGTAATTAGAGGGCTTACCGCCCTACCCCCACGCACGATGTGATGAAACTGGGTACACTGGACATCTCGAAGGTCTGGGAAAGGGCAGGACAAGAACCTATGAACCTAAAAATCATGTCAAGGAAGTGGAGGTGGATTGTCCACATTCTGAGGAAACCTGGCACCAGCATAGCAAGACAGGCACTGACATGGAATCCTCAAGGAAATAGAAAACGAGGAAGACCTAGACTTACTTGGAGAAGAGAAATTATGACAGTGCTCAGAGACAGGGTATAAACATGGAGGGAAGCAGAGAATAATTCCAAGAACAGGGATGACTGGAGAGCCTTTATCAGTGGCCTGTGCTCTCAAGGGAGTGAAAGGCGATGATGATGATGATGATGATGATGATGAAGGATGTTTTTGACAAAATGTGAGGTATGAAGAATTGAAATGGGAGAATAAACCCCTGTGTCCACAGAATGAAGGAACTAGAAGTGAAACAAGACAAGAGAAAGATAAGCTCACTCTGTGAGCAGAAGCAATGAACCCATAACTCACGCTTGACAGACACAGTCAGTATATACATCTTACATTGCTTACTAGAACATGGGGGGGGGCAGATATAGGAATATCCTGAATGCAGCTATTAATCAATCATTCAATCAATCATAGTGCCGTATTTACATAAAAAAATCACACATAAATGTATTCCTACTGTGGTAAGCAAAGACACTGACAACAGAGTATAAACAAATGTTGATAACCGAAGCCAAGTCAATCACTCTGTATTTGTCCCCTTGTTTGTCTTTCCATCTTATTTGTTCCACAATCATTCAGAAGGAATGGGTCCATGTTCACCATAACATCTTGCAAACTCTCCATCCTGCATCTTATCTGTGTCTTAGTGTCCAGAATCTTGGAGTTCGCATTAAAATCTACACAGAACAATATGTTCCCCTTTGTTTTGCGACTACCCCTTGCAAGCAATATATATATATATATGTGTGTGTGTGTGTATATATAATATAGATACGAATATACATATATATATATATGTGTGTGTGTGTGTATATATAATATAGATACGAATATACATATATATATACTCGTTATATATATATGTTTAACGCGACTTAGAACTATTAATGGAAAAACACAATGGAGTGTATCTAATATAGGCCATGGAGCCCACCTAGACATCCTATACACCAACTATTCCATCTGCAGGACGCAGACTCGTAATCAATATCCTGATATCAGATTGTTGAGATTGATTGATTACCCGCAGTATAAACAGAACGAGGCAATCGAGGGCAGAGACAAATGCCAGCGCCTATCGCACAATGTTTAATACTGAAACACTAATTGCGAGCTAAATGATGAGGAAGGTGGATATGGTTTCACTTCAGATTGCTTGTTATAAAACATTATTAGGTTTATTTCTTATGATTCTTATTCTTATCCATTTAAAAAAAAATTATTTCATCTTCTTCTCTTTCACCATTATCTTCCTGCACATCTTCCATTTCTTCCCTTACCCTATTCTCCTACATCTAGCCATATGTAGGCATATTTTGGGATCGGATTATATTTACTAATGTTTTTAGTTATTGTTTCGGACTATAAAGTAAGAGAGCATAGTTTTGTAGGATTAGGTAGTTAGTTAGTAAGTTAGTTAGTTGATCCTCTTGGACCAAAGGAAGCGCATAGGGCGAAGGATCAGGCTCTCCGTGTCTGGCGATTCCCTGCATTAGATCTTCGGTGTTTCTGATGAGCACTGTTGAACACTCCTTGGTGATAACTCTTTTTATTGTGTCTTTGGGTCTACCCTGCTATCAATGCTTGGTGTGGGAGTCGTTTTTTTTTGTCCATTCTAAGTACGTGGCCGATGTAGTTCCAGTGACGTCTTCTGATAAAGTTTGATACGTAGTTCTGTAAGGATTAAACCTCGAGAAAAGCGCTTTAGTGAGACGTGAGAGAGAGAAAAATCAATTATCTGGGATTCGAATCACGGACTCAGGTATAACGAGCAACAGTCTAGCTACAAGAGAACTGCGAGCTAACAAACTACACTATCTCGCACCTACAAAAAAAGGTGTTTGTAAGCGAAGTCATTAGTAACTGTACAGTTGAAGCAGAGGTAGTGACACCCGTAGTCCGTGGTTCAAATCCCAGGTAATTAATTCTCTTGTGATTTTTTTGTCTCTCACGTCTCATTAAAGTGCTTTGTCTACGATTTTTTCGAAGTTCTAATAATACAAATCTGTGTTCTCTTACTTTGCCGTGGGAAAACCTCGCCGTTTCCTGTTTATAAAAAAAAAAAGTATACGATAACAGCTGTTTTATTTATCTTTCCGTTTGAAACCATACAGTAATAGTTGCTTTATCTATCTTTTTGTGGCGGACCATAGAGTAATAGTTGCTTTATCTATCTTTTTGTGGCGGACCATAGAGTAATAATTGCCTTATCTATCTTTTTGTGGCGGACCATAGAGTAATAGTTGCTTTATCTATCTTTTTGTGGCGGACCATAGAGTAATAATTGCCTTATCTATCTTTCTGCCTGAAACCGTACAATAATTGTTGTCTTACTTATCTGTCTGTTTCTGACCACATAGTAATAGTTGCCTTATCTATCTTTTTGTTTCGGACCATAGAGTAACAGTTGTCTTATCCATCTTTCTGTTTCGGACCATACAGTAATAGTTGCCTTATTTATCTTATTGCCCATATAATAATAGCTGCCTTATCTATCTTTTTTTGTTTTGGACTCTACAGTAATAGTTTTCTTATCTATCATTCTGTTTCGGACCATTCAGCTATAGTTAGTTATCTTTTCTAATATAAATTTCTTGGTCGCAGCTTCCTTATGAGAACCAATCAATGACAAAAGGTAAATATGTAAAAAGTAGTATGTAAAAGTACTAGGCAGTGCTAAAATATGCAGGGGGGAAAAACTAAGCATGACACCGGAGTATGGAAAGACTAATAAGAGAGGAAAAACAACCTTGTTACCATAGAAACGCGGGATTAAAAAAAAAAAGATTAAAAAAAAAAGAAGTAGGAAAAAAAGGGAAAAAAGATTTGCTTTTCTACAGAATCCCATCCCAGTTTGTTTTCTCCAGTTTGAATTGTTAGAACAGTGGTGGTGCCCTCGATGTAGAGTTATCCAGTTTCACCACCCTGTTTGTCTTGGCTGCACTTCAGAAAGTATCTGATACTTCTGAAGATAAATCCACTTAAACTTTTATGTTTATAGTTTTTTTTTTTTTACTTTTTTTTTTTCGCTTAAAGTCTCAAGCTAGGAGAAATAAAGATCATTTTTGTGTTGTGGTTGCTAGCCTCTTGTGTTTTAAGTCTGTGGTGAGACTGACCGGAATAAATAATGCATAAAATGATGATTACCATTCTTTGGACAGTGCAGTAAGTGGTACATGCAGCAGATAATGCACTATTATTTCTTTTTCTTTAATTTGTTTTCTTTTACCAGAAATTATCATAGTCATTAATTTACATCTACATTAGTAGACTAAAACACTAATTCACTAGTCTAAAGCATTCATTCGTTTAAGAGTATAAAACACTCATTTATATACGAGTTTAAAGCATTTAAGAATGTAAAACGCTGTTTCACTAGTCTAAAATATTCATTCATCTGAAACTCTAACGCAATCATTCGTGTGAAAGTCTATAATCTCTCATTCATTTTAGAGTCTAAAACGCTCATTCTTCTAAGAGTCCAATGCGCTCATTGTAAAACACTCATTCGCATTCATCTAATAATCTTAAAAAAACCCCATTCCTTTAGGAATCTAAGCACTCATTCATTTAAGGGTCTAAAACACTCATTCATCTAATAAATCATATCTTAGCTGTCTGCACGTATCATTGCATTGTTCTATTACTGGTCAACAAACAAGAATGCGCAGCCTTTAGGAAGTCAAGGCCGTCTGAAAACTTGCTGCTCACTGTGATCCACAAAACAGGCAGGTCATGGACACGCCTTTAAGCTCAGCCCAGAAGCAACACCACAAAGAAGAATTACTGAACAACAGCACTGGAGACATGCACTTTACTATAATGTGAACTTTTCAACTTGAAAATATTTCTCTTGTGAGTTATTTTTTAATCTGACCGGGCACTTAAAAAAAAAAGAGACAACATTTCATCATCATCGTCTTTCACTCCCTTGAGAGCATAGGCCAAGGATAAAGTTCTCCAGTCATCCCTGTTCTTGGAATTATTCTCTGCTTCCTTCCATGTGTATCCCTTGTCTCTGAGCACTGTCATAATTTCTCTTCTCCAAGCAAGTCTAGCTTTTCCTTGATGATTCCATGTCGGGTCCTGTCTTGCTATGCTGGTGTCGGGTTTCCTCATGGCCAATCCACCTCCATTTCCTAGACATGATTTGTAAGTTCATATGTTCTTGTCTTGTCTTTTCCCAGACCTCCTCGTTCCTGATCTTGTCCTGCCATTTAATGTTTAAAATCCTCCTCAAGCAGTAGTTCATGAATGTTGTATTCTCTGTTGTATTGCCCTGCTCATAACCTATGTCTACGGACCATATAGCAGGACGGTTTTTACGTTTGTATTGAAAAGCCTAAGTTTGGTTCTTGTTTTGATGTTCTTAGATGACCATATTTTGTTAAGTTGGATAAATGCTGTCCTGGCCTTGGTTATCCTAGCTTTAACATCCTTATCCGTTCCCCCGTATTTATCCACTATGCTGCCTAAATATGAGAAATACTCTACTTTCTCAATTGGCACTCCCTCGATCACCATTGGTTTCACACTGCAGGGTGTCAGAATGATGTAAACAAAACAGAGCCAGCAGACTACAGGTGGCGGGGAATGGATATCGTTGAAGCACTCATCAGATTCCTCATCTCAAAGTCAGAGTGTTTTGCACTATTACTTTTCATTATCTTTGTTTTGTTTTTTTTTTGTCTGTTAATATATAGTCCCAGTTTAGCTGAATTCTTGGTTAAGATCGGAAGTTTCCCTTGCATTTGTATGTGGCTGTGTACCAGAAGTGCCACATCATCTGCGAAGTCAAGACCTTCCAATTCGTTGCACAATGTCCATTGTATCACAACGTTCTTCTAATAATCCACATTTCTACTGCTTCCAGTGATTTTTGTGCAGACCTACCTAATGTCCATGATTCATTTCCATATAAGAAGATAGGTTCAATATAGCATTTTAGGACTCGTTTTATAGCATTCAATGATAAGGATGTGTTGGATAATATGTTTCTCATTCTCTGAAATGCAATCTTTGTTTGGCCTATTCTGTTCCTAATTTCTGTTCTGTATTTCCCATCTGAAGCTATTACTGCTCCAAGGTATTTGAATTTCTGCATCTGCTTTAGAATAGTTCCGTTTAATTTTATATTGCATGCTGGTGGATTCTGTTTCTTAGAATAACTATATCTCGGAGTTTTCAAGCAGGTGTTACTGAACATATTTCAAGCGATATATGTGGGTTAAAAACAAAAACAAAACAAAACAAAACAAAAAATCAAAATGAAAAAGAAATTCCAAACTTTGGCAAAATCTTTAGTAGATCTACAACCAGCGTGTGATTAAGTGGAGCAGCATCTCTCGCTCTTTCCAGAGAACTTCGGCGTAGTTTTGTAATGTTGTGTACAAGGAGAATACACAGGCATTTAAATTTACCCGGTTATTATTTAGGCCAAGCTTCTGTGAACATCCCGGCATCTGCAAAATCTGCCAAGGTAGAACAGCTTCGTGCCCAAGCTGGCAAATCAGGAACTTTAGAACTGGCGGGTTGTAAATCTTATCTACGGTATTCCCTTGTTCTCATTGTCGATTATATTCGCTCATGGTTCTCACCCCACCCAAGCCAAATGATTGTAATAAATTGTCAATAGACTCACAAATAGGCACACTGAGTTTAAATGAGTTTAAAGGATTCTTTTATTTCGAAATAGACTGATAGACCTTCATTAACGTGAGAGACTGTGAGAATAGGTTTGCTGCAAGAATTGTAATTTGGCGCAAGGTCTGAACTGCTTCTTGTTATATGAACATTCCATTTCTAGCAACTTACGTAGAATGCCTGGAGCAGAGTAAACATTGAATGATAAAAGTATAGAATATCTAGGGCAGAGTAAACATTGAATGATAAAAGTATAGAATGTCTGGGGCAGAGTAAACATTGAATGATAAAAGTATAGAATGTCTGGGGCAGAGTAAACATTGAATGATAAAAGGGTATAATTCCCCTGGGAACAACTGTGTTAAGAGCACACTTATCTTAACATAGTGTTTGTGAGACAGGGAACATAGATCTGTTTGCTTAAAAACTCTGACCTACTTCTGTAGCCCAGAAACTTGTAGCAATCAACACTAATTGTAATTGTTATTTTTGTAAAATGTAATGTCAGGTTGGTGGACAGATGGGGACATGGAGATCTCTGGCGGGGATGAGGGAAGCCTGGTGTGAAACCAATGAATCCAGGACGTGACAAGCCTATAGGTCTTTACAACAATGACTATCAGAATGATGTAAACAAAACAGCTAGCAGACTATAGGTGGCGGGGAATGGATATCGTTGAAGCACTCATCAGATTCCTCATCTCAAAGTCAGAGTGTCTTTGTGGAACTGTCTCCAAACCATCTGACATGGAGAAGGGACTTACATACAGCCACCAGAGGCTGGAAAACAAAGTTTTGGCCAGGCCAGCCACACTGTCTTCATGGCAGTCCGAGTAAGACCACAGTCTGCCCTAGCAAGGAAAGGTGCTGAAGTCGGAGTTACCCAGCCAAAAGGCGCATCGCAAAAATCAGGGTAACACGCATTATCGCTAATGAATGTCTCTATCTGCAGTTTTCAAACATGGTGCTCGCCCTGTGAAGACTAACCAGGCAGGTGCAGTGCCGGGCCCCCAGCCTCGAAAGGGTCCACCCAATGCTACTGGAGGTCCTCTCAGTTCGTCTTGTGGAGTCAGGAGACATGAGAGTAGAGCTACTGGCCAAAAAATACAACGGAAGAAAACAGCCAAAAGGCAAGAGCTTAAAATAATGCAGTGGAATGCTGAGGGTGTCAGCAGTGTTAGAGATGGCTATAGCAAAAGGTGGAACTAGAGGACATACTTTTTGCAGAGCAGGTAAGTATATGCTGCATACAGGAGACACACCTAACCAAAGATGCCGCCTTTAAAATCAGAGGCTACCAGTGTTTTAGATCAGACCGACAGGACAGAAGAAAAGGAGGAGTACTCACACTTGTTAAGAATAAAATCAGCGCATGTCAGGTGGGAGTGTTCATGGAAGGAGCCGAATATCAGATGATCCATCTAAAAAGTAGTAATACAGATTTCCACCTCCTTAACTATTACTGTCCTAATGACCGCCCACTTCCTTTAGAAACAATCCCACACAAAGAGAGACTGATGGTCTGTGGCGATTTTAACAGCTATTCCCAGAGCTGGGGCTATGACCACATAGACAAGAGAGGAGAGGAAGTTGAGAGCTGGCAGGATGATAATGGACTTCTCCTGATCAACCAGCCAATGGATCCCCCAACATTTTACTCAAGGGCTTGGCGTACAACCTCAACACCGGATCTGGCATTCCACTCTCCAGATCTGAAGTGGAACACTACACGTGAAGTTGGAAAACAACTTGGAGGTAGCGACCATCGACCAGTCTTCCTGACAATAGAAAATGAACTCCTTAACACCAGTAGCCCTCTCCCCAGATGGAACTATAAAAAAGCAAACTGGACAATGTACAGACATCGTACAGGTATCCTGGTAGGACAGCTGTCCATAGAAGGTAAGGATATTAACAGCACAGTGAAGGAATTCAATGCTTGTATTCTTCAAGCCGCTCGTGAAACCATACCCAGAGGAGCTCGCAGGGACTATAAACCATACTGGTCTAGTGAGCTGGGAAAACTCCATGATGATGTGGAAGCAGCTCGAAAGCAAGCAGAAAATAGACCATGCCAAGAACACAACAATAATTACCAACATTCTAAGGCCAAATTTCAGAGAGCCAAGCTGCAAGCCAGACGGGAAAGCTGGAGAGAGAAAACAGAGTCCCTAAACTTTGAAAATGATGGAAGGAAACTGTGGAAACTAATCAAACAGTTAAATGATGAGAGTACTGGAAGAAGTACAAAGATTACACTAATAGAGGATGGGAAAACTCTTACAGGTAAGCAGGTAGCAGATCACTTTGCTTGCATGTTTGCACACGACTGCAACATTGATATCCATCCAGAGAAAGAGCGTGCAGTGCGCACTGACCCACAGAAAGAAGAGGAACAAGTCAGAAAAGTGGAGGTCATGGATGCACCAATCACACGCAGCGAGTTAGACCTAGCAGTCAGTAAACTGAAACCAAGGAAATCACCAGGACCAGATGGAGTGTCCAATGAAATGATCAAGAACCTGGGAATGGCAGCAATGGGAAAGCTGTTGGATATTTTCAATATGTGCTGGAGCACAGGTAAGTTACCTCAAATCTGGAAGGAAGCAAGCATGGTACCAATGCTAAAGCCAGGGAAAAACAGTGATACTGCCTCCAGCTACAGGCCAATCAGTCTCACTAGCTGCCTATGCAAAACGATGGATTGCATCATTGACCTGGGGCTAAAATGGTACCTAGAAAGTGAAAACCTTCTCGTTCCACAACAAGCAGGATTTAGGCAGCACTACAGTACAGAAGATCAAGTGACCTATCTCTCTCAAGAGATTGAGGATGCATTCCAAGAGAAAAACTTTGTACTAGCAGCGTGGATAGACCTAAAGAAAGCCTTTGATAAAGTATGGAAAAAAGGTTTGCTGTGGAAACTAAGAAACTGCAATGTGAATGGAAGACTGTACAACTGGATAAAGTCCTGTTTACACAATAGAAGAGCTAGAGTAGTAATGGATGGTCACAAAAGCCAGAAAATACTTCTGCGACACGGTGTACCACAAGGATGAGTCCTTTCGCCTACACTATTCCTTGTATTCATTAATGACCTGGTCAAGGAACTTCCCTATGGAATCAAAGCGGCACTGTATGCAGATGATCTGGTCATGTGGTGTACAGATGAATATGCGACAGTTGCTACACAGAGTCTCCAAAGAGCAGCAGACATCTTGACATCATGGACAAACAAATGGTGTGTAAGTATCAACACAGAGAAATCAAGTACCACTCTGTTCACAGAAAGCAGGTAAGATCTTTGTAAATGAAATACCCTTAAGGATGGACAACCAACCCACTTACTTAGTAGTGACTTTTGACTCAAAACTGACTTGGAAGCAACACATCAACAGTGCAGAAGCAAAAGCCAGAAGAAAACTAGCCATATTAAGAAAATTAAGTGGAACCACATGGGGAGCTAGTAAAAGAATCCTCAAGAATGTATATCAGCAAAGTATTCTACCACATTTAGAATATGGCTCAACATCTTGGTGCACAGCATCAAACACTACGCTGCATAATCTAGACAAGGTTCAAAATCAGTCACTACGGATTATCACAGGTGCCATGAGGTCCACACCAGTAGTAGAAATGCAGAAAATAGTTGGTGTTCAAGCGCTAAAAGAACATAGAGACACAAAGGTCATGACCATGGGAGAGAAATTCCTTAGCTCTGTAAGCCATCCCCTGAAGAAGAGATTCAATAACTTGGCATTAAGCCAGCTTAAAAGAAGCAGCTTCATTCACCAGGCCAAGCGTATGCATAAGCTGATACCTGACCTTCCAACTGTAGTCACTCCATTATCATCTGTACCAGAGCATACACCATGGAAAGAAGCAGATTATACACAAATAAATATTCAGACTGAAGTGAAAGGTGTGCAGAATGGTGAGATGCAAAGCAGCCTTGTAAGATCAACAGCCACACTTAGTGTGCTAGATGAAAAATATCCATGTGACACCTGGATACGTGTGTATACAGACGGATCTGCACATAATGCCATAAAGAACGGAGGGGCAGGAGCATATATTGAATATCCAAACAACACCATTGACAAGATTTCCATACCCACTGGAAAATACTGCAACAACTTTGATGCAGAAGTTAGGGCAATTATTGCTGCAGTTGAAAAACTATCAGACTCCAGAATTGATACATGTCCTGTAGTAATTCTCACAGATGCAAGATCAGTATTGGAAGCTCTTCAGTGCAACAAACTACCAGACCTTAAGGATGCCTTGTCAAAAATTGGCTTACAACATGGAGTCACTTTGCAATGGATTCCCTCCCACTGTGGGATACCAGGCAATGAGAAAGCTGACCATCTGGCCAAAGAGGGCACTGAAATGGAGCAACCAGACATACCAATCACTTATAATCAGAAGAAAAGCATGATAAAAATCTATAGGAAGCCACAAACACCACCATATGATGACTATCACATGCTAAACAGAAAGGAACAAGTCACCATTTTCCGTCTCCGAACAGGACACAGTCGACTCCGAAGTCATATGTATACAAAGTTTAAGGTTGGTACTACTAATCTATGTACATGTGCCCAGGTGCCCCAAACTGTGGAACATATCCTCCAGAACTGCACCAACTATGAAACACTGAGAAATAATTACTGGCCCAGTGAAACCACTAAAGAAGATAAGCTCTACACGGATCCATACAAGCTCTATGGATCCATACATGAATTACAAAAAAACAGTGAAATTTATCCAAGAGACAGGACTGCAGGTATAGACAGACAATGCGAACGAAGAAGAAGAAGAAGAAGAAGAAAAGGGTATAATGTCTGGAGCAAAGTGAACATTGAATGATAAAAGGATAGAATGTCTGGAGCAGAGTAAACATTGAATGATAAAAGGATAGAATGTCTGGAGCAGAGTAAACATTGAATGATAAAAGGATAGAATGTCTGGAGCATAGTAAACATTGAATGATAAAAGGGTAGAATGTCTGGAGCAGAGTAAACATTGAATGATAAAAGGGTAGAATGTCTGGAGCAGAGTAAACATTGAATGATAAAAGGGTAGAATGTCTGCAGCAGAGTAAACATTGAATGATAAAAGGGTAGAATGTCTGGGGCAGAGTAAACACTGAATGATAAAAGGGTAGAATGTCTGGGGCAGAGTAAACATTGAATGATAAAAGTGTAGAATATCTGAAGTAGAGTGAACATTTAATGATAAAGTATAGAATGTCTGGAGCACAGTAAACATTGAATGATAAAAGGATATAATGTCTGAAGCAGAGTAAACAATGAATGAAAAAAGTATAATGTTGGAGCTGAGTAAACATTGAATGATAAAAGGATAGAATGTCTGAGGCAGAGTGAGCATTGAATGATAAAAGGATAGAATGTCTGGAGCAGAGTGAACTTTGAATGATAAAAGGGTATAATGTCTGAAGCAGAGTGAACATGGAATGATAAAAGTGTAGAATGTGTGAAGCAGAGTAAACATTGAATGATAAAAGGATAGAATCTCTGCAGCGATGTAAACTTTGAATGATAAAAAGATAGAATGACTGAGGCAGAGTGAACATTGGATGATAATGGGTATAATGTCTGGGCAGAGTGAACATGGAATAATACAAGTGTAGAATGTCTGGGACAGAGTAAACATTGAATGATAAAAGCTAGTATGCCTGAGGCAGAGTGAACATTTCAATGATAAAGTATAGAATGTCTGGAGCAGAATAAACATTGAATGATAAAAGGATAGAATGTCTAGGGCAGAGTAAACATTGAATGACAAAAGGATGGAATGTCTGGGGCAGAGTAAACATTGAATGATAAAAGCTAGTATGCCTGAGGCAAAGTGAACATTTCAATGATAAAGTATAGAAGGTCTGGAGCAGAGTAAACATTGAATGATAAAAGGATAGAATGTCTTAGGCAGAATAAACATTGAATGATAAAAGTGTAGAATGTCTGATGCAGAGTGAACATTGAATGATAAAAATGTAGAATGTCTGAGGCAGAGTGAACACTGAATGATAAAAGGATAGAATGTCTTAGGCAGAGTGAACACTGAATGATAAAAGTGTAGAATGTCTGATGCAGAGTGAACATTGAATGATAAAAATGTAGAATGTCTGAGGCAGAGTGAACACTGAATGATAAAAGGATAGAATGTCTTAGGCAGAGTGAACACTGAATGATAAAAGTGTAGAATGTCTTAGGCAGAGTGAACATTGAATGATAAAAAGATAGAATGTCTTAGGCAGAGTGAACACTGAATGATAAAAGTGTAGAATGTCTTAGGCAGAGTGAACACTGAATGATAAAAGGATAGAATGTCTGGAGCAGATTAAACATCATTGAATGATAAAAGGGTAGAATGTCTGAAGCAGATTAAACACTGAATGATAAAAGTATAGAATGTCTGGAGCTGATTAAACAGTGAACGATAAAAGTGTAGAATGTCTGAGGCAGAGTGAACATTGAATGATAAACGGTAGAATGTCTGACTAGCCAGAGTGAACATTGAATAATAAAGGGTAGAATATCTGACTTGCCTATCAGCTTGATACAAAGTTCATTCGCTTTTTCTTTCAAATCTACGTAGACATCATATTCATCTGTTCAATGCCGTTGTTTTAATCCCAGACATTAATTCCGTCTCAGAAGTTTATATTCATTCAGTTTCAGAAGCGTGTGCCAATTTAGTCACATAATTTTATATTTATTCAATCTCATAAGTTTATATACATTCATTCCTAGAAGTTGATATTCTTTCAGTCCTAGAAGTTGATATTCATTCAGTCCTAGAAGTTGATATTCATTCATTCTCAGAAGTACATAGCGATAATTATTATTTAAATCATCCTACACCAGAAAATCATTTAAAAGCCTTTTAGAAAATTATACTTGTAGGTTTTTTTTTCACATTTTTAAAGATGTAGCATCATTTAAAAAGAAAAAAACGAAAATAACGCCCTGACTTTGCTCTACTTACATGCCAACCCCAGAAGGCTTCTGTAGCAACGAACACAAACAGCGCACTCTCCGCTGTCAGATTTTACGTGAAGAAAGAACACGATAAGACAACAACAAATCCAATGTATTAGTGAGCGAGAAACAACGCGCGTTGAGAGTTTGAGGATAAGGAGAAGTAGCGAGAATTGCTGTCTCTTAGCACAACACAGTCGACAAATATAATGAACCTCATTACACGGGGTTACATTGTGTAGAGACTCGCTTATGTCTGCCGATGGCTGGAATGTGTTTGTAGCGCTAGAAACAAAGGCTGGATTTTGGTAGCAGCGTATGGAAAAGTGCCGCATGGACGTTAATTACTCTCTCTCTCTCTCTCTCTGCGCGGGCCCTTAATTCTCATGTACACACGTTTGTGGGCTCAGTTTTCCGCTAAATTGTTTAATATTTGACCAGTGTGTACCTCCTAACATTCAGCACTTAGTTTTTGTTTCATTTCTTTACCTACAACTCTTTGTAGTGTTATTGTCTTGTTTCATCTACATCAGCTTTTCGCAAATTTTGTCTAGTGCTGCCATAAACCAGCAGTGATACGTGATCCACCATTATTATTTTTTTTCTTTTAAGATTGAAATTTAACCCCAAAAAAATCTTTCAGTGGATAGTAGCCAGTTGCACCAGAATATGGATTTGCAGAGTTGCACTGTGGCTTAAAGTTAATATTTTTTAAATATTTGAAATTTAGGGGGTAATTTCTCTCGAGATATCCAAACACAGCTGTGACTTAAACAAGATCACGTGATGTGAGCATCTGTAAAATGACGAGAATACTTGGGAAATCTTGTGGGATGATATTAGGTGTGAGGGAAATAAGATAGTCTTTATTCAACATCTATGAGAAAGGCTGTTTTTGTCAGGTCACGTAGTGAAGGGACAAGTAGGAGATTAAGACGTCTCCAGTGTTTTCGTTATGTTGTGGTGGGCCTCGCTGGCAAATGTTGCTGCTGCTATAACAATGTCATTTTGAGGTTGTGTTCTTCTGTCTTGTAATTCTTCTTATTAATGTGCTTTGTAATCCTGCCACCTTTATCGATGATGCTGTTGATATTTCCGAGGATATCTTCACATACGACCTGATCACTGTTGTTTTACATTATGTTTCACAGACACTGCCACTTCTATAACCAGGGAAAGTCCGATGAAATGCTCTCTACAGAATTCATTCATTTTAACAAATAAGATATTCGATTTATAATTCACAACATCACTTGTACTAGGATGCAATATGTCATAATCTTCGTTAATTTCGTCGTTGAAGCACATCAGTATCAACTATCATACTCTACATGCAGAACTTCTCAATGTTCTCCCATTTCACAATATTCTACACATTTGATAAGAGGAGAATTCTAAACTATGTACTATATTCCAGCTGAAACACATGGTCAATCAACTCCACGATTAAATCACTGTACTCGAAGTTTCAAAATAACAAATATTCATATCACTTGAATCACTTGAAACACAGATTCAACCTGTCCTAAAACTACTTCTGCAAGACTGCTTTTCCTGAGTATCTATTTCTCTAATTGTCCATCTGTTCCAACTGTCGTTACCTACGTCTTCTTTCTCTCTCTCGTGTCTTCTCTGGTGTGTCTGTCCTTCTCTTCTTCTCTGGTGTGTCTGTCCTTCTCTTCTTCTCTGGTGTGTCTGTCCTTCTCTTCTTCTCTGGTGTGTCTGTCCTTCTCTTCTTCTCTGGTGTGTCTGTCCTTCTCTTCTTCTCTCGTCTGGACCAGTCTCCGTTCACTGACCGTCCTTGTTCCTCCGTCTTCAGGGCTCCGTCCTCTGTCTCTTCTTCTTCCTTGTTCCCCCTGGGCGTTCTGATTCCTCCTCTTTCTTCCTCCTTTTTATCTTTGAATGCAACTTGATGGATTAACCAATAAGTATTTTGGCTCCAGCATTCAGATATCCACTGGTTCCAATGAGTTTTCTGATTGTCCGTCATTCAAACTGCCCCGTTGCTTATATGTCGTAAGTCGATAGTCCAATAGGCCACACCTCTAAATATTTAATTGGTCAGTTGGCCGAGTTGGTCACTCCTTTATTTAAACACCGTGTGCAATCGCGTCCTAACGCGAGTCTCCTGTGTCAGTTTCGTCTATACAGTTGTTATTTACCTAAGACATTATCTTGGTATTTCATGTAGGAGGTTTATTGTGTCCTCGTTTTTCCTTGTGTCTGCCTTTTCTATTTGTCTTTTCTATTTTGTTTACTCGTGTCAACGTCCAGTCACTGCTTTGTTATCTCTGGACCATCCTACTTTCTGACGTCCTTCCTTTGCATTTCCTACTTGTCAGCGTCACTGTTTACTTTTGTCCACGTATTATTCTAGTGTCATGGAAGTTTTATACCTTTTTCTTCTTTTCTTCGACCTACTTTTCTCTGTCGCTTTTCGATCTTACTATTTTCTTTACAGTATATTTTCATAATCATATTTATTAATGATAATAATAACCATAATATCTATTACTTACAAGGATATGCTACACTGCCAGTGCTATTTGTGTGCTCTGTAATTTCACCAGCAGTTTGAGATGTATGAATTGTCTATCATTAAAGAGTTACATAATCATCATTCCTGTCCACGATTAAACACCTCCCTTGATTCTACCTCTAGCATCCAGGGACCCTATTTCTCATCTCCTTTGATACTACCTGTGGCCTGCCGCGTCCCTGTTTCTCATCTCCCTTGATACTACCTATGGCCTACCGCGTTCCTGTTTCTCATCTCCCTTGATACTAACTTTGGCCTGCCGCGTCCCTGTTTCTCATATCCCTTGATACTATCTTTGGCCTGCCGAGACCCTGCCTCACACCTCCCTTGATACTACTTTTGGCATCCCGCGTCCCTGTTTCTCACCTCCCTTGATACTACCTCTGGCATCCCGCAACCTTGACTCACATCTCCCTTGATACTACCTCTGGCATCCCGCGACCTTGACTCACACCTCCCTTGATACTACCTCTGGCATCCCGCGACCTTGCCTCACGACTTCCTTGATACTACCTCTGGCATCCCGCGACCTTGACTCACACCTCCCTTGATACTACCTCTGACATCCCGCGACCAAGACTGGAAACCACTGACGTACCATCGTTATTTACGTCTTTTCCTCTAAACTTATAGACATCATCAGCACCCATGCTTTTTTAAAATGTATTGGGATCATGATTCCAAGAATCCGGATGTGTTCTTTCCTCTTTTGCTTATATCTGTCAAACTGGATGGCGAAGACTGTCTGATCTGACAGTTCAGCGACCCATAGCTGGCAATCTTGTGCCAGGATTCATGAACCATAACCTACCAACATTATCCCCTTCTCAGCTCTATGTTGGTACCCCCAGTAACAGGCCTAGCCTAGGTAACGGGGCAGGGATCGCTATAGTCTCCATGGTGGTGGAGTCTGCTAAAGAAGTACTGCACGCCACTTGAACATTTAGCTCCATTCAGGGACTGAAAATTACGGCCGCCGTAACCCGCTCTCGATCCGACACAGTGCTGTATCTAAAATACTTCACATTATCAGCTGCAAAAGAGCACTGTACTCGCAACTCCATAGAGAAAGAGAGAGAAGAAACAGAAAAGGAAGATCTTCTGTCTGTCTGTCTAGTATCTCTGTCTATCTGTCTGTCTATCCATATCTATCTATCTATCTATCTATCTATCTATCTATCTATCTATCTATCTATCTATCTATCTATCTATCTATCTATCTATCTATCTATCTATCTATCTATAGCAAAGGGACGAAGCTGGGGCTCTTGAGTCACATCGTGACACATACAGCTCTGAATATCTTCTCCATGCCACGTTCGTAAAACCCTGTTTAGCGTTCTCTCTCAGAATTCCTTGTCTTTCTAATCTTCTTGTAACATCCTATCATCTTGTCATCACGTCGATAAAATCCACATTACCTTACTTCTAATTTTAGCTACATTTCCTCACGTGTCCCCTGTTTCACAAGAAGAAGATAAAACCGTGATGAGGCTCTGAAATAATCCGGACATTAATGCAGCCGAATATATGAGATTTGCATGTACGGCTATTCATCGATTTACAGCCCATTCATTGCATCTCAATGCTTTCCTAAACGAAGTGACGTGCTTTCTTTTAACTGTTTCTTTTTAGTGCTATCAATGTTTTTCGCTTATCCTACCATGTTTCTTTGTATTCCCACTATGCTGTCTCACCTCAGCTCTGTTTCACCCGTTATTTCTACTCTCTACATTGTTTTACGCTGTTATTTCTACTCTCTACATTGTTTTACGCTGTTATTTCTACTCTCTACATTGTTTTACGCTGTTATAGCTACTCTCTACATTGTTTTACGCTGTTATTTCTACTCTCTACATTGTTTTACGCTGTTATTTCTACTCTCTACATTGTTTTACGCTGTTATTTCTACTCTCTACATTGTTTTACGCTGTTATTTCTACTCTCTACATTGTTTTACGCTGTTATTTCTCCTCTCTACATTGTTTTACGCTGTTATTTCTCCTCTCTACATTGTCTTACCCGTTACTTCTCCTCTCTACATTGTTTTACGCTGTTATTTCTACTCTCTACATTGTTTTACGCTGTTATAGCTACTCTCTACATTGTTTTACGCTGTTATTTCTACTCTCTACATTGTTTTACGCTGTTATAGCTACTCTACATTGTTTTACGCTGTTATAGCTACTCTACATTGTTTTACGCTGTTATTTCTACTCTCTACATTGTTTTACGCTGTTTAGCTACTCTCTACATTGTTTTACGCTGTTATAGCTACTCTCTACATTGTTTTACGCTGTTATTTCTACTCTCTACATTGTTTTACGCTGTTATTTCTACTCTCTACATTGTTTTACGCTGTTATAGCTACTCTCTACATTGTTTTACGCTGTTATTTCTACTCTCTACATTGTTTTACGCTGTTATAGCTACTCTCTACATTGTTTTACGCTGTTATAGCTACTCTCTACATTGTTTTACGCTGTTATTTCTACTCTCTACATTGTTTTACGCTGTTATAGCTACTCTCTACATTGTTTTACGCTGTTATAGCTACTCTCTACATTGTTTTACGCTGTTATTTCTACTCTCTACATTGTTTTACGCTGTTATTTCTACTCTCTACATTGTTTTACGCTGTTATTTCTACTCTCTACATTGTTTTACGCTGTTATTTCTACTCTCTACATTGTTTTACGCTGTTAT
Source organism: Achatina immaculata (assembly GCA_009760885.1). Taxonomy (NCBI): domain Eukaryota; kingdom Metazoa; phylum Mollusca; class Gastropoda; order Stylommatophora; family Achatinidae; genus Lissachatina; species Lissachatina immaculata. Next base: position 39,830,381 of record CM019701.1, on the reverse strand, counting down.
TTCTCCTCTCTACATTGTCTTACCCGTTACTTCTCCTCTCTACATTGTTTTACGCTGTTATTTCTACTCTCTACATTGTTTTACGCTGTTATTTCTACTCTCTACATTGTTTTACGCTGTTATTTCTACTCTCTACATTGTTTTACGCTGTTATTTCTACTCTCTACATTGTTTTACGCTGTTATAGCTACTCTCTACATTGTTTTACGCTGTTATAGCTACTCTCTACATTGTTTTACGCTGTTATTTCTACTCTCTACATTGTTTTACGCTGTTATTTCTACTCTCTACATTGTTTTACGCTGTTATAGCTACTCTCTACATTGTTTTACGCTGTTATTTCTACTCTCTACATTGTTTTACGCTGTTATAGCTACTCTCTACATTGTTTTACGCTGTTATTTCTACTCTCTACATTGTTTTACGCTGTTATTTCTACTCTCTACATTGTTTTACGCTGTTATTTCTACTCTCTACATTGTTTTACGCTGTTATTTCTACTCTCTACATTGTTTTACGCTGTTATTTCTCCTCTCTACATTGTTTTACGCTGTTATTTCTCCTCTCTACATTGTTTTACGCTGTTATTTCTACTCTCTACATTGTTTTACGCTGTTATTTCTCCTCTCTACATTGTTTTACGCTGTTATTTCTACTCTCTACATTGTTTTACGCTGTTATTTCTACTCTCTACATTGTTTTACGCTGTTATTTCTACTCTCTACATTGTTTTACGCTGTTATTTCTACTCTCTACATTGTTTTACGCTGTTATGTCTCCTCTCTACATTGTCTTACCCGTTACTTCTCCTTTCTATATTGTTTTATCCGTTACTTCTGCTCTCTACATTGTCTTACCCGTTACTTCTCCTTTCTATATTGTTTTATCCGTTATTTCTGCTCTCTACATTGTTTTATCCGTTATTTCTCCTCTCTACATTGTCTTACCCGTTACTTCTCCTTTCTATATTGTTTTACCCGTTATTTCTCCTCTCTACATTGTTTTACGCTGTTATTTCTCCTCTCTACATTGTTTTACGCTGTTATTTCTACTCTACATTGTTTTACGCTGTTATTTCTCTCTACATTGTCTTACCCGTTACTTCTCCTCTCTACATTGTTTTACGCTTTTATTTCTCCTCTCTACATTGTCTTACCCGTTACTTCTCCTCTCTACATTGTCTTACCCGTTACTTCTCCTCTCTACATTGTTTTACGCTGTTATTTCTCCTCTCTACATTGTCTTACCCGTTACTTCTCCTCTCTACATTGTCTTACCTGTTACTTCTTCTCTCTATATTGTTTTACGCTGTTATTTCTCCTCTCTACATTGTCTTACCCGTTACTTCTCCTCTCTACATTGTCTTACCCGTTACTTCTCCTCTCTATATTGTTTTACGCTGTTACTTCTCCTCTCTATATTATTTTACGCTGTTACTTCTCCTGTCTATATTGTTTTACGCTGTTACTTCTCCTCTCTATATTGTTTTACGCTGTTACTTCTCCTCTCTATATTGTTTTAACGCTGTTATTTCTCCTCTCTATATTGTTTTACGCTGTTACTTCTCCTCTCTACATTGTTTTACGCTGTTACTTCTCCTCTCTATATTGTTTTACGCTGTTACTTCTCCTCTCTATATGTTTTACGCTGTTACTTCTCCTCTCTATATTGTTTTACGCTGTTACTTCTCCTCTCTATATTTTTTACGCTGTTACTTCTCCTGTCTATATTGTTTTACGCTGTTACTTCTCCTCTCTATATTGTTTTACGCTGTTACTTCTCCTCTCTATATTGTTTTACGCTGTTACTTCTCCTCTCTATATTGTTTTACGCTGTTACTTCTCCTCTCTATATTGTTTTACGCTGTTACTTCTCCTCTCTATATTGTTTTACGCTGTTACTTCTCCTCTCTACATTGTTTTACGCTGTTATTTCTCTTCTCTCAATTGTTTTTATCTAGTATGTATCATTTCAACACTTTTTTTATCCAGTGTTTATATTCTCAACATTGGTTTATCAGCGTTTATTAGATCAACATTGTTTTATCTAGTGTTTATTAGATCAACCTTGTTTTATCCGGTACTTATTATCTCAACATTATTTTATCCAGTGTTTGCCATCTTAGCATTGTTTCTTATCTAGTGTTTATTTTCTCAACATTATTTTATCCAGTGTTTATTACCTCAGCATTATTTTAACCAGTGTTTACTATCTAAACATTGTTTTATCCATTGTGTATTATCTCAACATTGCTTTATTCAGTGTTTATTATCTCAGCATTATTTTACGCAGTGTTTATCATCTCAACGGTGCTTTTATCCAGTTTTCATCATCACAAAATTGCTTTATCCAGTGTTTATCATCTCCAAATTGTTTCTACCCAGTGTTGATCATCCCAGCATTATTTTATCCAGTGTGTCTGAAACACATTTTTTTCTGCTGACAATTTCTGCCACCCCTTTCCCCACCCCACCCCCCCCCCCCTTAACCACGTTGCCTGGTTATACATAAATATGTGCTACTTTAACAATTTCCTGTTCATCCCAACTCCTCCCCACCCCACCCAAACATTAGTTACAGAAATAATAATGCATGTAATTGAATCATGTCCCTTATAGATTTAGAAGAAAGAGTAATGTATGCTATTTAATCATTTCCCTCATAGAGTTATAACAAAGAGTAATGTATGTTATTTAATCATGTCCCTCACAGAGTTATAAGAAAGAGCAATGTATGTTATTATGTCCCTCATAGAATTAGAATAAACGAATAATGTCCCTCACTGAATTAGAAGAAAGAGTACTGTATGTTATTGAACCATGTCCCTTATAGAATTCGAATAAAATAGTAATGTATGTTATTTAATCATGCCCCTTATAGAATTCGAATAAAAGAGTAATGTATGTTATTTAATCATGTCCCTCATAGAATTTGAATAAAAGAGTATGTTATTTAATCATGTCCCTCATAGAATTTGAATAAAAGAGTAATGTATGTTATTTAATCATGTCCCTCATAGAATTTAAATAAAAGAGTAATGTATGTTATTTAATCATGTCCCTTATAGAATTTGAATAAAAGAGTAATGTATGTTATTTAATCTTGTCCTTCATAGAATTTGAATAAAAGAGTAATGTATGTTATTTAATCATGTCCCTTATAGAATTTGAATAAAAGAGTAATGTATGTTATTTAATCATGTCCCTCATAGAATTTGAATAAAAGAGTAATGTATGTTATTTAATCATGTCCCTCATGGAATGTTAATAAAAGAGTAATGCATGTTATTTAATCATGTCCCTCATAGAATTTGAATAAACGAGTAATGTATGTTATTTAATCATGTCCCTCATAGAATTTGAATAAAAGAGTAATGTATGTTATTTAATCATGTCGATTATAGAATCAGAAGTAACCCCCCTGGGAGCTGGACGTGTAGATGCTGTAGGGTCTTATTTGAAACACCCCAAGAACTATCGTGATTGATCACTCACTTGCTTCATTTCACATGAAATAAATGTTTAAAAAAACTAGTAGTCTTTCTAGTGTCTTTGTTACTTAATACTCACAATTTCTCATCGAAGATTCTATAATAGTTTTATCCGTTATTTCTCCTCTCTACATTGTCTTACCCGTTACTTCTCCTTTCTATATTGTTTTACCCGTTATTTCTGCTCTCTACATTGTTTTATCCGTTATTTCTCCTCTCTACATTGTTTTACGCTGTTATTTCTACTCTCTACATTGTTTTACGCTGTTATTTCTCCTCTCTACATTGTTTTACGCTGTTATTTCTCCTCTCTACATTGTCTTACCCGTTACTTCTCCTCTCTACATTGTTTTACGCTGTTATTTCTCCTCTCTACATTGTCTTACCCGTTACTTCTCCTCTCTACATTGTCTTACCCGTTACTTCTCCTCTCTACATTGTTTTACGCTGTTATTTCTCCTCTCTACATTGTCTTACCCGTTACTTCTCCTCTCTACATTGTCTTACCTGTTACTTCTTCTCTCTATATTGTTTTACGCTGTTACTTCTCCTCTCTACATTGTCTTACCTGTTATTTCTCCTCTCTATATTATTTTACGCTGTTACTTCTCCTCTCTATATTGTTTTACGCTGTTACTTCTCCTGTCTATATTGTTTTACGCTGTTACTTCTCCTCTCTATATTGTTTTACGCTGTTACTTCTCCTCTCTATATTGTTTTACGCTGTTACTTCTCCTCTCTATATTATTTTACGCTGTTACTTCTCCTGTCTATATTGTTTTACGCTGTTACTTCTCCTCTCTATATTGTTTTACGCTGTTACTTCTCCTCTCTATATTGTTTTACGCTGTTACTTCTCCTCTCTATATTGTTTTACGCTGTTACTTCTCCTCTCTATATTGTTTTACGCTGTTACTTCTCCTCTCTATATTGTTTTACGCTGTTACTTCTCCTCTCTACATTGTTTTACGCTGTTATTTCTCTTCTCTCAATTGTTTTTATCTAGTATGTATCATTTCAACACTTTTTTTATCCAGTGTTTATATTCTCAACATTGGTTTATCAGCGTTTATTAGATCAACATTGTTTTATCTAGTGTTTATTAGATCAACCTTGTTTTATCCGGTACTTATTATCTCAACATTATTTTATCCAGTGTTTGCCATCTTAGCATTGTTTCTTATCTAGTGTTTATTTTCTCAACATTATTTTATCCAGTGTTTATTACCTCAGCATTATTTTAACCAGTGTTTACTATCTAAACATTGTTTTATCCATTGTGTATTATCTCAACATTGCTTTATTCAGTGTTTATTATCTCAGCATTATTTTACGCAGTGTTTATCATCTCAACGGTGCTTTTATCCAGTTTTCATCATCACAAAATTGCTTTATCCAGTGTTTATCATCTCCAAATTGTTTCTACCCAGTGTTGATCATCCCAGCATTATTTTATCCAGTGTGTCTGAAACACATTTTTTTCTGCTGACAATTTCTGCCACCCCTTTCCCCACCCCACCCCCCCCCCCCTTAACCACGTTGCCTGGTTATACATAAATATGTGCTACTTTAACAATTTCCTGTTCATCCCAACTCCTCCCCACCCCACCCAAACATTAGTTACAGAAATAATAATGCATGTAATTGAATCATGTCCCTTATAGATTTAGAAGAAAGAGTAATGTATGCTATTTAATCATTTCCCTCATAGAGTTATAACAAAGAGTAATGTATGTTATTTAATCATGTCCCCCACAGAGTTATAAGAAAGAGCAATGTGTATGTTATTTAATCATGTCCCTCACAGAGTTATAAGAAAGAGCAATGTATGTTATTATGTCCCTCATAGAATTAGAATAAACGAATAATGTCCCTCACTGAATTAGAAGAAAGAGTACTGTATGTTATAGAACCATGTCCCTTATAGAATTCGAATAAAATAGTAATGTATGTTATTTAATCATGCCCCTTATAGAATTCGAATAAAAGAGTAATGTATGTTATTTAATCATGTCCCTCATAGAATTTGAATAAAAGAGTAATGTATGTTATTTAATCATGTCCCTCATAGAATTTAAATAAAAGAGTAATGTATGTTATTTAATCATGTCCCTTATAGAATTTGAATAAAAGAGTAATGTATGTTATTTAATCTGTCCTTCATAGAATTTGAATAAAAGAGTAATGTATGTTATTTAATCATGTCCCTTATAGAATTTGAATAAAAGAGTAATGTATGTTATTTAATCATGTCCCTCATAGAATTTGAATAAAAGAGTAATGTATGTTATTTAATCATGTCCCTCATGGAATGTTAATAAAAGAGTAATGCATGTTATTTAATCATGTCCCTCATAGAATTTGAATAAACGAGTAATGTATGTTATTTAATCATGTCCCTCATAGAATTTGAATAAAAGAGTAATGTATGTTATTTAATCATGTCGATTATAGAATCAGAAGTAACCCCCCTGGGAGCTGGACGTGTAGATGCTGTAGGGTCTTATTTGAAACACCCCAAGAACTAATTGTATCGTGATTGATCACTCACTTGCTTCATTTTCACATGAAATAAATGTTTAAAAAAACTAGTAGTCTTTTCTAGTGTCTTTGTTACTTAATACTCCACAATTTCTCATCGAAGATCCTATAATAGTTTTCCAGTTGTATGTAGAATATGGGATTAATAAACTTTATATTTGAAGTTTACTTCAGTTGTTCCGATCTTATCTACATGTTTCAGCAAAGACATTTGTGGGTGGCTAATTGAGTGCTGGAGTTTTGTATCCACCCCCTTGAAGTTGTTCAGACAGACGACTCACACAGGACTGGTGGTTGGGGGAGGGGGGCATGACCTAAGAGGCCCTTACAGTCTGAACCTTGAAGGGCCGAAACGATTGCCTGCTGAGAAAACAAAGTGCGGGTGTTATCCTCTGATAATCTGAGGAGTTGTGCGTGGTTGATTTACCCCTCTGTGACAAAAGCTTCCCCCGTTTAATTTTTTTTAAATTCGTCTCCTTCGGCTGCTCCCTAGCATCAGGTACACGTTATACGCTGGTACTGCAAGTCGATAGAATGAAAACACTGACGGGTACATCAAGAGAAGCAAATAATTCCTTCTACTACTCTTTTTACCTCCAGAAGTTTACATGCGCTCATATTGTAGGGGAAGAAATAAGAACATAGCACACCTAGGTTGATTGGCAACCCTAGCGTAAGAAATAATGGGTCAGCAGCTGGACAGCTCAGGAGTGCGCAGTTCTGAGTGAGGTCGGTTCGCCGGACCCAGTATATAAAGAAAATATTAGAGAATTTTAATTGGTCGGGATTTGTAAGCTGAGCACGTGGGAGGCCAGCGGATCGGGGGATTCGTGTGATTGTTCAAGCGCGAATGAGAATGTTTATTTGTCGAAGTGTACGTGTGGGTCAGTCTTGGTTTATACTCCGTGATGTGGATGTTGCATGCGAGCTGTGCAGTCGACTCCTCCGATCCAATCCCCATCCACCTAGGTAATGATTTAAATAATAGAAGTAACACACGTATAATCAATATTCTGTTACAACATAATTAATCTATGCAAGACGTTAGTGTTTTAGTAACGTACGAAATGAGGGTTTATAGGTGCATAGTAATACGTGTGTCTGAATGGTATGAATATGCATGTTATACGCAGTTATTACCAAATAGTACCTCTGATTATATTTAGACACTTAATCTTTAATCATGACGATTAGAGAATTTTGCAAGGAACGATTTTTTGTAAAAAAAAAAAAAAATCAAACTAACCCACGATACGTAAGATGTTATACTGATTTCAGTTATTCTATTGTTGGTACATTTGGAAAATATTAAAGGAAAATTGATTTGATTTTGTTGCTAACAACATAAACTGATGATTAACAAAAATATAAACTGAATATTAACTGATGAAGAATTGTATTCGTGTTTTTCCTTCATAATCTGTATTGTTTTGATGTGTAGGAATGAATGAGAGATAGGATAGAGCGAAGAAAGATCACAGGTCATAATATTATTCGTGTTCCTTTCCTTGTTGTAATATATTAAGGTATAATCTGTGTAATCAATAAACTCCTGTACCATCAAAATAACACATACTATAAGAAATGAGAACAGAAAAAATATACTCTATAATCTTTTTTTTTTATTCCTACAATATATTTGGTCTCTGTTATTACTGTATGTCTAATGCTGTCATGCCATACCTCATACTTCCTGCACTATTTCAACAACTTTCCTGTATATTACTTTCCTGCTCTAGACATTTCTGTACCAGTTTTTTGTAATACTGCATTTTTTCCTCTGTAATTATGTCTTAGTGTGTAATCTTGTACTGTTTTATGTTATCTCCATCCAGGTAGTTACTTATTTTATCATGGTGTTGCTTACTGTATCCACGGGGTTGCTTAATTTATCCACGAAGTTGCTTATTTTGCTAGCGAGGTTGCTTTTCCATCAGTCATTTGCATATCCCTTGCGGAACTTTGCCTCTAACAGCTCTCTTTTAGGTCTTTCGGTTGTGAGCAAGATGTCCTGCTGTTGATGCATCCATTCGCAGATAATCAACGATGTATTTCAGCCATCTTTGCCTTGGTCTTCCTCTCTTTCCCATTATGTGCCCTTCTAAGACTGTCGTCTCCAAATTTTCATGACGTCCAAAATATTTAAGTTTTTTTTCTCTTTAATCTTCTTTACTAGCCAATCTTTTCAATAGTAAGTTCTTATAGTATGGATATATGTGGTCTTTTTTGTGTCCATAATATTTGAAGGACCCTTCTGCAGCATTTATTTTCAAAGTCATCGATGTGTTTCTCAGCTGATTTTTCTCTCTGTCTGTCTTTCTCTCTCTCTCTCTCTCTCTTTTCTCTCTCTCTCGTTTCTCTCTCTGTTTTCTCTCTCTCTCTTTCTTCTCTCTCTGTCTTTCTCTCTGTCTTTTCTCTCTCTCGCTCTCTTTTCTCTTTCTGTCTTTCTGTCTTTCTCTGTTTTCTCTCTCGCTCTGTTCTCTCTCTCTTTCTTTCTTTCTTCTCTGTTCTCTCTCTCGCTCTCTGTCTGTCTTTCTTTCTCTTTCTCTTTTCTCTCTGTATCTTTCTCTCTCTCTGTTTTTCTCTCTCTTTTTCTCTCTCTCTCTCTGCATACGAATATGTTTTATGAACCGTGCATCTCGAGATATTCCCCCCTCAGATTTCTATGTCCTCCCACTTTCTGCTACTTCTGTCCCTTCTTCCTGGCACGATGTTTCAGAAACATCCCACTTAATCCATCCTACTTCCTCCCCTGCGACCTCTCGTTTTCCCTCAGAGTCTGTCTCTAATGGTTCTGTAAGTCTGTCTTAATTTCTCGCTCATCTTTTTCTTCTTGCTGTGTCTTTTCTCTTAATTTCATGGGTATATTTTTTTTTATTTCCCTCGTTACAGTGTCTTTATTTTATTCTTTATATATATATATATATATATATATATATATATATATATATATATATATATATATATAAAATTGCCCGTTTTACCGATGAGATTGCTTTAGTTATCTATGCGGTTGCTTATTGTACTCATGTGGTTGCATATTTAAATACCGAGATTGCTTGTTTTCCTATTAAGACTATATAATACGTTGGGTTTTTTTTTGTGTTTTTGCTCAAAGACAACATTGTTAAGGTTGGTAGATCTTGCCCCGTCTATGTGAATCAATATACAGAGCAATATTTAAGCAAAGTCTAAATAAAATTAAAAGCACATTTCAAACTCAGTCCATGAGGAGCTTCCGTCTAGTTTTCACTTTCATTCCACCAAAATTTCACAAGAAGATTTTCTTTTTTCCCCAGATTGTTAGATGTGATATTATGTGATATCCATGTTGTTTTATGTATCTATTTGTGTGGAAATATTGCTCCTGCAATGACCATGCCCTCTGTTAGACATATTTCAATTAATCTTCCTCCATTCTGATTTACCGCATCAAACCCTTCTTTCCCCATTACCTTTTCGACATCAGTGTTATTTTTTTCCTACCTTAGTGTTAAAGTTTCCAATGATAACTAAGATGCCATGTTTAGGGACTGTGTTAATGAGTTGTTGTTGGTGATAGAAATCGTCTTCTATTTCATCATCTGCATCGTTCGTGGGTTCATAACGTTGTATTATTGTCATTCTTCCGCGTATTAGTTTGTATCGTGCTCTTATACGACTTTTCACTGGTTCCCATTCTATAAGGCTCTTTGCTGCTACATCTGACATAAATATACCCACTCTTTGGTATTTCCCATCGTCTCTGCCTGAATCTATTATTAACTCACGGTTTTCCGCCGTTCTAGTCTCTGCTTCTGGCCATCATATTTTACTGATGCCCAGTACATCTTGGTGGCATCTATCCATTTCTCAAGTTACTTGAGCAGTTTTTGAGATTGATGTTCTTACATTCCAGAATCCAATCGTTCTTACATTCCAGAATCCAATCTTTGTCATATATTTTGAGCCGATAAATGCATTCTTTCGATCTGTGAGTTGTTCGGAGTTGGCATCCCTGATGCTTCACCTTTGATTCGGTTGGTTTTGTTGCGAGTTTCCATAAACATTCTTTTTTTTCCCCACATCTAGAGTCGCCTCCAGGTGGGTCTCATGATAAGATTGTTAGCCTTGTGCCCAACTCCTGGTTTCAGAGTATGTGACGAATCAAGCGAAATCTCGCTGACATTTTTCATGTCGGCAAGAGCGTTAAAAATGCCCGCCATCTTGCACATCAGTCTCACTCACTCACTCACGCACACACGCACACACACACACATATACATATAATTCCTGGACATGACAACAGAATATGAAACTGAATGTGACAAAAGAAAGGACAAACCGGTTATACAAAACAAAGTGCTAAAGATAAATTAATATATATTCCTGGAGGTGAGAAAAGAGTGCAGAACCGAATTATGACAAAAGAACAGGGCGTATGGACTATACAAAACAGGGTGCGGAATTTGTACACTGAGTACTCACTACTACGAGGTATAAATATATTTATTGAAACAAATGTCATTATTGGATTATTGAGTGGAAACCAGATATAGAAATGAGTGTGCTACAGCGGGTGGAGATATGCTATGCACCGATGCCACGTTTAACGTGTGTAAATAGTTCTGTATTGTTAATTACTTTTTTTACATGGCTATATATGTTGCTGCCAAAACAAGCTCTCAAGTGGAACACAGCAGGCCAGAGAAAAAGAGGCAGACCGCGTGAAACTCTGAAGAGGACATTATTAAGAGAGGCCAAATTAACAGGCATAAAATCCCTTGATGAGGTTGAAAGACTCGCCGAAGACAGGAAAAATTGGCGAACTACCTTGCGAGTCCTATGTGACGTTTAACGGCACGGGAAGGATATAAGATATAAGATATATGTTGCTGGTATGATGTATTTTCAACAACAATTTTATTTATAAATTGGAAACAACGAGGCTTTCGTATGGTAAAGTAAGAGAACACAGTTTTCTAGGATTAGATCTCGCAAAAATCGTAGACAAAGCACTTTAGTGAAACGTGAGAGAAAGAAAAATCACAAGAGAATTACCTGGGATTCGAACCACAGACTCCGGTAGGACGAGGAGCCGTATAGCCAGGAGAGAACAGCGTACTAACGAACTGCGCCAACTTGCACCTTCAAAAAAAGGTTTTTGCAAGCATAGTTATTAGTAACTGTTCAGTAGACACGAGGGATCGTGACATCCGGAAAGAAATGAGGTCATGATATAGAGATTCCGTAGCTTAGATTCAGTTTCTCTAGCAGTACCAACTTTTTAATCATAGAGTTGATTGCCTGTGGTAAGATTATTATACATTAAAAATGAATGGATTTATATGTGCAAACCGCCTGGAGGAGTTGTATATTTACCAAGGAGAGAATGAGAGTGGGAACTGGTTAAGGGACACGAAAAGCCTGGGTTGACTGGAAATATGGGATGAGAAAGATGGGGTAAAATATGAAAAATATTGAATATGAAAGAAGAGTACAAGTATTAGATAAGGGAGGTGTCCATGAAAGAGGCAACCTCTGAAGAATACGTTTTAATTATATATTTTTTATCGTACTAACGATACGTTAAGGCAAAAGCAACAGGAGAAAAGAATAAAGAATGGGTATCGCGATACAGTACATTAAGATAACCCAGTGAGATAAGAACCGAAAGAGAGAAATACGTGATCGAAATACAGGGCACGGGATAAAGCATAGCTGCATTTATCTGATGTAGTGCGCAGAAACTGAACATGTTTGGAAAAAAAAAAACGACGTCAGAGATGAAGCAGACAAACGGTCATGTTTTAACAATGGCTTCTTGGCAAACAAAACATTGCGCATTCACCGTTGAAACGTATTTTAAAAGTGGAGAATCGTCTATTACTGTGCAACGAAGGTTTCTTCGCCATTTTGAGTTGCATCCCCGTGATAATGTTCCTGATCTAAGAACAATTTTGAGGTGGGTCAGAAAATTTTAAGGAAACCGCTGATTGCCTTAATAACAAGTCTGCTGGTCGTCCAAGAACTCAACAAACACCTGAATGAATTCAGGAAGTCCGCAACGCATTGATTCGTATACCCTCGGCGATCAGCTGTTAGGCACGCTTTGGCACTTTATATGTCGGATCGCACGCTACGTCGCATCATTCACCATCATCTGCATTTCCACCCTTACAAGTTGCAAGTTGTGCAGCAACTAACTGAATGATTTGGATAAAATTAACAGACTTGACTTTGCTACCGATTTTCTAGCACTCATTGAAGAAAATCCAAAATTTGCTCAATAACCTCATAATGTCTGATGAAGCACATTTTGAGTTGTCAGGAAGTGTAAACAAGCAGAATTTCAGACACTGGTCAGCTGAAAATCCACAATTACTGCATGAGAAACCGCTCCGTAGTGAACGAGTAACAGTTTGGTGTGACGTTGCATCATTCAGCGTTACTGACCCTATTTTTTTAAGATGAAGACGGGCGTCCTCTTACTGTTAACAGTGATCTCTATGTGCAGATGCTAACTGAATACTTCATTCCAGACTTGGCCAATAGAAATAAGAAACTAATATGGTTTCAAGAAGATGGAGCAACTGTCCACACAGTCCGTCAGTTCATGCCCACGCTGCGACAAGCATTTCCCAATCGTCTTATTTCCTAATTTGGGGATATTCACTGGCCAGCAAGGTCACCAGATTTATTAGGCCGCAGACTTATTTTTATGAGGGTACCTCAAGAACACGGTGTATGCTAGTCGACCACCTTAAGTTGCAGACCTGAAGGATCGAATCCGACACTTCATTCAAAATATCCCTTTGAACATGTTAAATGGTGTTATGCAGGAATTTTCCAGACGCCTGGCTGAATGTATCAATTATAATGGCGGGCATCTAACCGGCGTAATTTTCAAAACCTAAATATGATTGTCAGTAATAATAAAAATACCCACTTTTTAAAGTTTTATTTCACTTTTTTTACCAATAACATGTATAGGCGTATTTATTTTCCATTTTTAAATTCCAGCTGTTTTATGCCCGACCCTGTTATAATACTGAATACTCCTGACCTTTCCACATCCAGTCCGTAATACCACTAGATTGCGGACCAAAATAGTAGAAAGTATATTGAAGTAAAAAAAAGATAACCAGTCACTCCCACTGTAATAAATACATATTAAGAAACACATATAGTCATTTAAATTTAAGATAAATGTAAAACTTACGCATCTAAAAATAGAGACAAACTTTTTATTTCTTGATTACATCTGAAAGTAGCAGATACATTCGGCCAAGTGCTAAATAGGACCTGCATATTTATTTTTTGTGTTGATACAATGTTAGTTTGTTGGCTTTTTTTTTTCAAGACTGAAGTGACTGTACAACCTTTGTCTCAGCCTGGAACTTCTTCGTTTTTTTTTCTGCATTGTTTGAAGTATTAGAACCTGGTTTTCATCAACACTTATTTTTCTTACATCATCATCATCATCATCATCATTTGTTCGCATTAAAGAGGATATAACTGTAGATGGCGGCCTCATACTTGAACTTTCTGTCTCTCTGTCTCGCGGGCGTGTATGTGTTGCTTTTGTTGTTGTTTTTTTTTGGGTAGAATATAACCTGGGTTGTGGTGGTGTTGTGTTGAATGTTTTTTTTTTTTGGTTAATCCCCACAAGCCACCGAAAAATAATAGTATAAATACGTCAAAGGCAATTACCCCACATTTTAAAAGGAACAATGATGGACACCGACATTCAGAATACATAGGGAATATATCAGCACACGTATAAACGTTTTTATGTTCCACAGGGACGTGAACACAGTCAACAAATTTACACAGAGCAACAAAAAAAAATAACCGACTCCTTACTGGCTTTCCATGGACCGTCCTCTCCTAGCAGAGCGTCACAAAACATACTTACATAATTTTACCACATACAAAAATCTCAATTCAACGAATCTCAATAACAGGACTTACAATTACACGTACAGATAAGCATACATTCATCTACATCATCACCACGAGCAATTATCTACTTCATGACCCCCCCCCCCCCCCACTTCGAGTATCATCGCGCTTTGGGCGAGGCAGCTCAGACAAATTAATCGTGGCCATAAATTCGCTTTAGCTGAGAGGCTTCGTATAATTAGGGCATTTCTAAATCATAATATAAGGAACCTTAATCATCATCCTCGTCATCATCATGTGCCGTGCCGACTGGCGTTGGCTATTAATGCTTTTCCAGAGTACCCGATCCTTCATGCAGGCCATCAGTTCAGTTGGTGATCTCCTCTCACACCATCCCGTCAGACTGTCCAGTATCATTTCTCTTGGTCTTCCTCTTGATCTTATTCCTTCTATTTTTCCTGTTGTTATAATATTTTCAATGCCCCCTCTTCTCATTGCATGTCCTGTGAAAGTACAGTGTCTCTCTCTTATCTTTCTGACAAGGTTTTTTTTTGTCTCTGCAGCTCTTCTCATACATTCTTCATTAGTTATTTTTGCTGTCCAGGGGATTCGCAAGATTCTTCTAATAAACCACATTTCTGCTTAATCAGCAATTTTAAAAAAATTATAACATTTATGAACACCAAAACAAAAGAATGGCAAACAACGTACAATAATATACACACCTTTGGGGGTGAATAAAATACTATATCTACTGCTTATATGTGACTCTCACCGTTATCTGTGCTATTATCTGTTAGAAAAGTTAATGTAATGTCTAACACCAACACTTAGAAAACGTTTACATAGTCTATTCACAGTGTAAACAGAAACACGCCCAGGATCATAACTTGCACAGATTCAAATCTCAACACTTTATCAACATCAGACATTATTCAAGGCCAGTACATTAATCAACAACGCGTGACCCGTGATCGGCAGTGCAACATGATGACAGTTTACATTGTTCAGAATCAGCAATCAGAGCAATAATCAAGTTACACCACAAATTTAATACAGAAGGAAAAACAATGACATGTTATTAATGAATATGATGGAAACAGCAAATTCAATCGATAACATAAATCAGCCCAATGAAACATAACAATTCCGGCGAGTTATTACATCGCCAATTGGAATTAACAACCTAGCACAATAGTTCAACCATATCCACTGTACACAAAACTCAATCCAGAAAAACAAAACAACGTTACCTGAGCATCAAAATATCCAAGAACACTAACAATCCTTACCGAACAGTGTCCTAAAACGGACAGATACCATTACCCGACAATCAAGCATGTCCAGGATAGAGAACAAAAACTCTACAACAGAAAATCCAATTTCTCCCTAGCCTGCTCAGATACGGACTGTTCTAAATGTCTCGTCTCAGCAAATCAGAAAGCAATCACTTGCCATGTCAGATCCTGGTGGTCCAGAAAATTAGGGGGACGTTATTCACACTCTGATAGAGCAAATTCTCCTAAACATTTTCCACGCTTACGTCTCCTATACTGTAACACGAAAAGAGAGAGAGAGAGAGTATTCAAGGCTGGAAACAGCTTTTGCTATGCGCATAGTAACGTTTGTATGTTTAGTTTGAGCAAGTGGATTTGTATTGATAATGTCTAATTCGCCGCCTGTTACGGATTGTTGGACATGTACCCGACATCTTTGGATACAAAGAGGCAACGAATAACGTAGGCAAAAGATATGGAAATTAGGTTCCGATCATTTGCTTACAAGAAGTAGATAGCACGTAGATCTGCATGATATATTCCTAGAAGTTACGGGAGTGGTTTCATGTTGCCCTCTGAAGAACTCGTGGACAGCCAACAGACTGATGGAAAGACCGCTAGAGAAAGCAGTGATGAGGTTTATTACGAGAATGTTAAGGATCACACGTACGGCTACGATCACAAACAGGGAATGGCTAACAAAAGCAAACGCGGGATTTGACCCTAAGTAAATAAGAAAATGACGGCCATCATTCATTGAGTATATTATAATAATAAGAGGAAGGCTTGAGAACAGCATAACAACAGGAAAGGTAAACGGAGAAGAGATGCAAGAGAAGACTAACAGAGAAGGAGAAATGAAAAGAAAAATCCTTCATTCCGTTGAGATAAAGACAGCATATACATGAAAAGTAGAAGAAGACAAAATGTACCAGAAATAACACTATTTCCTGTTCCGGAGGTAGAAAGCAGGACAGACTCATCCCCGAAAGTTAGAGGTCCTTTCTTGTCCAGCGCTCCCTCTGCATTCCACTAAGCCATCGTGAGTGCTGAACTGTTGAGCTTGATGTCTCGGGCCTGCTTTTCTAATCCTTTCAGGCCGCTGTGGTGGTTGTGGTGGGGGAGGGGGTCTGGTTGTTATCTTGGAATTCACACCTGGTTGGTTATTTTGAGGCCTGGGATTCATCCCTCCTCCTCCTCGCTGAAGAAGGGCCGGAACGAAGCCATGCCGCGAGATTGGCTTGTATAATGACAATTCTTTACTTCGTAAACGCGTGTGTCCTGTTTTACCCGGGTACTGTGCAGCAGCCTGTGTCTTCAGCAGGCCTATCGGGGCGGGGGGGGGGTACCTTTCGGCAGGCCACTGCAGGCTGCTGGGCCACCTACATCGACTCAAAATATCTCACACAGGCGAGTATCCATGTGGCAGTTGTCCAGACTCCACAACATATCCTTCAAGAGTTCCCAAACCATGCCGACCTGAGGCGCGAGACATGACCAGAGGACAAAAGCTTTGGGACTCCTATCAGGATCTGGAAAGGACTGCGGGCTTTGCCATGTCGACAGGGATCAGGATATGATGTGACCAAGAACCTCGAACGCAGAAGAAGAGCTCCTTTGGCCTCAGTCTGACCTACATGCATACCACAGAGAGAGTCTACTTGACCACGTGGAGTTTTAGTCTGAACAGACCTACAGTAATCTCAACAGCAGACTTCCTTGGTCTCGGGCACCGAATATAACAAGTGGTTTATTTTGAGTGGCAAATCAGGCGTGAGGAATTGTTGTTAGAACTCGAGTTCTCAGCCAAGTGAGACTTTGCAAAACGTATCTGTGTGTGAATGTAACAAGTATCTAGTGTTAAAACTTCTCAGTCTGATGTTCTGTTTAGTGTTAAATTGGCCATCTTATACTTGCTTTGATTTTCATTTGAAGTTAGCTTTTGAAAGAGACCAGTAACGACACTACCTGTTTTGCTGAAACGAAATACCTCAGGTGAGGTGAGAATAGTAAATATAATGAAGATTTTATTACCTGTTCATGATGTCTTACATGTTTCTGTGGTTCCCCCACACGCTGTGTGAAAGTATGGGTGATCGATATATATATAACAAAGCCTGTGTTGAAGTATTAAGTAATGACCAATAAATCATACACCGCTGGCGAGAAGCCCCACTAAACCTGTTTCTAGGTACAGTGTGATTTTAGGTTTTTTTAAAATGTTATATTTATTAATGTATATAAAAACTGTCTTGGAACGGTGCATAATGGGAAAAGGAAAGAGAGGAATACCAAGGCAAAGATGGCCGCAAGACATCGTTGATGATCTGCAAATGGATGCATCAGCAGCAGGCCATCTTGCTCACAACCGAGAGGCCTACATGAGAGCTGATAGGGAGGCAAAGTTTCGCAAAGGACATGCAAATGACTGACTGACTGGCCGACTGTCTGATATGAATGTACCTGTTATGGATGTAGAGTGTCAGTGTGAGCTTCACTTGATCTCTGGAGAGATGAATACACTGTCATGTTCTCTCGATCACATAACAAATTATAACACACAATAACGTGTGTAGTGGGACATTTCGCCTACCCTGTATAAATAAGAACCAGTGGACGGTATATCCATTATGACAATGATATCACTAGGATTTTTCTAAAGCAGTTTACTTGTAACTGTCTTTCACCTTGCTTGAAGCACTTTCTGAAATACCAATTCTGACAATAGAACATTGGATGTCTTATACTTTAAAAACAAATAAATAAAATTAAACACACTTCACAAACTTAAGCAGGAATTAAATGTTGGCGTGACATGTTTCTTATCTAATTTGCTACGAGATCTACTAGTTACAAAATGCTCACATGTTGATTCAGGGTCACAACTGGCTGACTCTCCTACATGCAAACTGAGCATCGTCGCACAACTGGCTCTGTTACGCCCCAACCGATTTCGCTGTATGCTTTCTATCAGGTTTTCGGTACTATAAACTGGTTACAGTAAGCGGCGACCTCCACAACTTTCAATTTTACTCTCTTTTTTTTTTTCTTTTTCTCTTTATCAGTAAGTTATCGGTAATTGCCAGTTAACGCGATCACTCCATGATGAAAATTATATTGCAAGTGGAAATAATTTACAAAGTCGCAGTGAACCATTATACACCTTAGAGATTTGTCTCCATTGAAGACAAGCCATCCAAGACAAAAATAAAATATTTATTTCTGAAGGAATCTGCAGGCATACAAATGTCTGCATCAACAGCCGGTTTTCCTCCCTTCAGAACTGAGAGTTTTCTAAGCCGGGATGAAAAGTTTTAGGTTTTTGTTAAGAGAACAATCAATAATAAAAACACACTGCCTAAGTCTTGAGTGAATATTTGCAATCTCTGAATTTAAATGTTTTTAATCTCTTTGTTTTGCTTTCGTCAGATAATCAATGTTCAGCTCCTATCTTCAGATAATTCTGTCTGCCATTTCCGTAAATATGTGACTTTTTAATCTTCCTCTTTTAATGCACATATTTCTGATTATGAGAAACCATCTAGTGTTAATAACTGTACTTAACGAAAACAGCACAAACCACCATTTAACATTAACCAACGGCTCTATCACATTCCAGGTCAAGGTAACCGATAAATTATTATATTGTGGAAAGTGTGTCATTCTGTAGCACATTATCGTATTCATGACAGTGCAAACAAGAGGGACTTCGGCTCCCTTTTTAAACAACCAAATAGTGGCCTCGCAGGTTTATCTCATCACACTCTGATATCTGTACGCACTGCACGCTTGAAACCATTTCCGAAGTTGACATTAAAACCTTCGGCGACAGCAGCCAGGTGTGTATTCGACTCAGGAGAAAATATGGCCACGCCCCCATCCACATCTCTACCTTCACTTTCCTATTACCTTCACTCACCAACAGAGACAACAGAAACAAAAGCGTTATTAAGAGGAAGAAATGATCCACTCTTCTCTTCTTTAACTCCCAACTTTAATCTGCAGCCAGTGATCAACAATGGACAATGTTCTCCATGCTTGAGAATTTGGATTATGCAGATGATATAACACTCTTAGAGTATTATATGGTGGTGACACATTATTACTAGGTGCTACCAAGTTCAGTCATTCATTTGCATGTCCCTTGTGGAACTTTGCCTCTCTAACAACTCTCCTGTAGGCTTCTCGGTTGTGAGCAAGATGGCCTGCTGCTGCTGCGTCCATTTGCAGATCGTCAACAATGTCTGGCAGCCATCTTCGTTTTGGTCGTCCTCTTTTTCTTTTTCACATTATGTAACCTTCCACTACGGTCGTCTCTAAATTATCATGACCTGTAATGTGTCCACAATATTTAAGTGTTCTCTCTGTAATCCTCTTTACTAGCCAGCCTTCTTCAATATTAAGCTCTTGTAGTATAGATATATTTTTGTGTCCACGATATTTGAAGAACTCTTCTGTAGCATTTTACATTCAAAGGCAATTAAGTGTTTCTCAGCTGTTTTGTTAAATGTCCAGGTCTCACAGGCATATGTTGCGATGTGAAAGGTGCATGCCCTTAAAAATCTTATTTTTGTGGTTCTGTCTGCTCCTCTCCACAGATTCTTTATTTGTTTTACTTTCTGAAGAGCAGTAGATGCCCTCCTTTTAATTTCCCTCATTGTATCTCCATTATTAGTTAGTAGTGATCCAAGATATTCAAAACTCTCCACTTCTTCCAATTTTTCCTCATTGAGCTACCAAGTATTATCAGGCACAGTATTACCATTACTGTGGTGCTACTCACCACCACATGCAGAACAAATTACCCACTCCAGATACAGCAGCAGACAAATGGGACTAAACAGCAATATAAATTATAAGTTAGAAATACTGAAAGTAAACATAGAAAACCAACAGCAATTAAAATTGGGGATCATAACCAAGCAGACACAGATATCACATACATTGGCAACCATACTAATACCAGGTGGAGGAACACATAAAGACATTACAGGTAGAATAATTAACCGAGAAAAGCTTTCATTAAACTTTGAAACACCTGGAAGTCCACCCAACTACAGTGCTAGAACCAGAATAAAGCTGTACCAAAGTTCTGTGTTATCCATACTTCTCTTTGGAGCAGAGATGCTGGAGAACAACTGAAAAGGAAGTGTCAAATTATTCTCATTCCACGCAACCTGTCTCAGGAAG
Organism: Achatina immaculata; assembly: GCA_009760885.1. Lineage (NCBI taxonomy): Eukaryota > Metazoa > Mollusca > Gastropoda > Stylommatophora > Achatinidae > Lissachatina > Lissachatina immaculata. Next base: position 39,809,999 of record CM019701.1, on the reverse strand, counting down.
AATTTGAACATTTCTCTCTCTCTCTCTCTCTCTGAACCTTAAGTGCACAGGGCACATGGGGCTTCCGCAAGGGTTTTCCACAAATGCCTGTCCTTTGCCTTTTTTTCTGCTCTTGCCCAGGTGAGCCCTCTATTGCTCAACATCCTTTCTGTTGTTCTTCTCCATGTCTCTTTTGGTCTACCCTTACTTCTGTTCCCCTGTGGTGTCCATCTTAGTGCTATTTTTGGTAGTGAGTTATCAGTCATTCGGAGCACATGTCCCAACCATCGCCAGCGTCTTTCCTCAATAATTGTTGTCAGTGGCTTCATCTGCATTTCTGCCAATAAGATGTTATTTCTTATGGTGTTTGGCCAAAATATTTTTCTAATTCTAATTTGAACATTTACTGGCCATAAACAATAAATAAAAAAAAAAACCTACTTGCTCAGAGTGAACTAGAAGATAGGCATGTCATGACCGCAGATGCTGGAAATGGATTGGACATGTGCTCTGAAGTGACCCCAACAACATATTCCTAGAACAGCCATATCATGCACACTTGGGGGGGGGGGGGTGCACCGAAAGGTCAACTAAAGGCTACTTGGTGGAAAACTATGGAAGCATACATGAATGTGCAGCTAGGGCACAATACAAAGGCTGGTCGCAAGCCATGAGATGTGGAGAGAATTTGTTGCTGCCCTGCAAAGACCCCACAGGGCGTATTGGGTGGTGTGTGTATGTAGCCAATCGCCGAATAAGGGCATGGATGGAAAGATAAACACTTATCATCCAGTTCACTTTAATAAACGAACACAAAACATGCACACGCTTCCCAGGACCCCAACCCTGGCGGGCCATTACAGAAGAAGTAGAACTTCAACACAGGACCCCAACCCTGGCAGGGGCATTAGAGAAGAAGTAGAACTTCAACACAGGACCCCAACTCTGGCGGGGCATTACAGAAGAAGTAGAACTTCAACACAGGACCCCAACTCTGGCGGGGCATTACAGAAGAAGTAGAACTTCAACACAGGACCCCAACCCTGGCAGGGGCATTAGAGAAGAAGTAGAACTTCAACACAGGACCCCAACTCTGGCGGGGCATTAGAGAAGTAGAACTTCAACACAGGACCCCAAATCTGGCGGGGCATTACAGAAGAAGTAGAACTTCAACACAGGACCCTAACTCTGGCGGGGCATTACAGAAGAAGTAGAACTTCAACACAGGACCCCAACTCTGGCGGGGCATTAGAGAAGAAGTAGAACTTCAACACAGGACCCCAACTCTGGCGGGGCATTACAGAAGAAGTAGAACTTCAACACAGGACCCTAACTCTGGCGGGGCATTACAGAAGAAGTAGAACTTCAACACAGGACCCCAACTCTGGCGGGGCATTAGAGAAGAAGTAGAACTTCAACACAGGACCCCAACTCTGGCGGGGCATTACAGAAGAAGTAGAACTTCAACACAGGACCCTAACTCTGGCGGGGCATTACAGAAGAAGTAGAACTTCAACACAGGACCCTAACTCTGGCGGGGCATTACAGAAGAAGTAGAACTTCAACACAGGACCCTAACTCTGGCAGGGCATTACAGAAGAAGTAGAACTTCAACACAGGACCCTAAATCTGGCAGGGCATTAGAGAAGAAGTAGAACTTCAACACAGGACCCCAACTCCGGCAGAGGCATTAGACAAGAAATAGAACTTCAACACAGGACCCTAACTCTGGCAGGGGCATATAAAGCTTCATAATCGTATTTTAATTGGGAGATTCCTGTCTATTAACGTTTATCATCGTCATCTTTCCCAGAAGACCATAGTGAATATAATTAAGCATACCCAGACTGGAGTCACCTCTGCGCTCTGTACACAGTGAAAAGAAACATTACATTTCATGAATTTCCGAGAAAAAGCAGATGCCGTCTCCGAGGTAGAGAGCAATATGGAACATATTAACCACTCAGTAACATATCACGAAGCGAGACCCATCACCCACAACAAACTAAACACCAGCTGAAAAACAAAAAAAAAAAAAACAATATCTAATTCATCAACTACGGAGATACCAGCAAACCACAATCTTTCATCTAAGAACGAAACACTGCAAGACTTCTAAGCCACCTCTTTCGCCCTCAGAATATCACACACAAATGGGTGTGACGATGTGGCTTTGGTATCCAGAAACCAGAACATCACCGGCAAGCCCGTCCTACCCACTCAAAGCTCTGAGCACAGAATCTGGCCCGAGAGAGAGAGAGAGAGAGGGAGAGAGAGAGAGAGATGAAGCTCTTACTCAAGCCTGGAGAAGACGGCGGGCTTCTTCAGGGTAAAAGGCTGAAGATTTAGCACGACCAAACTTTCTCGAAAGCTGAAGAAGAAGAAGAAGAAGACATCATGATGATGATGTGACGAAGATGATGTTGCATCATGATGTGACGAAGATGATGTTGATGATGATGAATTTAAGACCTTTCCTCCCTGCAGCGCAGTAAAAGGACTGATCCGCAATTAAACATCATATTCAAAACAAAATTTAAAAATCAACAATCAGGTTACAGTCATCATCAATCAGTCAGTAAAACACCCTACAAAAGAAACATCAAAAGAATATTTTTAAAAAACTTACTCAAAACATCTGAGGTGATCCACCCTAACAAAACATCTGAGGTGAGCCACCCTAACAAAACATCTGAGGTGAGCCACCCTAACAAAACATCTGAGGTGAGCAACCCTAACAAAACATCTGAGGTGATCCACCCTAACAAAACATCTGAGGTGATCCACCCTAACAAAACATCTGAGGTGAGCAACCCTAACAAAACATCTGAGGTGAGCAACCCTAACAAAACATCTGAGGTGAGCAACCCTAACAAAACATCTGAGGTGAGCCACCCTAACAAAACATCTGAGGTGAACCACCCTAACAAAACATCTGAGGTGAGCCACCCTAACAAAACATCTGAGGTGAACCACCCTAACAAAACATCTGAGGTGAACCACCCTAACAAAACATCTGAGGTGAACCACCCTAACAAAACATCTGAGGTGAACCACCCTAACAAAACATCTGAGGTGAACCACCCTAACAAAACATCATCTACAACCTATCCATCCTCTTCCCTGGACGCGTCCTCGTTCAACCATCGACATTTCCTTCCTCCTCAGCAAGGACCTGAGTAGGAACAACCACCAACACACAAAAGACCCACTCCCAATCCGGCTTGGACGATAGTTCTCTGCAGAACAAAATCGATGATCGGCATACCACGATACTTACATTTTTTTTTCTTTGATTTTCCCTTCCCATCACCGAAACTGAGAGTCAGCAGACACGATTTCTTACCACAGTAAGTGTTTTAACACTAAGTGTTCCACAAATGGACAACCGGCGGCGTCCATCTCGGACCTCGGACAACCGGCGGCGTCCATCTCGGACTTCGGACAACCGGCGGCGTCCATCTCGGACTTCAGACAACCGGCGGCGTCCATCTCGGACCTCGGACAACCGGTGACAGCCAAGACTGCAGGCTTTCTAGGCTTACCCAGACAACGTTTATTCGTGCTCAAGAACTTCACGTGTATGATTCGGCTGTCAGTTTTATCTTCTGTACACAGACAAACTGGACTCTTCTACAACAGACGAAAGTCCAAACAGATACCTAGCACATATACAGCAGTAGAAGAAATACATTTTATTATCACATTCTTATCCATCAGAGGTCACGATGTCCAGCAGATGGTAGTAATCCTAAAAAAAAGTGATTTTCTATTTTAAAAAATCTGAAAATAAAACTAAACGAACAAATTATAAAAAGATAAAGTAAAAATAAATTGTTTAAAGTCGTGTAAAAAGAATTTATTTTTCAACTGCACAAAAAAACGTGTGAAATGCAATCCCGGGAATTGAAAGGAAAGAAAATAAAAGAATAAACTGTTCATTATTCAGAGATCTTTCATTCCTGAATTAATTTCTATGCTCTTCCTCCCCCCCCCCCCCACAAAAAAAAAGTGATGAAAAATTTCAGCACAAATAAATTGCAAGGAAGTTATTGTGTAATTTAAAAGTATGGGCTGGGTTAGAAACGTGATGCTTTTATTTTCATTTCGACTTTTCTAAATATCGCTCTGAGCGTTGACTGACATTGACTGACACTGACTGACATTGACTGACGTTGACTGATATTAGCGTGCAAGATCTAGCACCACTGCTAGTGTTGCTTTCATATGAAAAAGTTAAATACTTCAGACAATATTTTGCTTATCAAATTCCTAACTCTGTAAGAGGAGTGAGCGTCTTTTCCTCCCCCGTCACTCACCCTATTGGAAAATGACTCCCTGAGCGAATGAGTTGTTGACTTTTTGTTGTTGTTGTTGTTGTTAAATCTTCTATTTTCCTCACCTGTGGCTGAACCTCGATGTTCCCCGTGTCCCTGAATCTTAAAACACTTCTGTTCCGTCACACTTAATAAAACGTTTTATGACTTGAAGAACACGATAACAAATAAGAATATGCCCCTAAAGGAGAGGAACAGAGTATAACAGTGACATACAGAACTAATACTGCTGTATGGTTGTGAAATCTGAACAGTTAAGGAAATGACGGCAAAGAAATTAGAAGAAACACAGCTGTGGCTGTGGAGATGCCCTGGACAAAAAGAAAAGCAAGCGACGAGGTCTTCAGTGAAGTTTGAGAGCAACGGATTCTAGTTAAAATGGTAAGAACAGTCAGTCAGGCATTTGCATGTCCCTTGCGGAACTTTGCTTCCCTGACAGCTCTCCTGTAGGCCTCTCGGTTGTAAGCAAGATCCCCTGCTGCTGATGCGTCCATCTGCAGATTATCAACGGTAAGAGCAAAACAGGGAACATGTCTTGGACGTGTCATGAGAAGACAGAATTTAGAGAACTTGATAATGGCGGGAAGCTCCAAGGGAAAAATATGGAGAGAAAGGCCAAGAAAAAAAAACATCTCAGTGGACAGAACAAGTGACATGGGATGAGAAAATCGTTTGAATCGATCGAGAACATAAAGATTGCACAAGAAACAAAAACAGCAGTATCGCCAATCCTATCTGCACTGCACATAATGATAAAAATAATAATAATATCTCTTTCACAAATTATGGGTTGTGTAAGTGACATCCAGCCTGTTCTATGATTCATTTCATGAGTATCATTTTGGACAGTTTTATTTTACAGACCTCGAGAGCGATGGGAAAGTGACATCAGCGATCTAAAGCTTCGACTCTCGTGTAGATATTTAACAAACTGCTCTTGCTGCTCATCCCCCTCTGTAATACTCCCATTTTCTCTAAAACTTGTCACATCTCTTAGCGCTTGATGTGCGAATAGCAAATGTGGCATATCACGGCGACAAAGGCAAACAAAATAGATGAACATTTAACGCAGATTTTCACAAGGAAGCGTGTGAAAACATGTTCACATTTTACAGAAGGCTGCAGTGAAATGAGGCAGAGTTGAATGCGAAATACTTGCAGTAATGGATCAAGAGTAGACGAAACTCTTTTAAGCATCATAAACTATATAAGGTAAGTGCATGTATATATATATATATATATATATATATATATATATATATATACACACAAACACACATTTGCAAGTTATATAAGTGTATATTCTATTTGTAAGCTTTCAAACTTTACCTACCTTTATTTTATTGATCGCTCTCTGTATCTCTCTCTCCCTCTCTCCCGATATATATATATATATTCCAAAAATCCTTATCACTTTTCGTTCGGAGTATACTTAAAACAGAAGTTTCCACCATTTAACAGAGTTTTTTTTAAATTTATAACAGAAATGGTTTGTGTGTACTGTGTTGCGTGCCGGGAGAATACGGCGCCAGTTAAAGTGGAATATCTACAGGTTGAGAACCGCTGTGATTTAATTGTCTAGTGTCTATATAGAAAGTTTTGACTTTAGCTGTGAAAGTTTATGTAACGTTCGAGCTAAACACTGAATGAACGCAACATCCCAGGCACGCTGACAATAGAACAATCATAGCAACTCAGACGTCACGAGCAGACACATTCTGACAAGACTGTTCACAATCAGGGCAAGTCAATAAACGCGCTGGCGTAGTGGCAGTTCTACATAAGCTTTATTATGAAGAAGATGAGGATGACTTAATGGAGATGAGAAAACTGCTGCCACACGGCGGAGAAGAACAACATAATAAGAGAACTTCCCGGCAAGAGCTTGTTCGCCACTGGGAAGTGAAACCTAACAAGAATAATGAACAAAAACTCAATACTTACAGAAATTCCACCAGAAAACACTTTGCACTAACACAATGCACATATTATGGCAAGATGAGAGCCTCTGAAAAACTCTTACTCCTAACATGGGCAATAACTGAGAACACACTACATCGTTAACAATAACTGTATAACTGTGTCCTGGAAAGGGCATATGGACGACAGACGTCATTCTAACTGCAATAACCAAACTCCCTCTACTGCAAAAAAACTATCACAAAGCACAACAATCTTCTACAACATGATTCAGATCAATCCATAACTCTGTGAAATCTAATCTCTCTTTTATCCTATATTCCCTAATTTCCTGGCTCTTTTATATAACTGATTTTTTACTATACTCTTCTCGAAATTTTTCCGTTGATCTCTACATGCTAGATGCTGTTTTTTTTTTTTATTGCCCGCATGGGCTCGCTAGATAATTTTAGCACGTGTGTGGTGAGGGTTTGTAGATTAAAATCTACTTAACTTGGGTAGAAAGACCACCATTTTATTTATTTATTTCATGGTAACCTTCCGTGCCATTGTTTTTGTTTTGTTTTTAAAGTGTAAACTTTGTACCAAAATCACAGTTGTTGTGACTGATTTTAACATTACCCAGAGCCAACGGTCACTTTTCACGAAAGAAATGTCTACCTTCACGTCAAAAACATGGCCTAACAAAATTATATTATGACAATTACTGATTTTTGGTCAGAAGGTCATTGAAAGATCACAGTCGCCAGGGGAAAAAATAAAAAAGTTATTACGATATAGCAGAATTCTGTCCCTTAGATTAAGCAATCTAGCTTTTTATTTATGCACTTACACAATTCTGTCTCACACTGCAGAAAAGGAAAGAGAGCTACATGACGATTGTTTGTGCCATTTTAGTAGAGAAAATATGAAAGTTTTAAACCTACTTTAAAGAAACCAATGTGGGCCTCCTTCCTCCCCACAACCACCCCACCCCCTTAACATGAGCTCCTCCCATGTTTGGAGCAACACATGCGATGAGGTCCATGATTCGCTGCTTCAGGATGTTCAGATTCTGCGGAAGTATGGGTACGTAAACACTGTATTCAGTGTGCCCCCCACTCCTCCCACAAGAAAATGTCGCAAGGTCAGAGGATCTGATTGGCCACATATGTTTGCTTTCCAAAAGTGTAGGGTACTCTTTGTGCACCCTGTACATAACTGACATACTAGGAAGCAGGAGAAAGGGAAAACAAAAGGTAAATCTACATCCATGATAAGGTAAACTTACATATATTATAACGTAAACTTACATATATTATAAGGTAAACTTACATATATGATAAGGTAAACCGACTGGTATGATGTATAAAAAAGAGGAATGATAGAAAAATCGTACGGCTTGCATTTGTCCATACCCAAATAGTGTCTAGACAAAGTCTTATGTGATTTATATATTTCTGAATAAATAAGAAGGGGTCCACTCTTCAGACCTGAAGTGGAACATTACACGCGAAGTTGGAAAACAACTTGGAGGCAACGACCATCGACCAGTCTTCCTGACAATAGAAAATGAACTCCTTAACACCAGTAGCCCTCTCCCCAGATGCAACTATAAAAAAGCAAACTGGACAATGCACAGGGATCGTACAGATATCCTGATGCGACAGCTGTCCATAGAAGGTAAGGATATTAACAGCACAGTGAAGGAATTCAATGCTTGTATCCTTCAGGCCGCCCATGAAATCATTCGCAGAGGAGCTCGTAGGGACTATAAACCATACTGGTCTAGTGAGCTGGGAAAATTACATGATGACGTAGAAACAGTTCGAAAACAAGCAGAAAATAGACCATGCCAAGAACCCCACAATAATTACCAACTTGCTAACGCCAAATTTCAGAGAGTCAAGCTGCAAGCCAGATGGGAAAGTTGGAGAGAGAAAACAGAGTCCCTAACCGTTGAAAAGGATGGGAGAAAAGTGTGGAAACTAACCAAACAATTAAACCATGAGAGTACTGGAAGAAGTACAAAGATGTCATTAATAAAGGATGGGAAAACTCTTACATGTAATCAGACAGCAGATTACTTTGCTCGCATGTTTGCACAACACTGCAACATTGATATCCATCCAAAGAAAGAGCGTACAGTGCACACTGATCCACATAAAGAAGAGGAACAAGGCAGAAAAGTGGAGGTCATGGATGCACCAATCACACGTAGCGAGTTAGACCTAGCAGTCAGTAAACTGAAACAAAGGAAATCACCAGGACCAGATGGAGTGTCCAATGAAATGATCAGGAACCTTTGAATGGCAGCAATGGGAAGGCTGTTGGATATTTTCAATATGTGCTGGAGCACAGGTAAGTTACCTCAAATCTGGAAGGAAGCAAGCATGGTACCACTGCAAAAGCCAGGGAAAAACAGTGATACAGCCTCCAACTATAGGCCAATCAGTCTCACTAGCTGCCTATGCGAAACGATGGAACGCATCATTGACCTAAGGCTAAAATGGTATCTAGAAAGTGAAAACCTTCTCACTCTACAACAAGCAGGATTTAGGCAGTACTACAGTACAGAAGATCAAGTGACCTATCTCTCTCAAGAGACTAAGGACGCATTCCAAGAGAAAAACCTTGTGCTAGCAGCGTGGATAGACCTGAAGAAAGCCTTTGATAAAGTATGGAAAAAAGGTCTGCTGTGGAAACTAAGAAACTGCAATGTGAATGGAAGACTGTACAACTGGATAAAGTCCTATTTACACAATAGAAGAGCAGGAGTAGTAATGGATGGACACAAAAGCCAGAAAGTACTTCTTCGACACGGTGTACCACAAGGAGGAGTCCTTTCACCTACACTATTCCTTGTATTCATTAATGACCTGGTCAAGGAACTTCCTTATTGGCGGCACTGTATGCAGATGATCTGGTCATGTGGTGTACAGATGAAAACGCGACAACTGCTACACAGAGACTCCAAAGAGCAGCAGACATCTTGACATCATGGACAAACAAATGATGGGTATGTATCAACACAGAGAAATCAAATACCACTCTGTTCACTCTCTCATCTAAACAGAAAGCAGGTAAAATCTTTGTAAATGAAATATCCTTAAGGATGGACAACCAACCCACTTACTTAGGAGTGACTTTTGACTCAAAACTGACCTGGAAGCAACACATCAACAGTGCAGAAGCAAAAGCCAGAAGAAAATTAGCCATATTAAGAAAATTGAGTGGAACCACATGGGGAGATAGTGAAAGAATCCTCAAGAATGTATATCAGCAAAGTATTCTACCACATTTAGAATATGGATCAACATCTTGGTGCACAGCATCAAACACTACGCTGCATAATCTAGACAATGTACAAAATCAGTCACTATGGATTATCACAGGTGCCATGAGCTCCACACCAATAGTAGAAATGCAGAAAATGGTGTTCAAGCGCTAAAAGAACTTAGAGACACAAAGGTCATGACCATGAGAGAGAAATTCCTCAGCTCTGTAAGCTATCCCCTGAAAGAGAGATTCAGTAATTTGGCACTAAGACGGCTTAAAAGAGGCCGCTTCATTCGTCAGGCCAAGCGCATTCGTAAGCTGATGCCAGACCTTCCAATTGTAGTCGCTCCATTATCATCTGTATCAGAGCATACACCATGGAAAGAAGCAGACTGTACACAAAAAACTATTCAGACTGAAGTGAAAGGTGTGCAGAATGGTGAGATGCAGAGCAGTCTTGTAAGATCAACAACCACACTTATTGTTCTAGATGATAAATATCCATGTGACACCTGGATACGTGTGTATACAGATACACAATGCCATAAAGAATGGAGGGGCAGGAGCACATATTGGATATCCAAACAACACCACTAATAAGATTTCCATACCCACTGGAAAATACTGCAACAACTATGATGCAGAAGTTAGGGCAATTATTCCTGCAGTTGAAAAACAGGCTCAAAATTGATACGTGCCCTGTATTAATTCTCACAGATGCAAAATCAGTACTGGAAGCTCTTCAATGCAACAAACTATCAGATCTTAAGGATGCCTTATCAAACACTGGCTTACAACAAAGAGTCACCTTGCTGTGGATTTCCTCCCACTATGAGATGCCAGGCAATGAGAAAACTGACCGTCTGGCCAAAGAGGGCACTGAAATGGAGCACCTAGACATACCGATCACCTATAATCAGAATAAAAGCATGATAAAAATCTATAGGAAGCCACAAACACCACAACATGATGACTCATTCATTCATTTGCATGTCCCTTGCGGAACTTTGCCTCCCTAACAACTCTCCTGTAGGCTTCTCGGTTGTGAGCAAGATGACCTGCTGCTGATGCATCCATTTGCAGATTATTAACGACGTCTTGCAGCCATCTTTGTGATGACTATCACATCTCTCCGCTGGTACGCTCAGTTATTAGGCCTTGCCTTGATAACGGGGCAAGGATTCCCGTAGTCTGCGGTGGTGTCTGCTAAAGGAGTATTGCAAGCCCTCTGCATTTTTGTTGCACCTGGGGACTGAAAAAAATGACCAACATAACCCGCATCCAAGTGGACATGATGCTGTGCCTCAACGTTTTCACCGCATCAGCTGCAAATATTTTGGCCAAACACCATAAGAAATAACATCTGGTTGGCAGAAATGCAGATGAAACCACTGACAACAATTATTGAGGAAAGACGCTGGCGATGACTGGGACATGTGCTCCGAATGACTGACAACTCACTACCAAAAATAGCACTAAGATGGACACCACAGGGGAGCAGAAGTAAGGGTAGACCAAAAGAGACATGGAGAAGAACAACAGAAAGGATGTTGAGCAATAGAGGGCTCACCTGGGCAAGAGCAGAAAAAAAGGCAAAGGACAGGCATTTGTGGAAAACCCTTGCGGAAGCCCCATGTGCCCTGGGCACTTAAGGTTCAGAGAGAGAGAGAGAGAGAGAGAGAGAGAGAGCTGCAAAGAATACGAACTCGAATAGCCAGGGAGATAGAGGATAGAACAAGACAGCCTTTCATTTCATGACCTTTATTTTCGTCCAGTATGTTTTTCTACATTATATATATATATATAAAACTTAGTTTTCATTCTCCCACTCTCCAACTTCTTTGTGACTAATTTTATAATAATATCTTTGCTAAATCGCTAAGGTGCACTTGGAAGTGCAGGGCCGTGGAAAATCGCGGGTTAAATTTGTGGTCGAAAAGAAGAAAAAGGAACAACTCACAGGACCTCAGGAAGTCATAACCCAGAGGGGCCCACCTCCCTTAGAGTGTCAGGAATTTAATAGGGCCGAAACACATGTCTGAAAAGGGTTGGGGGGGGGGGGGGGTAACTTCCTCTGGCGATCTGAAGGAACAATGTTGTTGTTCTGCTCTCTATCTACAGTAAAGAGTTTCCAGCATATAAAATTAAGATATAATATGGAAATAATAAGAAAGAAGAAAACTACTGAAAATAGAACAATGTCAGCTTAAATATAATAATCTATAATTGTTGCACTAAAACCTGTTATATTCTTTATTTTGCAGGAGCGTATAGACGGACATAGAGGATTTCTACATAAAAGTATACCAGAGATTGAATGAGGCATCCTCCATATTATAAAACGCAGCAGACGAGAATACTCAGATTGTGAAAACCGTAGAGCTGTAGATACTGTCTCAACGAAAACTAAACAAGGAAAACAGATGTTCATCTAAACCAGCTTACTGTTAGACTGGAGACTATACACTGAAGCAGTAGCAGATTCCAAGCAGCAACATTTCATGATTCAGCTGAGTAAATATGGCGAACGTCACTCTCTGTTCGTATTTTCCTTCCCCGTTTTTCGCATTTCCGAGGGTCACGCCAAATCTTCATCTTCTCGTTGGCATCTCTGTCGTTTTTACTGTACTCTCGGCTTTCGTCGTTTTTACAAACGCCACCGTGGTCATAGCCATCATTCGTTCCATGTACTTTAGCAAGCATGTTAACAACAAGAGCAAGATATCCATGATCCTGATAGTCTCTATGGCTGTATCAGACTGTATCGTTGGCATCATTCCAATGCCGCTTTCAGTTTACCAAATAGTCAACAACGGGAAATGGTACCTCGGACAGATCACGTGCTCTTTCAGAATCACATCAGATGATTTTCTATGTACCGTCTCAGTTTTTCACGTTATGTGTATGGCAGTAGACAGATACTTGGCAGTATGTCGTCCCCTGATATACCGTAGACTGACTGTAATAACCGCTTATATCATGGTGGGCGTAAGCTGGGTCCTGCCTGTTCTAGTTTTCTACTGGTTTTCACGACATCGATGTGACCACCACAATAATTCCTGCTCTGAACATTTCCAAATTTGTGAATTTAATCACGATCCCACATTCAGAATTACGTCTGCCATTATCACATTCTACCTTCCTTTTCTTCTCATCTTCATTCTTTATTTCTTTGTATTACGAGCAGTTCGACATTTTCACAAAAGGAAGCTCAACTTCAGGTTGAAAAATCTGTCATCCACGAAGCAGAATTCAGCGAACAGAGAAACATATTTGCCCAGTTGTCTGAAATCTTGTATGTCCAATCCCAGGTTAAAAGTATGTAAATATGAGGTGTCACCATCGTTAAAGTTGTCTTATGTTTTCGAAAGTGCTCCAGACATTATCTGTCTGTCTTCAGTAAGAGACTTTACCAGGTGTCCAGTCCTGTCATTAAGATCAACAAATCTTCTGTGGTCAGAAACGAAGGAGACAGCTGAAACATGGGACAATTCAATGATACTGTCTGCTGAAAAACTTTCATCTTCAAAACTGAGCACGGTGAAAAGTCGTGGATGTTATGCTACGTGTTTAAAAGGGGACCAAGATTTTTCCGAACATGTTAAGGAAACGTCTCAGTATGACAAAGATAGTATCAATAAAATTGTAGATGATAACCCAGTCAGTTCTCCTGACAAACATACGAGTTTTTCTCTAGCAACTCCAGAGAGGAGGGAGCGACTTGGCTACACCAATCACCAAAAAGTGGTAACTGTTTCTAAACTTTCCCCAAGTAGAAAGAACAGTTCTAAGGTCGCTATGAAAAGCCCTGGGCACTTAAGGTTCAGAGAGAGAGAGATGAAAACTGCACGTCGCATAAACAACGTAAAAGCTGTGCGTACTATTGGTGTGATAGTTCTGGCGTTCACTGTTTGCTGGTTTCCGTTCAGTTTAGTGACAGTTCTTCCAGGTTTCTTAAATCACACTTTCCCTTATTCGGTCTATCTTGTCACTGCCTGGCTAGGTTATCTAAACTCCGCCTTAAACCCTTGCTTGTACTGTTGCCATGCATCTGTAAGGCGAGCAGTACTGAGCTTGATTTGTCCTTTAATGATATAGAAAATGTTTCGTTCTCAGAAAGAGATAAAGAGTCTGTGATATTATTAAGTTCCTACATTACCATTTATGCTGATTCGCATTATGTTTTAATATTTTTCAGTTCAGCATAAACTGTCCTGCCGGCTTAGGACTATGACATAGGCCAAGTTAATGAAGCATTTCATATGTCCTTTGAGATCTCTTACAATTTTCTCAATCTCTTGCTCTCTAGCTTTTTCTGCTGTTTTTTCCCTCTTTCTCATTTGCTTCTCTATTCGTTTTCCTGTTTATTTTTTTGTTTGTTCGGTAACCGGTGTAATTTTAGGGTTTATAAAGTGCTCAAAGTATTTCTCGAAGAAAATGTTTATGTTTTCGCTTCTTATCATGTTAATTTATCCAACATTTCAAGCGCTTTTCATTATGTTCATTTCTTCGCTTTTTTTTGTGCTAATCAGCGACCAACTTGTAACTTGTCTCTTCAAGTAGTTCCGTCGTATAACTATATTGTTCCTAAAAAATAGAAACGCAACACTACTGTAGTCGCAAAGGACACCAAATTTCAAACTTGTATCAAAATTTTATTTTACGGAATTAATGTTTCAATCTTGGCATGAAGGAACTTTAATACGTCAACAATGAAATGATGTTCATTAAATTTGGTTTGGACTTTTATTCTTTGCGATGGATGCCTCCGTTTCAGTAAGTTGTATGGCCTCCTCTGGCCTGTATCAGAGAACGACATCTCCTTGACATTGATCCGATTAGCCGTTGGATCTGTTGTTATGGGATGGTTGCCCATTCTTCCCGCAGTGCAAGAGACAACTGCCGGAGATTGGTTGGCGCCACGTCTCGCTGGCGGACTTGTCTGTTGAGTTCATCCCATAAGTGTTCTGTTGGGTTCATGTCTGATAACATGGATGGTCACGGAATGATCAGCGAGGAACTGGGTGATGAGTTGTGCCACTTGAGGTCGAGCTTTATGATACTGTAAAATAGACCCTGGTGCAGCCAGAAGTGGAAAGACGCGAGGACGAAGAATTTCGGCGACGTATAGTTGGGCATTCAGGCGTCCTTCAATTTGCACCAGGTCACTTCTTCCTATGCAGTTGATCGTCCCCCACAGCTGTACACTTCCACCACCATGTGGAGGAGCCTAATCCACACAGTTCTGGGCGTAGCGCTCATGGACTCTGTGGTAAACTCTTATCAATTTATCGTGTCGCTGGAGCAGAAAGAATGATTCATCACCAAACCAAACCCTTCTCCAATCATTTGCAACGGTCCATTGACGATGCTGGTTCGCCCACTGCAGTCGATTCTGGCGATGCCATTCCGTAAGAACAGGATCTCCGTAGGGTCTTCTAGTGATCTGAAATTCGACGAGCTGCCGTCACTGACTGGACTATTGAGGACGCAGATGCAAATCGATTAGTGAGGTGACGCAGCCGTATGAAGCGGTCTTCGGTAGGAGTTGTGACTATGGGTCTTCCACTGCGCCGCCGGTCTGCAACTGAGCCAGTTTCGTCAAATCGTCCCCAAAGGCGACTAACGGCGCTTCTAACCACATTAAATTTTCTGGCCACTACACTTTTTGACTGACCAGTCTGTGAATGTCCAATGATGATGAGTCGTTGTTTTGTAGTGAGATGAGCCATACTTGCGCATTGAATTTTCAAATGAATTGATTCGAGGAGCGTCAATCTTTTATAGGCATTCAATAACATGGTCCATGAGTTTTGTGCTCAGTAAGTTTCACGGGATTCTCGTGAACCTGTCACGAGTTATTGTGAAAAGTGCTATTTTGACTAATGTCTCTTTTCTCAGCTCATGAATCATCTGCTGAGTACAATTCAGGTCAGCACGTGATGTTGATGTCCAAATGAACGTTTTAGACAATTTGCCCTTGTCTGATCAGCAAACTTCAGTTTAAGTTGCATCGTCGTATTTATTGTGTGTGTGTGTGTAAGTAAAATCTAAAATTCCCGTTTCCATGATATTAAGACATATTGGGGATATGATTTTAGGCCCATATTTTCACGATCTCGTCTTATGAAAGTGTGACATTGTCAGTATCACGCCTGACCATATTTACCTTCCCAGGTTTCTCTGGTACCCATTTTTATAGGCTGGGTCGACACCGGAGCCTCGTTGTTTTATTAAGATTTAATATCTTCTTCTTCTTCTTCGTTCGCTTCTACCATCAAAACCGCAGTGTGATCCTACTGAATTTACGCCTGTGGTCCTCGTTTGGTCCCGTGGTCTCCTGTGGTCCCCGAAAGGACCACACGAGATCCACGAGAGGACCACAAGGGGTTCAGAGTATCACAGAGCTTTAGCCTGTATTCTTGGTGGGTCTCTGAAGCGGATTGCGTGACACCGTGGTTTTCGTTGCACCAGTTTAGTCTAGAGTTGAACCTTCTCACCGGAAGACCTCGACGTGTTTAGGATATCAGTGCATCCCCGCTGGGTGAGAGGCGGTAGCCCACCCAGGCCAGAGTTGGACTTTCTCACCGGAAAACCTCGACGTGTTTTGAGATACCCGTGTATCACCGTCGGGTGAGAGGTGGTTGCCCATCCAGTCCAGAGTTGGACTTTCTCACCGGAAAACCTCAGCGTGATTAGGATACGCAAACATCCCCGCCGGGTGAGAGGTGGTTGCCTATCTAGACTGCCCTGGTCCAGTGTCTCCGACTTCAGCATTTTGCCGTCGTGACCGCTACCCTTCCTAGTTGTGACCAGGATGGAGCTTTTGTCCAGGAGGACGAATCCTCGCCACTAGTGACTTCCACCCCTGGGTTGAGCCAGTTTAGGCATATTATCCCCGTATGGGCGTGTTTGGGACGTGACTGACCTCTAGAGTAGAGGTACTGTGACATGCATAGCCTTCAAGATTCACCCCTGATGTGAGCCGGTTTAGGCAAAATTCACCAGTATGGGTGTATATCAGGCGTGACCGACCTCTAGAGCGGAGGTGGCATGGCATGTCTAGCCATCAAGTTCCACCCCTGGTGTGTGCCGGTTTAGGCATATTTCACCAGTGTATGCGTATTTCGGACGTGGCGGGCCTCTAGAGCAGAGGTGCCGTGGTATGTGTAGCTCTCGCAGCGATACTACTGGACATAACGATTAAATTTCACATTATCCTTTCCACCACCTGATCACATCGGCACAGCACAGCAATCCTTATTTCTTTTCCGCATTTTCTTCCTTGACTGGGAGGAGCTTCACTCCACGCGCGGCATCCGAAAGTCTCGCCAGCAGTGTCTTAACCTCTGGGACAAGCCGGTTCATGCATTTCACCCGATATGACTGCACTAAGGACGTGGCCGACCTCCAGACCAGAGGTGCCGTGATTTGACTGTTTGCTTCGCTTTATCCTTTCTACCACCTTTTCCGCAGTGATGCTGCGCAGCAACCCCATTTGCACCTTTCTTCATTGGCCGGGAGGAGCACCGCTCCACGCACGGCAGCTGATGAATCTCGCCAGCAGCGGTAGATAAGCTACCAAACGTGCCACTCATCCACCCTAAGTATCTGGTTTTAAGGCGCCAGGTATTCGCCTTCGCCCCTTCTCCTGTCAGTTTAAGCAGTTCTGCCACGGGAAGGCCAGGAGCTGGACTTGACTGCCAGAGTCTGTTTGAGTCGCACGCCGTTGGAGTGGAGAGCGAATTCTCCACCCCACCTCCAGCAATAACAGTCCTTAGAACCAGAGATTTAATATCAACTTTATATAGTAGCATGTCGTGTCTAGAAAAGGCTACACTAGTGCATTATGGATTCGCCGAACACAAGAAATAGAGCGCTCATATCAATATTTTCCATGACCTATCGGCGCACTGCAGGGTGATGTTGCCAGAACCACATCTGACCATCCTTTCTTCTCCAGCTCCAGTGGGAGACAGGTACTCACTTCTACAGGTGGGTCAGTGGAGCGCGTCCAACCAGCATCATTTGTGTTTCATGTAACAAACTGTGTGATATGAAGTATATAAGAGAGACTGGTGTGCGATCTTACGAGATCGGTTTCAGCAACATCTGAACGAGACGTCAAAAAAGGCACTGACATCAGTCGCCGAGCACTTCTGCCAAGGAGACCACCAAGGGACACGGGACATTTCTGTCACTGTGTAATGGTACATTGGCTTGGTTACAATTAAAGGGAAGTAAATCGAATTGATAGTAGGGTTGGCAGAGTTAGGTCCCGCTTTAATTCACCTCTTTACGTAATGTGAAATAAAAAAAATAGATAGTACTCAGTCCACTTGGCCTTGACGACTGGTAGATCTCACGTGATGGTTAGGAAAGTCATGAAGTGTCAAAAAAGTGTAATGTCTGGGTCGACATAACCGGACGAAATGAGAATTATTAATACTTTTTTAAAATTGTGTCTAGACAGGAAATTTAGGCCTTGGAATGTTTTATTTTTTTTTAACTCAAGGTCGGTTATGACATGTTAGCTTCATCAGACATTGTGACCTGTCTAGAATAGTTATATTTAGTAACAAAATATTTCAACTTTGGAATTTTTTTTCCTCTCCAGGTTAACTTTGACACTTTATTACCCGAGGTCAGTAGATAGACGTTACGTGAAGGCGAGACTTGTCCAGACAGAAGTTTCTAGATTGGGCCTGGGAACATTCCAGTTATATAAAAGAGGCAGAGCTGGCCAATAATTATCATTATGAGACGGAAATGAGAATCATGTGCAAGTTTTCATTACGTGACACTGTTGTTTTTGTTGTGGCAGTTGCGAACCTGCCATTGTTTTTGTGTCACTCGGAGTGTACCATATGACGAGTTTGCCTTTTTGGTATTGTCATCAACTCTTACAACAACTTGTAAGTCTTTCAAATACAATTAAAGTCCGCAAAAAGTCAACATCTCTGACTCTCTGTGTACTGCCACAGAAGCTTGCGCCTATAGTTGATGCCGTGTTGACACAATTAGTAATATGTTATCCGGGAAGGAAATACTTTTACAACTGCAATCCACTCGTGTTCTTTCGGTGAACAATCATGGAAAGCTCTGGAACAGCCGGCTATATCCATTCAGCCGGAAGTTTGATAAGTTCAGCTTTCTTTGAGCTACTTTGTATATAAACATATTTTCTACTCGTTTCTATTTCTGTTCTTGGTGCCCAGGTTTATTGTCTTGGCGCCAGATTACTTCGATTTTATTTTGTCACTCTCGCTGCTGGCGAGATATGGTTCATTTTCCAGGCAGAGGCTTAAATAATTTCCTCGTCTAGGCATCCTAAGTGAGCAGTATTATCCTTTCATTGATCTCTTTTTCATTCTGGACCTTCATCCACCCTGTCCTTTCATTGATCTCTTTTTCATTCTGGACCTTCATCCGCCCTGTCCTTTCATTGATCTCTTTTTCATTCTGGACCTTCATCCGCCCTGTCCTTTCATTGATCTCTTTTTCATTCTGGACCTTCATCCGCCCTGTCCTTTCATTGATCTCTTTTTCATTCTGGACCTTCATCCGCCCTGTCCTTTCATTGATCTCTTTTTCATTCTGGACCTTCATCCACCCTGTCCTTTCAGTGATCTCTTGTGGCAGAATTCTGTAGTAAAGGGACAGTAGACTTGAACTATTGTTAGTCTAAGGGACAGAATTCTTCAAAGATGCAGATTTGTTTCCCCTGCTAGTAACCGTTCACCTTATGTTCCTGGATTTTTCTCACCGAGAAGTCTAAAAATAGTAAACTCAAGTGTTAAGAAGTTAAATATTGGGTGTAAATTGTACGGGGTTTATGACTTTAGGTTAGTGAAAAGTTGAATTATGAGAACACAGGTGTCAAACTTTGGGTGACAGAGGGTGTTATCGGAGACATGCGAACTCGCACGGAGATTATGGGTTTTGTGTGAACTAAAGGTCAAGTCATAAATTTTTGGCTCCACGTGATTTTGTGCTTTTCCGCGATTTTGAGCTTCACGTGACGGAAAGTTCGAGAAGCTCGGGGACTGTTCAAGGAGTATGTATAAAGATTTTAAGAAGAACAGATCAGAGGAGCTTCAGAATGATAGGATTAGGACTGACTTACATTTGGATGATTAGACTGAGTTAGAAGATGTAGACAGTCAGAGTTAGTTGAACATTTTGAAGTTCGATGAGGGTAGTTTTTGTCAAGTTAGAGTGATACTCAGAGTAAAAATGTAGCAGTTCTGTCAGTTGTTACTTTTGTCCGTGTTAGGACGACAAATAGTTACTTGTGCTACATTCAAGATGTAGAGTTCTACTGTGTTTTTTTTAAATTCATTGCTTTGTGTGGTTCCTTTGGAAAGCTTGTGAGTATGTGTATTTTTGGATTAGTCTGTTAGGATTGTTATTTCTTCCCAATGACCTAATCACGGCAGGGATAATGTATTTGTCTACGTGTCAAGCCAGCTGGCTTCATCACATCACTCATCAGTTCAACGATCATTTTCCTCATCAGTAAATCTTGTCAGCGTTTAAATCTAGTTGGAGATCTTGAGCTGTTGGAACTTCTTTTGTCAGTCTGGCCGAACGAATGCAGGTCCAGTTCTTGATAGTCGTGACACTGGTGTTATTGTTGTACTAGCGGGGAACCTGGGAACTATTGTTGTGTTGCTATGGGAATGCAGCAGTGACCAGATCCGCCTGTTGATTAACAAGCAGTAGAAAAGTACCATCAGTCAGGCAGACAACAACAAAAAATAACATAAAAAGCACACTAGCTCTCCACTACTTCTTTGTGAGAAACTCTAACTAGGAAGACATTCCACTTTGCCTTTGCTTGTCTAGTTGAATCCTAGATAAGCTAGCTAGTAGTACGGAGATCCTAAATAAAAATAATAGCTGGTGCCGTGCTGGCACATCAGTACTTGTCACAGGACGGTTTGTCTTCACTCTTTTCATTTTAGACTTTCATTCACCCCGTCCTTTCAGCGATCGCTTTTCATTCTAGACCTTCGTCCACCCTGTCCTTTCAGTGAACTCTTTTCATTCTAGACCTTAGTCCACCCTGTCCTTTCATTGAACTCTCTTCATTCTAGACCTTCATCCCCCCTATCCTTTCAGTGATCTGTTTTCATTCTAGACCTTCATCCACCCTGTCCTTTCAGTGAACTCTCTTCATTCTAGACCTTCATCCACCCTGTCCTTTCAGTGATCTCTTTTCGTTCTGGATCTTCGTCTACCCAGTCCTCACAGTTTTTGTTCTCTCATCTGCGCACATCTGGTGACTTTTTTCTGGGATCAGGGTTTGAAGGGCCATAGTTATCCAAAAAGATCATGCTGAGGCAATATGTTCTACTTCGAACTTATCAAGATCTATCTGGCACATTTGGTGCCCGGTTTTCTTACGAAGAGGACAGGACAAGAGCCAAGTGTTTAAACTCTCTTCTATTGTTCGTGTTTTTATTTATTGTGAGTTTTTTTTTCTTCTTTTCATGAGGTCCTTGAAAAAGATATTTTTTTTTCGAAATACTGGATTATTTCGTGATCTACGTTTATACGTCCTCGTGTTTTTTTTTTCTGTCACTTTCTTTCCAGTCCACTATCCTCACTCTATATATCTTGTGTGTGTGTGTGTATGTGAAATTATTTTTACCGCAGTCATCATTTCTCTTATTTCTACCCGTTCCCAAACGTGATTAAACATACCCCCTTGACAATGAGAGGTGAATGCACTATCGGCTGTGCTGCTCAAGTGTTCAAAGCTTATTATAATCTGTCTTTTTTACACCTACTTTTCATTCTTTGTTTTGCATTTGCCTTTGTTTAATTGTTGTATTTATCATAAAATTAATCACTATCTATATGCAGGAAACTCTCTACCGTAGAGAGCGGAACAACAACACAACTCCTTCAGATCATCAGAGGAAGTACCCCCCCCCCCTCAGACAAGTGTTTCGGCCCTTTAAACTCCTGACACTCTAAGGGGGGTGGGCCCCTCTGGGTCATGACTCCCAGAGGTCTTGTGAGTTGTTGCTTTTTTTTTTTTTCGGTCCCGGGATCGAACCCATGATCTTCCAGTATCTATGATTAGCGCTATAGTGATTAATAGAATGGGTAGAATAAATTGTTTCTGAAGTAATTCACAGTGAATACACGAGTTCTGGTGAACATGTCTGTAGTTTATTGATCTCTGATAGCAATGAATTGTCTCCACTCAACAAACAATGAATGGTCTCCCCTCAACAAGCAAGAAACGGTCCCCATTCATCAAACAATGAATAACCTCCACCCAACAGTTAAAGAATGACCCTCACTCAAAAAGTAACGAATGACCTTCACCAAACAAGTAAAGAATGGTCTCTAGCAAACACGAAATAAATGATCTCCACCATCCATTCATTCATTCATTTGCATGTCAACTTGCAGAAATTTGCCTCCCTATAGGCCTCTCGGTTGTAAGCAAGATGGCTTGCTGCTGATACATCCATTTGCAGATCATCAACGATGTCTTGCAGCCATCCTCGCCTTGGTCTTCCTCTCTTTCTTTTCCCCATAATGTACCCTTCCAAGACTGTCTTTTCTAGATTATCATGACGTTTAATGTGCCCAAAATATTTAAGTTTTCTCTCTTTAATCCTCTTTACTAGCCAGTCTTCTTCAGTATTAAGTTCTTGTAGTATAGATATATTTGTTCTTTTTTTGTGTCTATGTTATCTGAAGAACTCATCTGTAACATTTACATTCAAAGGCATTTATGTGTTTCTCAGCTGTTTTGTTAAGTGTCCAGGTCTCACAGGCATATGTTGCGATGGGAAAGATGCATGCCCTTAAAAGTCTTATTTTTTGGTAGTTCTGTCTGTTACTCTCCACAGATTCTTTAGTTGTTTTACTTTCTGAAGAGTGATAGATGTCCTCCTTTTAATTTCCCTCATTGTATCTCCATTATTAGTTAGCAGTGATCCACGATATTCAAAACTCTCCATTTCTTCCAATTTTTCCTCATTGATACATATTTCAGCTGCCTTATTTGTTTTGTCAGTTGTCATCAGTTTAATTTTCCTCGCATTAAGATAGAGGTTTTGTCCTTCGCTGTTCTTACGGACAGACTTAATTAGTTTTCCATTCCGTTTTGTGTTGTAGACAGTAATACTGTGTCATCAGCATATCTATTCTCTGGTATTTCATAATCTCCAATTGTTATGGATTCGTAATATTCTTTGTCTACATCTTCTCTAACATTCCTCATTATATTTTCAGTATACAACTTTAATAAGTAAGGCAACAATATGCACCCCTGACGGACCCCTTGTTTTATGTCAAACCAAGTTGTTGTTTCATCATTTATTCTTACTGCTGCTTGTTGGTCTGGATAAGAATAAATGATCTCCACCAAACAAGTAAAGAATGGTTTCCATTAAACACGCAGTGAATGATCTCCACCAAACAGGTAAAGAATGGTTTCCATCAAACACGCAATAAATGATCCCCACCAAACAAGTGAAGCAATTATCAAAGCCTTTCATTTCATGATTTAAAAAAAAATTAGCAATCACCGATTAAATGAGATTCTCATGTCACGGAACATAGCTTTAAATATTCGTCGGTTATCAAGGGCAAAAATCACGAAATCGGCTGTAGATTGGAATAGCATGATACAGTATGGAACCTTCTGTGAACAAACCTTTGCGTGACTGGAAGAAATACTGATTACTGAACGCCACAAAAGAGGATTCAATCAACTGGTCATAGTTTCGAAAAGTCGTTATTCGGTTATAAAAATAATCCAATTTCAGATATTATTTTTGATTTTTTACTAATACATAGGAGTGCTGGAAAACGTGTAAGAGTTTGTTTCAGTTTTAACGTCTTTTGTAAGGATACATTATGTATTGTATATAATCTAAGGATATATTCTTCCTTTCTACCTACTGTATGTATATGTATGTATGTATGTAAGTATTATGTATGTATATATGTATGTATGTAAGTATGTATATATGTATGTATATACATATATACATACATATACAACATATACATACAGGAGGTCGAAAGCTATATATATATATGGATCCGGATTACTATACTCAAACCACGTTGTTGAAGGTAATACAAAACTGAAATACTCTGTGTGCAATAAAATTTATATTATGTTTCATAAAAACCTCAGAAGTTTTCAGTCGAATCATAATTGCGTAATGGACGCGAGAATGAACAAACTTCTATATATTTAGGTCCTGAGACAACTAGACTCTCTTAACAAAATTCTGAGTATTTAGATCCTGATGCAATCAGACTCTGAACAATCTTCTATCTATTTAGATCTTGTACTTGTACGAACTCTCTGTAACTGCGAGCTGCTGTTCTTTGCAGCCAATGCTGTAGAGATGTCGAGTAACAGCATCGTATCGGCGTGGGAGCGGGTTATGGCGACTACTTTTTCAGTCCCGGATTACAGCTAAAAAGCAGGGGGTGTGCAATTCTTCTTTGGCAGACTCCACCACCATAGGGATTATGGCGATCCCTACCCCGTTAGCCAGGCTATGCCCGTTACTGGGGGTACCACGGAGAGGTGGGGCAGGGTCTTGGTCAGCTATGGGTCGCTGATTGACTTATCGGACGTCTTCACCCCACCCCTGCCCCAGTCTATTTATATCATGATACATATAAAATCTGAACACACCTGTATGTATTTTAGAGTTTTAAACAAATAGACTCTCCCAACACACGTGTATGTATTTTAGTTTTAAACAAATAGACTCTCCCAACACACCTATATGTATTTTAGAGTTTTAAACAAATAGACTCTCCCAACACACGTGTATGTATTTTAGAGTTTTAAACAAATAGACTCTCCCAACACACCTGTATGTATTTTAGAGATTTAAACAAATAGACTCTCCCAACACACGTGTATGTATTTAAATTCTGAGAAACTATACACTTTAAAAACCGTTTATGTACTTAAAATAGGACTTTAGAGTCTCCGAACACATTTTTATGTATTTAGATCCTGAGACTAGACTGTCTGAACAGACGTATATGTATTTAGATTCCGAGACAACTTGATACTCTCAAAACAGGCTTCGATGTATTCGAATGAACTATATTGTATGAATAAAATTACATGTATTTAGATCCTGAGACTAGACTTTCTGAACAAACGAGTACGTATTTAGATCATGAGACTAGGCTGTTTGAAAAACAACTACGTATTTAGATTCTTAGACTATACTGTCTGAACAAATGAGTACGTATTTAGATTCTGAGACAACTAGTCTCTGAACAAAATCCATGTATTTAGATCCTGAATCTAGACTCCCAGAGCAAACTTCTATGTATTCAAATCTAAGACAACTAAACTCTTAACAATCGACGCAGTGAAGACGTAGACACACAATCACTGTGTCAAATCTGGGCTGGGTTATGGTGACCAGCTACTTTGAAGACTGGAAAATAAATTCTAAAAAAAGTTACCTTCTCTGGAGGCGCCCCCATCAAGCAGACCACGTCGAGTTCTATCCCTTTAGTCGAAATCTGGCTGTTCCTAAGAGGCACAACGAAGACGAGGAATAAGGTTCCAATGTGCAGTTTGTCAAAAATCCTAAAACATGTTTCTCTTGAAGTAAACAGCCTCTGTAGGTTTGCTCTAGGGACCACGTTCGTACAAAAACACATACAAGCATACACATACACACAGTCACAGGCACCATACGAGCTCCCGTAAACATAATGTGTAACTTTGTGACTCTTTCGACTTATTACAATCATCGTCATCAACATCATCATCCAAGCAATCCTGAGAATCTTCTCTTCAACACATAACCACTTTTGTCACTTTTTGTTGTTGTTGTTCTTCCGACTCACAGGCCATATATCCGTCCCGTAATTTTACAACTCTAATAATGGTGTACTGTCTTTGTGTCCCTCTATGTTTCATGTTATTATAATATTTTACTCTTAATTAATAGTAATACATGGTGCGTCCTTTTTTCTAAAACAGGGTCAATATGCAAATAAAGGGAAACAACTGCATAATTTTTTTCTCTTTTTCCCGACTGAAAAGCACTACGGCGAAACAGACGTAGAATGGAGAACTAGAACAGAAGTATAATAGAGAACTAGAACAGAAGTATAATAGAGAACTAGAACAGAAGTAGAATAGAGAACTAGAACAGAAGTAGAATAGAGAACTAGAACAGAAGTAGAATAGAGAACTAGAGCAGAAGTAGAAAATAAAGCCAGAACAGAAGTAGAAAAGAAAAATATAACAGAATTAGTATAGAAAACTAGAACAGAAAATTAGACCAGAATTAGTTAGAGTAGAAAAACAGAACAGAAGTAGAATACAAAGCTAGAACAATGTATGAAACAATAGTGTAAAGACACGAACAGCATTTGTAGCCAGATATATGGACTGATAACCATATTTGTACATCAGCTTTCCATACATCTACAGTTATAAACAGTGTGCAAGACACAAGGACAAGGAAAAGTGGAGCATCATGTTTTGTACGTCATTTTGTCCTTCACTACGGCATATGAAAAGCTGCGAACACCAGTTTTCCCTGCAATAAAGCGAGCACGGCTACTATCAAGATTTGCCACAGACTAAATGTGATGGACAGAAATAACTGACTACATAGTAAAGAGAAGCCTAAGATATCAGATCAGCTGCATATCTTAACAACACACAGAGGTACTATGTCGCTATTAGAGGAATCCCATTTGCCTTGTATAAAGTTGCCAGTGAAATGTTTGTTTTCGGTGCCGTTAATGTCAGCGTTAACAGCCATACGATTTGCATGAGATAAACAGGGAGAACGATAGCGGTTGGCGTCTTGTAGTAGAATAGGAAACTAGAACAGACGTAGAATAGAAAACTAGAACAGAATTAGAATAGAAAACTAGAACAGAAGTAGAATAGAAAACTGGAACAGACGTAGAACAGAAAAACTAGAACAGAAGTAGAATAGAAAACTAGAACAGAAGTAGAATAGAAAACTAGAATAGAACTAGAATAGAAAACAAGAACATGCCTGATGAAACATGGGAGCTCATTCTGTAAATAAATGGAACATCACCACGATACTGCTGCTCTCTATGGTTGTTTCCGACATTCTGATTGGTGCAGTTCCCTCTCTGTCTACGAAGCTGTCGACAGTCGGGTTTATCATCGACGAGTTTTTATATTCCAGGTCTATATATCACGTGATTTTAGTAGGTGTGGACAGATGCGTGGCCGTGTGCAAGCCAATCATGTCCCGGAACTGGTTGTGAAAGCAGCCTACGCCATGGTCAGCGCATGCTGGTTTATCCCTGCACTTTTTGTCCTGAGTATGATATTTGTCCTTGATGATGACAACAAGGACTGGAGTTCTAATCGAAGTTCCTGCAGGATGAACTTCCATTGATCTTATAGGATAACTAATTTATTTCCATTTGTTGTCATTTTCGTCGTCTATATGTCGTCATTTTTCGACAAATTCGACTACTAACGAGGAGAAGTATTTCACACAACCGAAAGTTAATTCAGCAGCAAAGAATATGTTTCATGCGCTTACAGATTTAGTAACTTGTGTAGATCCCACGACATCCATTAGTATGTCTCATCTAAATGCGGGAACCGAAATGCCATCTACAGTAATTCTCTCATGCCCTGTCTTTGTCCAGCAAAACGGTGGATCTAGTTTCTTATCAACTGGCACGGAATGTTTTCTGGAGGCAGATTTGTCAGATAGAGAATCATTGTGTACTGAATCAGCCCAGCTACAATTATCGTTCCATGAAGAAAACATCAGAGAGGATGAATGTTCACCTGTAGCAGGTGTGAGAGAAACATATCAGTGCCCGTAACTTTAAAAACAGAACTTGAATCCATAAACAAGTCACGTGATAAAGACTTTTTCTCTGACAGTGACAAAGCCGTCAGTCAAATCTTCACTGTCGCAGAAGACAGCCACGCCGTTGTAGGAGGCTTTCTTCTTGGTCTTTTTTGTGTATTTCCACACTGTCTGATATTAGGTTAACCTCGTCTGATCGTCCTAACTCCAGAAGTGTAAAGAGAATTAGGTTAACCTCAGTAATAAAGGTTACATTTAAAGCTTTTTCCAGGGTATCACATCATCATGGTTCGGTAAAGGCTGTTCGCACTATATGTGGGATACTTCTGGCCTTCACTGTTTGCTGGCTGCCGTACACTATCGTCATAAATTTGTCCGCCTGCGTTATCACGACGTTTCCCTGCTGTATTCATTTTCTGACCAACTGGTTGGGTTACAGTAACTCAGCTCTCAGTCCTGCCATATACCGCTGTCAGAAATCCATGTGACAGTCCATCAGATATTTGAAATGTCCTTCACGAATGACGTAACGTCTTCGCACAACAGAGTAGTAGTGGAGGTGGTTATTTTAGAAATTAGTACTCACAAGCACGAATAGATGTCTTCTTTTAGGTTAAAAAAATTTCTGTCTCGTATCTTTTGCATGTCTTAGGGAGGTGAAGTGTTAGTGTCTCCACATTTCTAGACCACTGTAGCACTTGTGGTAGGATGCCAGCATCTGTCCTCACTGTCTTCGTTTTACTAGGGAAAACCAGGTACTCACTTTTTACATTTTTTTTTAAATTCAGCCCCCATACTAAATCGAACTAATAACTTTCTATTTGCCAGGCCAGTGTGGAATATGTACGCTTATTTCGAGGGGTTACGACCATGACCGAAGCGTCATCGTTCAGGTGATTGGTAGTTGGTTTCGGAAAAGATATATATAGATATTGAAACATTGGCTTTGATCAGTGTAGATAGAGGCAATGGTGGGGCGATGTCTTGTTTAATTGTGCCTATGGGTGTGCTGTAAATTCATGTGTATTATGATGATCATTGGATATGTTCTGCCCGTGGCCACCTCATGTGGTGTAGATTATGTAGTTGTGCAGTAACAGTGATGTAGGATTCCATATTTAAATATGGACATGATTTTCAGTGTGATTTATAGGTATTTTGGATGGGCAACATGTTTAATTCGTTATTATGCTTTCATGTAGATTGATCTTGTGCTGCAGCAACGCAGTTATATAGAGGTGTCTCATGGCAACGGGATCTGCGTGGAATAAGCGCCACTGCACATTAGATTCGTAGTGTAGGCTACGTGTAGAGCCAAGAGAGCCCGGGACCCCAGGTCCATCAGGTTTTCAATAATGCAACATGAGAAGTCATTATCATAAGATACCATGCTTAATTATCATTATAATGACACCTGTCTTGATATCATGTTGATGCCTGTGTACGTTGTATGTGTTGTTGTTGCGTATAGTGAGATTAAAATGCCGTGTCCTTCATTTCAGACTTGGTGATTTGTACTACATGTCAGGTATTGTGTATTGATTAACTGCTCAGGATTTATGCATAATTATCATTCAATAGACCGAGTATCTTTACTCTCAGAATAATATTTGAAGAACATATTGAAAAGCAGAAACCATTAATACTGAACTTCATAGATTTTAAAAAGGCATTTGATAGCATACACAGAGATTCATTATGGAGAATTTTAAGTCTATATGGAATACCATCTAAAATTGTCAACATCATTAAGGACTTCTACAATGGATATATCTGTGCAGTCAAGACAGAAGAAGGGATGAGTGAATGGTTCCAGATTGAAATAGGTGTGCAATAAGGATGTATACTGTCTCCTTTACTTTTTGGGATTACAATAGACTTCATAATGAAAAAATGCTGCTCAGGTAACACAGGTATTGACTGGGTACATGGGACACAACTAGAAGATCTTGATTTTGCTGATGACATAACTCTTATCAGTAGTAATGTGAATTCCATGCAAGAAAAAACAGATAGCCTGTCTTCAATGGCTAGCAAAATAGGACTTGAAATTAACAAGGACAAAACAAAAACAATGAAAATTCCTCTCAATCAAAATGGAAAAATACACATAGAATGGATAGATATTGAAGAAGTCAATCAATTTGCATACCTTGGAAGCTACATAGACCAGGATGGTGACACTAGAAAGGAAGTTAGGATCAGAATTGCAAAAGCAGCATCAATCTTCAAGAATCTTGAGAACTTATGAAATTCAAAAGTTATAAGCACAGTAACTAAGTTAAGATTATTCAATTCAAATGTAATATCCACTCTCATTTATGCATGTGAAAGGTGCAAAACGACTAAAGAAAAAGAATGAATGAATTAATGAATAATCTTTATTTTTAAAGGGTAAAGAATTGGGCACGCAGGCCCGTCTTACATTCTGCCATTCATCACTCCATCTTTCATTCTTCCCACACACTTGATTTAGTACAAAAATACAAATTAAATTAGGAAAAACATATCAAAAGAGTGTAAGATTTAACTACAACATTCAAAGTAAAAGAGAAGAAGTAATTAACCTTATAAAATAGCACTCACGCACACATACACACACAGACATATACATACATAAAAATACATTGTAAATACAGATCTTCTAACATATGTTTTTTTAACAAACATTAAAATAATTTCTAACAATATCTAACAAGTTGATTTTCTAACTATGTCACTGAAGTACTTGATGGTTTACGAGCCATGTGTTGAGAGAGTGCTGGTTATTTTATGGAGGCATATAATTACAAGCAAGTAAATAATGAAACAGGTTTGAGTTAAAGGATGAAGTATTACCAATGGATTTTAAATTGTACGGAAAGGGTGTTCCAGAGCTGTACTGCAGAGTATGCAAGGCTTTTCTTGTACAGATCAATCCTGGGTTTAGGAAGAAGACAGTTTTTTAAACGCTGGCTATGTTTAGTGTTATATGTAAACAGTGACCACAAGTAAGGCGGAGCATTGTGCGACAGAATTCTGTGAACAAACTTAACTTTGTTAAAAATGATTCTATTTTTGAGGAGTAGAATTTTTAGTTGTTTGTGTTGATCTACAGTCTGTACTGTGTGTTTGTCACAAATAAGATTTAATGCTCGTTTGTGAAGTGAGTGGAGCCTTTTTGTGTTTGAGACTGAGCATCCATCCCAGATTGTGGAACAGTAATCTAAGTGTGTTTGTATGTGTGATATGTAGTATATTTTTCTTGTGTCTTTGTCGATAAAGTGTTTAATTTTGGCTAATTGGTAAACTTCCTGTGCATTCAAATTTATTAGGTTATGTACGTGAGAATTCCAAGTTAAATGCTGATCAATGATGAGTCCTAGGGTTTTATGAACATTTTCTATTGCCTTAGTCCCAGCACAAAGCTGTAGTGAAGTTTTTGTTCCATTTTGCAGTTTCTGTCTTGTAGTGATGAGCATGGATTTTGTTTTGTTGGTGTTTATCAACATACCATTTTTATTACTCCATTTAATCAACCTGTTTATATCATTTTGGAGCGTTGTCTGTAGTTTATTGATGTCATAGTGACTATTGTAAACAGTACAGTCGTCAGCGAAAAGATCACATGAAGAGTGCTTTAAATGTAGTGGTAGGTCGTTAATATAGATAGCAAAGAGAAGAGGACCAAGAAAGGAGCCTTGAGGAATACCCAGATATTTTGTTTCTAAAGCAAACTACTTGTTTTCTACCTGAGAGAAAAGTTGTAATACATTTTGTTAGGTCAGGGTGTAATCTATAGCCTTCCAGCTTTTTTGCAAGAATTTCATGATCAATCATATCGAAGGCTTTCTTAAAATCAACAAAGACAGCACCACACTATTTGTCATCATTTTGCCAGCTTTCTGCCATTTTAGTTAATGCTGTGTGGCAGGAGTAATTTGGTCTAAAACCTGACTGACTGTCTATTAGTAGATTGTTTTCTAGAAAAGAAATTAGACTCTTTTGAAAACAAATGCATAAGGAAAATACTCGGCATCAAGTGGAACGAATTCAAGAACAATGCAGAGATAAGACAGATGACTGAACAACAACCAGTCTCATGGGTCATCAGGAAAAGGAGATGGGCATATGTTGGTCACTTGATGAGAAGAAATGATCAGAGAATCCCAATACAAGCTATCAAGTGGAACACAACAGGCCAAAGAAAAAGAGGCAGACAGCGTGAAACTCTGAAGAGGACATTGTTAAGAGAGGCCAAATTAACAGGTATAAAATCCTTCGATGAGGTTGAAAGACTCGCCGAAGACAGGAAAAATTGGCGAACTACTTTGCGAGCCCTATGTGACGTTTAACGGCACGGGAAGGATATAAGATATAAGAAGACCGAGGAGGAGAGAACCTGGGTTGGCCTCGTGTAAGGTAGTACATTGTCAGGGGATTGTTGGTCTGTAACCATGCTGAGAAAATATCCCTCCCAATAATAATAAATGTAAACTTGCACCAACAAGTTTTACATCAGCGCACTAACCATTAAACCACCGCGGCATATTTTAGATTTAAGGTATTAAAAATTGTGCTTATCTTTATACTTTTTGTTATAAAATCTATCTAGTTCAGGCCCCAGTACTTCTTATTCAAGTCTACATGCAAAATCGGATGTTATTTCATCTATTGCAAAAAATACTAGCAATATCGCACTACAGAGGCACCTAGCTAGTGGGTATGTTTTTTGTCCTTATAGTCTCCTTGAGTTTTTAGCAACCGAGAGCGAATGATCAGGATCATAGTCTTTTCTTCCCTAGCACTAGTAGGGGCCAGGTACACATTTCTACAACTGGGTGACTAGGGCCTTTCTGGCTAGATTAGGGCAACCGACCTATCGCATGTAACATGAATGACATCCAAAACGTTAGCCAGAACAACAATCTAAAAAAATAATGAATTATTCATACACAAGAACACGTTTCTCCTCAGTTTGTTACTTAACGGATAGGAAGATAATCATTTCGCAATAAAAATGTGTCTTGTTTTATATAGCATTGCTGTGGTTTGTTAATTAGCTTGTGGTGTTTTTGTGTTTTGTGTACTTGTCTGAAATGCACGCACACACACACATACATACGTACATACATACATATGTATATATATATATATATCTGACATTGACAAATTTTTTAGCTAAACTCTCTGATTTATGGGAAAAAAGACATTGACATACCTAGTTAATAAATACCATTGACATGAAAATATAGACAGGAACAAACGTGTTGAAAATGTTAACCTTCAGATGTCACTCATGGTCTATTTTTGTCTAATTCTTTAAATGCTGTGACCGTTTAAACCATCTTAAAAACTAAACGCAAAATATAACCGGCATTTAATACATTTATAATGCCATAAATTGCCAAAATTAGATACTGTGTTTTTTGCAGCCAAATAATTGTGACGGTAATGTTCGATAACAAGAAATGTTCATGTGCTATTCGTGTTGTTTGCCAGGCTAAGAGTTAAATAAGACAATAGACATCTGTTTTTTTTTATGAAAATGAAATATAGAGCGGAAAGTCTCTAATCAGTATTAATCAAGCTTATCGGACTTGTATTGATGAACTCAGTGAGAAAAACCGATATATTTCTGAGAAATAACTCGCAGACAAATGTTGCACTTTCATACAAACAAGACCAGGACTGTAATCTGAAGTTCTGATTATGGAAAAGTGTGCTAGCAATGAGATTGTAGATTGCTCATTGGACAAATAAATGAAAAGTTAGTAGATGCAAAAACAAAAAACCCACACTGAATATAAACAGATAAAACCGGGGCATATCATAAAATATCAAGCACAGACAAGAAGCAAGCAACACTGCAGCATTAACGGTAACAATACATACATACATACATACATACATACATGCATATATACATACGTACATACATACATACATACATACATACATATATACAAACATACATACATACATAAATACATACATACATACATACATATACATACATACATAATCATAATACATACATACATACAATCATACATACATACATACAATCATACATACATACGTACGTACATACATACAATCATACCTACATACATATATACATACAATCATACATACATACATACAATCATACATACATACATACCATACAATCATACATACATACATACATACATACATACGTACATACATACAATCATACCTACATACATATATACATACAATCATACATACATACATACAATCATACATACATACATACCATACAATCATACATACATACATACATACATACATACGTACAATCATACATACATACATACATACAATCATATATACATACATACATACATACAATCATACATACATACACATATATATATACATATATACATAGTATACAAACTCTGAGTGGATTACAGAGTATACAAACTCTGAGTGGATTAAAGAGTATACAAACTCTGAATGGATTACAGAGTACACAAACTCTGAGTGGATTACAGAGTACACAAACTCTGAGTAGATTACAGAGTTTACAAACTCTGAGTAGATTACAGAGTATACAAACTCTGAGTAGATTACAGAGTATACAAACTCTGAGTAGATTGCAGAGTATACAAACTCTGAGTAGATTACAGAGTATACAGACTCTGAGTAGTTTACAGAGTTTACAAACTCTGAGTAGATTATAGAGTATACAAACTCTGAGTAGATTACAGAGTATACAGACTCTGAGTAGATTACAGAGTATACAAACTCTGAGTAGATTATAGAGTATACAAACTCTGAGTAGATTACAGAGTATACAGACTCTGAGTAGTTTACAGAGTATACAAACTCTGAGTAGATTACAGAGTATACAAACTCTGAGTAGATTACAGAGTATACAAACTCTGAGTAGATTATAGAGTATACATACTCTGAGTAGATTACAGAGTATACAAACTATGAATAGATTATAGAGTATACAAACTATGAATAGATTACAGAGTGTACAATCTCTGAGTAGATTACAGAGTATACAAACTCTGAGTAGATTACAGAGTATACAAACTCTGAGTGGACTGAACGCCATACCCGATGGTACCTGTTGATCGTGTACTGAAGACCTTGTAAAGTCTGTTCTTGGATATTGTAAAACTGTTACTTGTGTACCTTATTTGGTCTTTATCATCTTGGAGTCTCTTTTATCGTGGGAGGTTCTCTGGTGCTTGGCTTAAATTGCTAGCCGTTTATAACTAATTCTAGTCCCCATATGAAGTACAGGCGTACATGGGATCCCAAACTGCACCCCCTCCAAAGGTCCTAGCCCTTTGATATGTGACTAGTTTGTTACCCCAACTGACTTTTTCCTAACATCAAGAAAATCAAACACCATAATCTAGCTCATTCGCTACCAGCATCAATGATCACTCATAAACACATACTGATCAAAGCAAAAATTAATGTTTAATCACAGAACATGCACGTAACACACGTTACCAGACTGACATAAAGAAACAAAAGGCTGACTGTTTTCACAAACTAAATAACATCAAGCATAAATCAAAGGTAAAAAATACTTATGAAGTCAAACATGACAAAAATCCATCTGTCACTTCACGTGACGCTGTTAATAATTCTCGACATCTGCTTCAAACATCTTGGCTTTCTCTTTAAACACAAAGCCTATTAACATATTGTGAGTTAGCCAGCACATACTTATCACATATATTATTATCTTGCTAACTCAAGACATCATATCTCAAAAATAGCAGTACCATTGCCTGCGCTTTTACCATCATCAACAAATGACTCAATTCAAATGAACAATGTCGCATTATATATATTATGACTGATGTGAAATGAACAAATTATATCATTATGCGGTTATGATCAATTGACACTAGCAAAATCCAAGTGCGCACAAACAACATATGATAAATAATTTAGCGCTTTCCATGAAAGCGTTCAATATATCATCGAATCGTAATGAAAATCAATGATGATGCTATTATTTTACACAATCTCAAAACTACGAGATATCCATTAGCACGGTTAACAGTGAACATGCTTCATATCCACATAACACACCAACATTACATATACAACAACTTACATTATAAAACAAAACTCTACGACGTGAAGCGGCTCTGGTAACGTCGGGTTCACGGCAGATACATTTATTCCACATCACAGTATCAGGAACTTCAGCATTACACATCTATATATTCAACGCATACAGATCCCTGGCCGTTTGCCTATGAACAAGTAACTGAACTAGCTCTGAAATTCCCTGCACAATACAATATCACATGACCAAAACATGCACAGGTAGCCCCGACAGAAAACCACGAGTTGACATTGACTTTGACCCGCCGCTTTTCAGAGAGAGAGACAAAGCCATCTCTGCTCACATAATGTCATAATGTCTGGAGTCCTTATCAAAAGACGGCACAACTTTATACTTGATAACATCTCACATTATGAGATATGCAGGAAATTCTCTACTGGCAGAGAGCGGAACAACAACACAACTCCTTCAGATCATCAGAGGAAATACCCCCCCCCCCTCATACAAGTGTTTCGGCCCTATTAAACTCCTGACACTCTAAGTGGGGGGGGGGGGGGGGTGGGCCCCTCTGGGTCATGACTCCCAGAGGTCTTGTGAGTTGTTGCTTTTTTTTTTTTTTCCCGGTCCCGGGATTGAACCCATGATCTTCCAGTTGCCACTGCGCTTTTTTTGAAGTGCGTCTTTAGCGATTTAGCTACGGAGGACTGGTATTGATTGTGGCAAATAAAATTACTTATGTTCCCAAGGCTTGTTTCTCATACTCCACAGCCAGCATGAGGCCTTTTCTGCTGTTTCAGTAGCTAGGTTGAGCCTGTTACTAGGTGTACCAACGGAAAGGTCAAAGAGGGTCTTGTTTGGATATGGATCACTGACGACTACATGGAGCTCAGCCTCAGGATCACGCAAACTTTGTATACCCAATTAAAATGCTTGAAAGTTGTTATAAAACACTAAAGAGATTACCAGCAGCACATCGAGGAGTTTGGCCTCGAGTGCAGAAGAATATACATGACAAACACACAACCTCACACCAGTTGGGAAACTCCGTTTGTGGGGACATCTTCACTCAAAATAAAATAAAAAAAAGACATCTTGGTTTCACTCTCCTTTAATCTCTTACTAGAATGGGGGACACGCTGTGCAGTTTGTAGGGGAAATGTTAAAAATCAAACAAGGTGAATCTGACTTCACAAATAGTCAAAAGATGGAGGATAGAGAGGTTGTTTTTTTTTTAATGAAAATAGCGAATGTGATTGACGATTATGGGAGAATATTTGCTTATGTTTTATTTAAATGCATGAACCAACTTCCAAGTTAAATAAAGTTATGCATCACATTTCAACATGCTCTTGTAGTGTTTACTTTCTCTACACAACTTGTGGTCTAGTCAACAGATTAGTCCTGATCTCACTAGCGAAGTCTGGCATCCTCACAGTGTTACACGATCTTGTCTTCTTTACACTGAAATGAACGACAAATTCGCAGCGTCGTGTCTTCCCATGCGATGTGAAGATTTCTCCAAGTAATTAAATGTAGTCTGAGAAATTCTCTAGCGAACAACAACTTATCTCTTTTGCGATCAGAAAAAGGAGATGGACATATGTCGGTCACGTGATGAGAAGAAACAGTCAGAAAATCCCAAAACAAGTTATCAAGTGGAACACAACCGGCCGAAGAAAAAGAGATCGACCACGTGAAACTCTAAAGAGAACATTGTTTTAAGAGAAGCCAAGTGTGT
This sequence comes from Achatina immaculata, assembly GCA_009760885.1. Classification (NCBI taxonomy): domain Eukaryota; kingdom Metazoa; phylum Mollusca; class Gastropoda; order Stylommatophora; family Achatinidae; genus Lissachatina; species Lissachatina immaculata. The sequence goes on along the minus strand of CM019701.1, from coordinate 39,772,868 downwards.
ATTTATAAAATACAATAAACTTGACGAACTTCCATGAGAGCCCTATGTGACGTTTAACGGCACAGGAAAGATGAAAGATGTGAAAAAAACAAATCTCTGGGAATTGTAGATTTATCTTTTTTATCTTAAGTAAATTTTATTACTTACTCTGAAAAGAAAGCAACATAATTCTGAAAGCAGAAACAATATCACACAAAACATGCTCAAATATAATACTTGTGTAGCAACGATGTCCCTTTGGCTTTTGAGCCAGGCGAACTTATTCATTGTCAAATACTTGGCAAAGAGTGATGCAAAAGAAAAATTCCATCAGTTTAGAGGAATCAAATAGTTCGTATGGATAGTGTATCAAAATGAGATGATTTGACTTCTTAGATCCCATTATGGGATTAAAAGATAAATTACAATAGATTTCTCCATATTCGAATTATGAGTTAACATAGAAAGATGTTCACCATTTTATTAGTTTCTTGTTTGCTTATAAGAAAATATACAACGACGAAGACAGTTTTTTTAATTGCATATAAACACATGTTTTATAGATGAATTAGAGCCACCTAGTGTAAAATATAAAAGAACTTAATGTATCCTTTTATATTTTGTTGATATTTATTTTGTAATTTCTCAGGGTTATATCTGTATGTATAAATTTTTGTACTGTGCCCGCAACTTTAACCTTCGCTAAAACGGACCATTGTCCCAGGGGTCTTACAATCTCATTATGTATATGGGTATGTGACAACTACTCTATGGCCCAGGCGAAATTCTCTATCTTTCCATTTTTATTCACATCCCAATCCTTCAACCCTTTACTACTCTTAAGTTAGGAGCACGGCTAATCTTTAGCCTACAGTATGATGAAGCGGCCACGTTACAGCTTCCGTGCGGCCCTCCCAACCTTCTTACAGTATGCCCCCTCCCCAGCTATATCTTCACCCAGGTTCATTTCCTTCATTGGAGCGCCTCTTGAGTGGGTCCACTACCCTGTGATCGTGTAGTGTCCTGATAATGACTTTATCTAAATATCATCAGGTCATTCATCTCTAGCAGACAAATCATGAAACCAACAACATGAATATACATTCTAACACGAACTATTTAGTACGAAATAGGATTATAGGTCAACTCAATAACTGTGCCCACTCAGATCATGCACAAGCATGTTAGACATTATGTGATATATAGCACTGTGTGGCTCATTAATCATCATAAGTGTTGCCTGTCATGGCGACCCACAAGAAAATCTAAACAGTCTCATATATAAGAACACAGTTATATCATGATACATGAAAACTTAAGATTCACAATAGTATCATTAACATCCTACATGGTTCTCCCCCTGGAAGCATTTATATAAACCTAGGAGCCTCACATTAAAAGTACAGTACATCAGTTCTTCTTATCTCAAAGCCTGAATTAAACATATGCATATATATTGTGGAAAACCCTTGCGGCAGCCCCATGTGCCCTGGGCACTTAAGGTTCAGATATATATATATATATATATATATATATATATATATATATATTATTATATATATATCTTCAACATTATAAATGTTCAAATCTCAGCAATATACGTTCTTATATCTACTGCTATTCCTATCCACGAATATTTCTTGTACATCAACTAACCTATTACACTTGTGACTGCAGACACAAAAAGGTTACGTGACATTACTGGACATTTACAGTAAATGACAATTATACTCAAGACCACGGCGGCATCGGGCGGCACACCTAAGCTCATAGCTGGCGGACAAACAAACTCACGACCTCTTAATAACTGAAATGCACATTTTCCACTGTACAGCAAGGACAATAAGCTTCCGCCAACACAATCTGCAGCCAAGCCATGTTTTGCCTGAACGAGAACCGCTAATCTAATGAGTGTCAAGATTTCTGACGCGTCCCTTGTCTACCTTCTGATCACGTGACCAGCACCCCATTACCATACCTAATGATAATGTGGGACTTTGTGAGCAAGCGATGTATCGTAATCGTCGTGACGGGCCTGCGTCACTCCAACTACACCACGCTCGCCCACACTATAGATGGATACGCTCGGGTGATTGCTGTGCTTTGGTGTTGGCCTGGGGGTAAAGAATATAGCTACTGCTACATTTCAGGCATGTCGTAGAGGCGACTGAGTGGATTGGTTGTCCTACATTCCAGGCATGTCGTAGAGGCGACTGAGTGGATTGGTTTTGCTACATTCCAGGCATGTCGTAGAGGCGACTGAGTGGATTGGTTTTGCTACATTCCAGGCATGTCGTAGAGGCGACTGAGTGGATTGGTTGTGCTACATTCCAGGCATGTCGTAGAGGCGACTGAGTGGATTGGTTGTGCTACATTCAATGCAAGTCATAGAGACAATCGCTCAATGTATACTTAGTCCCAATCTATTCCCTAGTGCGAATCGCTGTTTCTTTCTCTCACTTCTAAAATATTTTGTCTACAATCTTTCCAGGCTGAATAACTATAAAGCTTTGCTACTGGGAACCTTCATCGCTTCTAACTTTCCTAAAAAAAACCCTGTACTTTTTACGAACAAAACAGCCGAGTTCACTTATAACAGTACGAGGAAGTGTTGATAATTCGTACAAGAGAAAGATGAACCATTGCACGAAACAGCCAGATAGGAGGTATGAAAGGCTTAGTGTCCAAAGAAACGAAAAGAGAAAATGAGAAGGACTTTGCTTTAGTGCTTGGTGACTTTCTACTGAGTAGTAGAGAGGCTCATGATAAAGGTGCCGGACTTACACTTCTTGGATGAGATTGTGAAGAACAGAGAGAAGCTGAGTCTGGCTTGGTTCAGCAGAGTCTGAGATTTCTGATCTGTCAGAAGATTTGAGTTCAGAGTTGTTCAGCGTGCAAGAGACACGGAGATAAAGCAGAGAAGAGGGGGGAAATAAGAAATGCAAGTAAAACAAAGAAGAAGAGAAAAAAATAAACGTAAGTTCCGTTGAAAAGAAAATGTTTGGAATTTAGAATTATTATATATCATTATTTGTCATCGAAAAGCCTAGTGCAAGAAAAAACAAATCAGTTGTTTTACGTCCAAAGCTATTTGTATGGTCTTATTTCTGTATGTTATCGGAAGACTGACTCAATCCAGCATATTGGGTTGGTAGTTAATATTGTTTAAACAAAGGCCGTTTGCGTAAAATCACTGGTTAATCGTCATCTACTGATATGAGTCCCGGTGAAATAATGTGAAATAATAGCAATTAATTGGTTAGTGAGTTTTTTTGGTTTTTTTTTTTTTTTTTTGGGGGGGGGGGGAGTTCACCTCTTGGAAGAGATGTAGTGGAATTGCAAACAAGATGGAAGTGATTAAGTACTGCGAAGACTTTTTCTATATTATTACATTAAAATAAAACGCAGTGGCCTTTATTACCACTGAACTTCGGTAAGAATCGTACATTCATGTTATTATATGCTGACCATCGAATACCCGAAACAGTCTCATAGTAACTACATCTGATGAGGAACATAATGTAACATTAATTATCCTATATGTACCTATGGAGACAAAACAGATAATTCTCAGCTGAGATGTGCAATGTATTTGACTTTTATTTGACTTCGAACCTTATTTCCTTTATTGTCGCTTTCTTTTTTTTTTCTTTATTTTATCCTCAAGATCTTGAACTTCTTCACAAATCAAGCACAGACAATCAAATATTATTTATAGAGATTTCAAATCCCAGTGGAGAATTATCTGTTTTGCCTTCATAGATGCGTGTATGATAGCTAATTTTTTCTTCTTTTTACTTCCTCTTTATAGCCACCCTTTTATAGAATGTCGAATTTTATATTACTGTCTTCCTCTATTTCCAGACCAGAAAGCAAGACAGGAGACAACGTAGTCTGTATGGCATTAGTTTTCTTGATATGTAAGAGGGTCATCCTAAAAGCATACGTTCCCAAAACTTTCTTACTCACGGCACACTACCCTTTGTAGCGAGTCATTGCTGCACATCAACGAATGAGTTGGCAACACTACATGGTTCTCGATCTTAATGCGATTTGCCAGTCTGTAGACTTGGAATCGTAACGAGATTTTGTGCATAGTGAGATTGATAGTTAGTGTGACTGACGCATGTTACATGCACTATTGTGCTAAATGACGCGGAGTGGTGTGCAAAAGTAGCCTACCTGGCTGAAATTTTCAGCCATTTAAATCACCTAAACGAGAGTCAGTCAGTCAGTCAGTCAAATGCATGTCCCTTGCGGAACTTCCCCCCCCCCCCCCAATCGGCTCTCCTGTAGGCCTCTCGTTTGTAAGTAAGATGGCCTCCTACTGATGCATCCATTTGTAGGTCATCAACGATGTCTTGGAACCATCTTCGCCTTGATCTTCCTCTCTGTCTGTTTCCTATTATGTACCTTTCAAAGACGGTCTTCTCTAGAAAACGAGAGTATGTAAGACAAAGAGGAAAATACTCTGATTTCAAGTGACAAAATCACCGGGATGTTAAGAAAACTCAGAATATGGAAATAACAAGTGGAAAAGAGAAATCTGCAGATGTTTCTTCTGACTTTCCAGATAGACCCACTAGGGGAGGAGACATCCGAGCTGATTTAAATCACCTCCTAGCTCCGAAAATATAGCACAATATTTTCCCTCCATCACTGTCGCCAAGTATGTCTGCATTCTTTATACTACCATATCCCCACAATCCATAACCGACCTCCCTCTGATGACAGAAGAGCATCTACCACAACTTCAGCCTGACCGAACAGTTATGTTGAAATGCCTCTTCTTAAGTTTTGGATGTTGGCGAAGAAAGTGTCCAGAAACAGCAGTGGAAGCGGTTAATCTGTTACACTTCTCGAACACCTGCTTGTATGAGCTGCACTTTCACCACTAACGGGCATGAAAAACAAGAAAAGCCAGAGACTGGTCTCAGTTGAACATTAAATTCGTGTCTGCAGTTCCACCATGAATTGAACTCCCGTGTAATAGACGACAAGCCCATGTGTCTCACTGTTAACTTGAATCTTTTACTGTAAACCTCTGGAAAATAAATAAATTTCAGTTACGGAGAATGTTGATCTTCTTTCGTTTTCGGTATTAATACGGAATGAAATTATTTTAATTTTGTTTTTTTTTATCAGCAATATCAAAACGTCTCGAAAGTTTCCCGGCGCACCAGGCCAATCTAGTGGCACACCTGGCCAATCTAGCGGTACACCTGGCCAATCTAGAGGCACACCTGGCCAATCTAGCTGCATACCTGGCCAATTTAGCGGTACAACTGGCCAATCTAGTGGCACACCTGGCCAATTTAGCAGTACACCTGGCCAATCTAGCGGTACACCTGGCCAATCTAGCGGCACACCTGAACAAATCTAGTGGCACACCTGGCCAACCTACCGGCACATCTTTTGAGAAACAATGTTATACTGTTCTTGATATGTAATAGGGTTTCTATGACTCTGCTCTTATTGATATACTATGTTCTTGGTCTTGTTTTTGTCTCACCAAAACTCCCTGCAGTTGTTCTTGTTAACCCACGTCGCAGTCTTGTAGAATCGGAGGAATCTTGTTAGAGGCGGAGTTGATTGTGTCAGATGAGGATCTGCTTTGGGCAGATATGAACTTCTCAGTAGGTTCCAGAACTACGGGTATAACGGCGAACCGTTCCCTATTAATTATGCAGCTGGAGCGGTGAACACTCTTTGTCATGCAACACCTTAGACAGGATCCTCGCTGTCTCTGCTTCTCTCGGTTCCGGATGCAATGAAACTGGTATAACAACAGTCATATTTTCTTCCTGGATGACGCTCTACAAAACGTTTGCAATACAAAGATAAGATACTCGGTCAGACTGAATTATCAGGAACGTCTCCGTCCTTATCAGACACGGCAATGTTTGTTATCAACTCGATGTTATTTTCGAAGTACGGACGGCACTTTTACATCTTTTCTCTCTCACACTCCCTTCCTTCCTCTCTCTCTCTCTCGTTCTCTCATTTTTCTCTGTCTGTCTCTCTCTGAGCTTCTCATGAGCTCTTTAATTCTTCACGTTATGACCTCTGTTTTGAGCTCGATAAACACTTCTCCGTTATTATCTCGCGAAAGTACGTCTGACGATTTTGTGGTGCGGTCATCCTGGATGTTTGCTCTGATTGTGATAATTTGGATATCTATTTCTTCTCGTCTTTCTAAAGCTATGACCTCTGCTTTCGTTTTCTTTTGTTTTGATGTGTTTTGTTTTGTTTTTATAAAATTATTTCTAGCCAAAAAAAAAACACAAACAAAAAATGGTCACTTTCTGCGTATCGATATCATTTTTTCATCTTTCATTATTGTCTATTATTCTCCTAATGTTTTCTGGCCATACTATCAGTAAACTGAGATATGTGGATGCCCCCGTTCTAATAGAAGAAAGTGAAAGAAGTGAACATATGAAGAAGATTATTAAATAGAACAATGCAAGAGGCAAAGAGCTACAGAGCAGCAAGACAGAAACATTCTTCTTGCATCATCTTATATACTCCCCCTGTCGTGAATCGTGACATAGGGCTCGCATGGTAGTTCGCCAAGTTTTCCTATTTTCAGCGAGCTTTTCAACCTCAACAAGGGATGTTATGCCCACTAATTTGGCCTCTCTTAACAATGTCCTCTTTAGAGTTTCACTTGGTCAACCTCTTTTTCTTCGGCCTGTTTATGTTCCACATGATAGTTTGTTTTGGAATTCTCTGATTGTTTCTTCTTATTACGTGACCGATATGTGTCCATCTACATTTTCTGATCATCCACGAGACAGGTCGTTGTTCGCTCATGCATCTTATCTGTTCTTGAACTCGTTCCACTTTATACCGAGTATTCTACCAGAAACGATGGTAATATAAAAAAGAGCATGTACTTCAAAGTGCAATCCTTCTCTAGTGGGAACACGCAGATGGAAGCCAAAATGTAAATAAACCGATATGTAACCTGTTTTAACTATAACAGTGAATATGAATATTAAACAAAAGACAATGGTGAATGTTGCTACATTCTATGTTTATGGTTATGCATTATTTATGTTTCTCTTCACGTGTCATTTCCTGTTCGTGTTTTATTACTTTTACTGGTTTATTTATGAAATGTTCATTGATTCGGATCTAAACGTGAATGACAGATCGACATTGACTCACAAAGCGCAGATAACTCTGCAGTAAAAGCTAAGGATCGGGGGAAACATCACCAGACCAGACATCATCAGTTCTGTTGTGCCGCAGAGGAGTGATCAGTTAACCTGTCATTACTGTGATTTTTTAAAAATGAGATTAACTGCCGCTTCTCCTTTTCTTTCCGAACGTCAGGTTGTCACGTACTTGTCGTTAATGTGAAGCCGTCTTAGAAAAACAGCTTCTGAAGATTTCTTCTGAGAGTCATCAAGTGGTGTCTGTTATAAAGAAGCGTGCTCATTAAATAAGAAAACGTGAATATACAGAATCAGCTGAAGGTCATTCAGTTATTTGAATGTCCCTTGCGGAACTTTGCCCCCCCCCCCTAACAGCTCTCCTGTAGGCCTCTCGGTTGTGAGCAAGATGTCCTGCTGGTAATGCATCCATTTGCAGATCATCAACGATGTCTTGCAGCCATCTTCGCCTTGGTCTTCCTCTCTTTCTTTTTCCCATTATGTACCCTTCCAAGACGGTTTTCTCTAGATTATCATGACGTTTAATGTGTCCAAAATATTTAAGCTTTCTCTCTTTAATCCTCTTTATTTTAAACCTCTTTGCTATCCAGCCTTTTTCAATATTAAGTCCTTGTAGTATTTGTTCTTTTTTTGTGCCAGTGGTATTTGAAGAACTCTTCTGTAGCATTTCCATTCAAAGGCATGTATGTGTTAAGAACCAGAAAGTTAAAATATTTCGGTCATATCAAACGGCATGAAACAGTAATGAAAGACATAATAGAAGGAAAAGAGCAAGGAAAAAAAAAATAGCAAGAAGTCGGCAATGATAAAGATTAATTGAAAACATAAAAAAGATTGGCAAGGATTTAGTTTGGCCGAAGGCCCAGTGAAAACAAAGGACAGAGCAACGTGAAGGACCGTTGCAAACCACCTTCCATGGGGAGAGGACACAGGAGAATGATGCTGATGATGATGAGAAAGACTAATTGACAGACACGTTTTAGTTCTTCATCTCTCCAAGGTTACCACAGCTTAGTGAATACCACTCGGGGATGGATTATATTTGTGTTCAAAGAAGTGACCACAACAAGCTATCATTAAAGTTGTACGGCGGTTAGTTTCTGGTTCTCAGGATGCACAGAAGATGGAAGCGCAGCGTTTTAACTCTTTTACTGCAGAACCACACTGGCAGTGGTGGTAGTGTTGGTAGATCTTGGCAATGCTCAGAGTGGCATTTAGACAGTCTAAATAAAATGAAACGTAGCACATTTCTAATCAACTTACATTATATAGTAACTTTTTTAAAATCAAAATTCTCATCAACATTTACTCTGACAGAACATGAAAACGAATTCAGAAGTGAAAGAGTTAATGAACATACAGATCAAGCAGAACGAATTATTGCTGTACAAGCTGAACTATTGATAATAAATGGCCATTCCCATGTAATATCGTGATATCAGAATGAGATATTAAGGTTAATGGTCAATGTGTTTATTTATGCATGTGTTGTACCATTAACCGTCTTTCCGAATGGAAGACAAATCAAAACAATTCCAAGCTAACGATAGGTAGTTTTTCTACGCCAGTTCCCATAGAACTTGCTAGTCTATATTCGTTCTTATAACTTTAAACTTTGTCAACATCTGTTTGATATGGACTATATGCCTCCCTAAGCATAGTTTAAATTAGTTTAAAATGCTTGAGTTTTCTAATTTTTTAAAAATACTGCTTTTGTATAAATTTGTTAGTTTTGAATGAATGTAAAAATGCATGTTTATTTCATACTGTTGCATAAATCAGAGTGTGGAGTGTATGGACATGATATATGTTTATTATTTATTTATGTAATCATTTGATTGTGCCTTCATGATTATTACGCTCATTAACAAATGCTGACTGACTGTGACTGAGTGAAAGCTGTATGATGAAGGGCAGAATGGCAGAACGGGCCTGCGTGCCCACTTCTTAACCCTTTGAAAATAAAGTCTGTTCGTTCATTCGTTCGTTCGTTCGTTCTTTGCCGCTGACGTGGTGAACATGATCAGACACAGAATCACGCCAGAGTGGAAGTTAGTATGAAAACTATTTTATCAGTCCCTGAGTGCATTAAAACGTAAATATTTTGGACACATTAAACGTCACGAGAATCTGGAGAAGGCCGTCTTGGAAGGGTACATAATAGAAACAAGAAAGAGAGGAAGACCAAGGCGAAGATGGCTGCAAGACATCGTTGACGATCTGCAAATGGATGCATCAGCAGCGAAGGCATCTTGCTTACAACCGAGAGGCCCACGGGAGAGCTGTTAGGGAGGCAAAGTTCTGTAAGGGACATGCAAATGACTGACTGACTGAGTGCAGCTAAAAAGCAAGGGGGTAAAAATACTTCTGTAGCAGACTCCACCACCATGAGGAGTATCACAGCCTCTTCTCGGTTAGCTAGGCTAAATGTGTTACAGGGATAACAGCTGAGAGCTGGGACAGCTATAGTTCGCCAACCCTGGCGACAACACATCAGCTGTTGCTGGCTGGGTGGAAAAACGTGTGCAGAAATAAAGCGCTGGACATGTTGGATAACATCGTCAATTTGTTAACATGATAAGAAACAAAAACATAAAGAAACAAAAACAAAAACATAAATTTACTTTGAGCGTGGGTACTTTCGAAAACTTAAAATTACATATCGGGGGAAAAAAACTGGGAAGACGAAGAGAGAAACGGAGGAAACAAAACAACAACAAAAAAAAAAGTACTGAGCAACAGACTTTGAAAAATAAAAAAAAATTGGTACGACAGAGAACATAGTGTCATCATGTCAATAATGTGTTAGTATTTAGCAGGTGGCATAACAGCGTATGACAGCTTATGGTGGACTGCAGAATCTCAAAATATAACACAAGTCGCATAACCAGTAATGTAATGATTATTTAACAATACCACAGATTCTTTCTGAGAACAAAACGGTTGCTATTTCTTTGAAGGACAAATCAGGTCCTTTATTGCACGCCTTATAGAAGGATGGCAACAGTACAGGAAAGGGTTTAAAGCGGGGTTCAGATAACCTAGCCAATCAGAGACAAGATAGTATATGTAAGGGAAAGAATAATTTAAGAGACCTAGGAGAAATGAAACACCACTAAACAGAAAACAGCAAACATTGAACGTCAGAACTATTATACCAACAGTACGCACAGCTTTCATATTGTTTAGATGAGGTGCCGTTTTCATAGCCACCTCGGAACTGATCTTTATGCTTGTGGAATATTTAGAAAAGGCCGTTACTTTTTTGCTATGGATGCAGTCAAGCTTACCAGAGGAGCTCTTTGATTTATCATCTACAACTTCATTTACTTCAGAATAACTCATATCTTTGTCGGGCGGACTGCTTGAGTTATCATCTACAATTTCATTTACCTCAGAACTCATTTGCTTAGCAGAAGAACTGCTCGAGTTATAATCCACTGTTTCATTAATACCATTTCTTGAACATTGAGACGGCTCCTGAAGATGTTCTGAAAAATCCTGATCGGCTTTCAGAAAAGTAGTGTAACTTCCACGGCTCTTCACAGTGTCCAGTTTTGAAGACAGTAGTCTTTCAGCAGACAATGTTATTGACCTGTCTCCTGTTTCAGTTGTCTCCGTAGTTTCCGAGGACATGAATGTGTCTGTTGACCGTGATTCCACAACAGGAGACTTTGTAAAGTCTGTTCCTAAAGACAGACAACTGGGCAAAGATTTATAACTCTGGCACTTTATGTTCGCTGAATTCTGTTGCGTAGATGACAGATTTTTCAACCTGAAGTTGGACTTCCTTTTGTGAAAATGTCGAACTCCTCGTAATACAAATAAATAAAGAATGAAGGTGAGTAATATAGGAACGCAGGATACGATAGTGTTAGAAGTAATACTGTATACGGGATCGTAGTTCACCTCGCACATTTTAAAATATTCAGAGCCGGAACTGTCGTATTGAAAATAATGTGAAAACCCGTAGAAAAATATTGCAGGCAGGATCCATGATACGCTGACCATGATAGAAGCGGTTATTACAGTCAGTCTACGGTATACCGAGGGATGACATACTGCCAAATATCTGTCTAATGTCGTACACATATCATGAAAAACTGAGACAGTACTTAGAAACTCGTCAGATATGATTCTGAAAGAGCAGGTGGTCTGTCCAAGGTACCATTTCCCGTTGTTGACTATTTGGTAAACTGAAAGTGGCATTGGAATGATGCCGACGATACAGTCTGATACAGCCATGGAGACTATCAGGATCATGGATATCTTGCTCTTGTTGCACACATGGCTGGCCAAGTACATGGAACGAATGATGGCTATGACCAGGGTGGCGTTTGCAAAAACGACGAAGACTGATATCATAGTCAAAACGACAGAGATGCCAACGAGAAGATAAAGATTTCGCGTGACCATGGGATATGCGTCAAACAGGGAAGTAAAATAATCGTATGAACAGAGAGTGACGTTCGCCATATTTACTCATCTGAAGCACAGAATATTGCTGTGTGTATTCTGCGTATATCCAGTATGTAGTCTCCTGTCGTACAGTGGGTTACATGAGATGGACATTTATCTTTCGTATTTATTCATTCATTCTTGCTCTATATACAGCTCAGAGATTTTCACAATCTGAGTATTCTCGCTTGCTGATTTTATAAAATCTGTGATGCTTCCTTATTCTCTGTTGTACTTTTCTGTGTAAATCCTTCCCATCTCTCTATACACGCCTGCAAAAGAAAGAATATAATAATATGCAATGGAAAAATTTAAAAAATATTCTGCTTTTATGCTGTTTTAGTCATTTGCTTCTTTCTCCTTTATTTCCATGTTACTTTTTCGATTTTAGTTGAAACTTAGTCACGTAGAAATTAGAGTGTGGAAGAAAATGAAATAGTAAAGTAAGTACGGAGAGGCTGAAGTAGATTACATGTGATAAGACGTGATCGACTTCCATTGGTTCCGCCCATGCGTGATCACACATCTGTCTCAGGTATCATTTCTTCTGATACGGGAGAAGATTTAAGTTCTCCCTCGGCCGATCGAGAGATCAGATGTGAGAGATTTTATTGTGATTATGCTAGTTCTTGTGTGATATTTTAGTGTAAGATAAAGATCTCTTACAGATGTAGTTTTCCAGTGTTTGTCTGTTGAGTCAAGATACGCCACTTGGCCTGATCTATCTAGCCTGTCTATGAACTTTCAGTACTATATTTCATATTTGTTTCTATCTTAGATAATATCCAGTGATTTAAAGGAGGCTGTAAAACCCAGTATTCTGATAATCTCATTTATCAAATATACAAAGTAGGTTCTTCTGCATTGAGAATAGGGACTGCCTACTGTCGAGATTAAGTGATTTTCTGTTGTGCTTCATGTATTTGCTTCTATAAATACATTTATGAGATGTAAATGCTTTCTAGATAGTACGCTGTCTCTCGTGGCTAGACGGCTGCTCGTCCTACTGAAGTCCGTGTTCGAATCCCAGGTAATTCTCTTGTGACTTTTCTTTCTCTCACGTCTCACTAAAGTGCTTTGTCTACGATTTTTTCGAGGTCTAATCCTACAAAACTGTGTTCTCTTACTTTACCGTACCAAAGCCTCGTAGTTTCCTATTTATATTAAAAAAAATTGTTTCATAAATGCTTTTTAGCTTTGGAGAACATTGGCGTATTACGCTGAACGATTTATATAGTTCAATATGAGGTAGTTGTTTATTTGTTTTCCACTTTCTGGACATAGTTTGCAGAAATTACTTGCATTGCCTGTCATGGGTGTTTTGCGAGGGGAATCATTCTGTTATAAGAAGGGAAATAACCCACGTTTTTTTAGGGAGATAACAATGTTAATGAGGACATTATTAATCAGATGCTTTTGGAACTGTTGGGAAATATAACTCGGGTATGGCACAGAATTATAAACAATTACTCTCCTGTGCCTCTTGGAGAGTTTCTGTCTAAAGCACGGGCTGGTCTGTGTAGAATCATAATAAACTTTGTTGCCCAGAGCAGTGATCCTTTCATGTAAGTTTTTTGTGTTGTTTTTTTTTATGGGGGGGGGGGGGGGGGCGGAGGACATGGGAGAATGAATCTGCTCTGGACTGTGACTTGGGTACGAACAAGAGGCTGCACACCTGAGATCCCCCCGGGTAGGGTTAGTGGAAGAGAGGGACACTGGGTCAGAACGATCAGTTTCTAGAGTAAAGTCACAAGTCGTCAGTCTTCGTCCTTCTATCAGTCCTGTCTACAAAGCCTACAAGCAAGGCCACTCATTAGCACCGAGACAACGACAACCACGTGCATTACAGCAGAACGTTTCTCAATAAAGTATCATCATCATCATCATCATCATCGTCATCATCATCATCTCCGCATAAGGATGGAACCACTTGATTATTTGCTTCTCTGTGTGCCATAGACACGACGTAGCTCCTAACATCTGCCTTTCATTTCTTAGCCTGTCAAACCCGGTTATGTTTGCTGCTGTCCTAAGACATCTCATTTCACATGTGCTTATTTTAAGTACGTGCCCATGTCTGGCACTGGTATCACAGCGTTGGTATGGATAAGCTGTTAATTAGTTTTCTCTTAGTTTCAAGCGGGAAGTTGCGTAAGCCGCGGGGATACCTGATGTGCAACAGCACTGGCTCGTTGGGTTCTAACATCAGCTTCTATATCAAGCTTCTAATCTTCTGCGAACGTGGGTCCAAGATACCTGAATTTTTTTATTTGGTGTTTTGCTGTCTTCAACATGTACATTCAATGGGCTTGGCATTCTGCTAACTTTCATGGTCTGTTTTGACAATTTTGATTTTTATATCATAATGTTGACAACGCTGATGGAGATTATTCTTATGATCTTGTAAGCAGTTTGGGTCCTTGTGTACTAAACACTGGTCGTCTGCGAACACTAGTTCGTTCAGTTCTAGTGGGTTTGGATATGCTTTTCTCGTTATTCTGTCCATGTAGATTATAAATAGTAACGAAGTGCCTCCTGCCCACTGAGGTAGGGGGCAGGAGTCAGGGCAAAAGTGATAGCTGTAGAAGTGGGAGCGAGAGGATTCGTAGCAACATCAGCATACGACCTATGTAAGAAACTGGGCATAAAGGGACAAGCCAGAGCAAGGGCATTGAAAAACCTTTCAGAAACAGCAGAAAAGGCCTCATGCTGGCTGTGGAGTATGCGAAACACGCATTGAGAACATGAATAATTTCGTTTGTCACAACCAATATCAGTCCTTCGTGACTAAAATCGCTAAAAACGCACTTCAAAAGTGCAGTGCCAACTCAATCCCGGGACAAAAAAAGCAACAACTCACAAGACCTCTGGGAGTCATGACCCAGAGGGGCCCACCCTCTTAGAGTGTCAGGAGTTTAATAGGGCCGAAACACTTGTCTGGGGGGGGGGGGTACTTCCTCTGATGATCTGAAGGAGTTGTGTTGTTGTTGTTCCGCTCTCTATAGTAGAGAGTTTCCTGCATAGGTAACAACACGCATCCCTGTCTGACTCCCACTATTACACTGAACCAGCCCGTATTGCCTGCTATTGTTCTTACTGTACTTTGACTATTTGTGTATAGTAACATTATGTGTTCTAGTAGATGTACCAGTACACCATATTCTTATATTGCCCAGAGCTTGTTTCTCTTAACCTTGTCAAAAGTTTTTTCTTAGTCTACAAAGATGATGTTCACTTCTTGGTCAAGTTCAGCTGCTTTTTCGCAGGCTTGAAGGAGCTCAAATACTGAGTCAGTGCAACTTCTTCCTTTCCTGGGTCCAAACTGTGCTTCGCTTAGTTCAGCTTCTATAACCTGTCTCGTTCTGCTTTCTAAGATCTTTGCATACATTTTCCCCCACGTGATTGAGCAAGGAAATACCTCTTTATACTCCACAAGTCTCTTTTGTCTCCTTTATTTTTCCAGATGGGTACCACTAAAGCTCTTAGCCAATCGTCTAGGACCTTCCTTTCAGACCATGTTTTAGAACAAAATTCTTTCCAGCCATTTTATACCAGTTTCTCCATATGTTTATATGGTTTCTGCTGTTAGACCATCGACTCGTGATGCTTTGTTTCGTGGACTTTTTCGACTTCACAATTTAGTGCTGATGACTCAAGCTCCTTGCTAGATTTTGGTTGATAGATATTTCTTCTTCTATTTCTCCAGCTGGGTTAAGGAGCTCCTTGCTAGATTTTGGTTGATAGGTATTTCTTCTTCTGTTTCTCCAGCTGGGTTGAGAAGCTCCTTGAAATACTCTTCCTACCTTTCTTTCATAGCTGAAGATCTTCTTCTTCTTCTTCGTTCGCTTCTACCACCAAAAACCGCACTGTGATCCTACTGAATTCACACCTGTGGTCCTCGTTAGGTCCCGTGGTCCCCTGTGTGGTCCCCGAAGAGACCACACGAGATCCACGAGAGGACCACAAGGGGTTCAGAGTATCACAGGGCTTTAGCCTGTATTCTTGGTGGGTCTCGGAAGCGAGATTGCGTGACACCGTGGTTTTCATTGCACCAGTTTAGTCTAGGGTTGGACTTTCTCACCGGAAGACCTCGACGTGTTTAGGATATCAGTGCATCCCCGCTGGGTGAGAGGCGGTAGCCCACTCAGGCCAGAGTTGGACTTTCTCACCGGAAAACCTCGACGTGTTTTGAGATACCCGTGTATCACCGCCGGGTGAGAGGTGGTTGCCCATCCAGTCCAGAGTTGGACTTTCTCACCGGAAAACCTCAGCGTGATTAGGATACGCAAACATCCCCGCCGGGTGAGAGGTGGTTGCCTATCTAGACTTCCCTGGTCCAGTGTCTCCGACTTCAGCATTTTGCGGTCGTGGCCGCTACCCTTCCTAGTTGTGACCAGGATGGAGCTTTTGTCCAGGAGGACGAATCCTCGCCACTAGTGACTTCTACCCCTGGGTTGAGCCGGTTTAGGCATCATCCCAGTATGGGCGTGTTTGGGACGGGACCTACCTCTAGGGCAGAGGTACTGTGACATGCATAGCCTTCAAGATTCACCCCTGGTATGAGCCGGTTTAGGCAAAATTCACCAGTATGGGTGTTTATCAGGCGTTACCGACCTCTAGAGCGGAGGTGGCATGACATGTCTAGCCATCAAGTTCCACCCCTGGTGTGTGCCGGTTTAGGCATATTTCACCAGTGTAGGTGTATTTCGGACGTGGGCGGCCTCTAGAGCAGAGGTGCCGTGGTATAGCTCTCGTAGCGATACTACTGGACATACCGGTTAAACTTCACTTTCCACCACCTTTTCCCATCGGCTCCGCACAGCAACCCTTATTTCTTTTCCGCATTTACTTTCTTAACCGGGAGGAGCTTCACTCCACGCGCGGCATTTGAAGGGTCTCGCCAGCAGTGTCTTAACCTCTGGGACAAGCCGGTTCATGCATTTCACCCGATATGACTGCACTCAGGACGTGGCCGACCTCCAGACCAGATTTGCCGTGATTTGACTGTTTGCTTCGCTTTATCCTTTCTACCACTTTTTCAGCAGTGATGCTGCGCGGCAACCTCATTTGCAAATTTCTTCATTGGCCGGGAGGAGCACCGCTCCACGCACGGCAGCTGAAGATCTCGCCAACAGCGGCAGATGAGCTACCAAACGTGCCACTTATCTACCCTAAGTATCTGGTTTTCAGGCGCCAGATATTCGCCCTCGCCCCTTCTCCTGTCAGTTTAAACAGTTCTGCCACGGGAAGGCCAGGAGCTGGACTTGACTGCCAGAGGCTGTTTGTGGCGCGTTTGCAGTCCTTAGAACCATAGCTGAAGATGAGCTTCCAGCTTTTATATTTGATAGTGCTGGTTTGGTTGTGATGCTCATCTTGGAGACTTTATGTTCTTCATAGTTTTAATAGAACCTTCTTTTGTGTATAAATGTGTAAGATTTTCAGCATAGTTCTTCCAAGATTCATCTTTAGCTGTCTTGACTAATCTCTTACTTTTCGCTTCTTGTTTTGTGATACACAGTGTAGTCTTCTTCTGACTTTGAATTCAGTCACTTCTAAGACGACTCCTTCTTGTGTTTAATAGCTTCTTTTACTGTGTCGTTCAACCAGAAGGTTCCCCTTTTCCCCTCTTTCTCAACTTTCTTCATACAACATCTGTTTTCGACCAATATTGTTAGTCTTAATTTAAAGTTTTTTTTCCATTCTTCATTTATGCTACTGATCTCTGATGGCAGTAATTTTTGTATTTCCTCCATATCTACGTGCACTGTTTCTTGTACTGAAGTGTCCTTCAATTTCTTTTTTTTTCTACATTAATGATGTTTATCAGCTTTTTGTGGTATGGTTTTCTCTGTGTGGTGTGACTAGGTTCATAACTGCTGCCTGGTGGTCTGTGTCTGTGGTGATATTAGGGAAGGCCCTAGAGTTCTTGAAAGTTCCTCTTCGGTGTTGCCATATCAGTACAATATTTATCTGCGAAACTTGTTGAATGCTGTTCCATTTATACCATGTTTTAAGATCCCTGCTTCGATGTTCAAAAAATGATGTTTGTCACAGTGAGACCTTGCTCGGAGCAGAGACTGAACAACATGTTCCCGTTGTTATTAAATTCAGTGTCGTGGCCGCCATGTGGTCCTAAGTATTCCTTCCATGGTGGTCTTCTGTTACCGACTCTTTCATTGAAATCACCGATTACAGTTAAGACTTCCTTTTCGGTGTATTCCGGTGATGCATTTCGCCCAGTTTGTCAGATAAATCTGTCCTTTCTTTGTCTGAATAGATGTCGTAGCATGGCGCATAGATCTGGATGTACTTTGATGTTTTCCTCTCCTCCACGAGTCTGGTGCTCAAAAAGATATGTATTTTAATTTTGCAACAGTTTTGCTTTATCGCGGTGGATGATGAAGCCCACACTATATCTTGTTTTGTTTCACTATTGACTCCGTTCCACATACACGTATATCTCATACATACACGTTTACCTCATACATACACGTTTACCTCATACATACATGTATATCTCATACATACACGTATATCTCATGCATACATGTATATCTCATACATACATGTATATCTCATGCATACACGTATATCTCATACATATACGTATATCTCATACATACACGTATATCTCATGTATATTTCTTTACAGTTTTGGCCGCTTTTCTTTACATCTGTTAAATCTATAATCTATAATCTGTAATCTGTATAGTTTTATTGTTCACAAATTCCACATTTTATGGTTCTTTACTGGGCGGTCGGATGATATTTCAAGTTCCGATTTTTAATGTTGTTCTAGTTCGTTTTGTTTTGCGATCGTCTCTCCGGTTTTCTTTTACGTCAGTCCCTTTTTATCTCCTTTCTTGAATTTGAAGCAAGTGAAAATCCACTGTCGGCTTGCTAGGTCTGTCGCAGCGTCACTTTGCTCTTTTAGCCAGCCGTTCTCAGCGTGATCGAGGTTTGCCTTCTTGGCTACTGAAGCGGCCTCTTTGGATAAACTCACAGCAGACTTCCCCCACACACCCAGCAATCCACTACTTGGCTGTTACCCTCTCACACGACAATGACGCGGGGCTGGACTTTGTGACATACATACATACATACATACATACATACATACATACATGGAAGAAAATAATTGATAGATATGATATTGTAACCATAGGTAGGAACAGATTTATTAGTTAACGAAGTACAAGGTTTCCGCAGTTGCCTCCCTCTATCAAGCAGAAAACATACCGAGCGAAAATAGAGGGCAGTAATAGAAAAGCTATGTCCTGTCCCGTCTTCTGTCTAACTAGAACTGCGAGCTCGTGTTCCTTGCAGCCAGAGCTGAAGATATTGGGACACAACATCGTTTAGGCTTTAGCGACGGTTTTTTCGGGTATTTTTTCGGTCTCTGAGCGCAGTGGAAAAGGCGGAGTGTGCAAAACTTCTGTAGTAAACTCCACCACCATGAGGAATAAGACGATCCACGTCCCGTTACCCAGACTACTCACCTGAGGGGAAAGGGAGTAGTGGGTCAGATGTAGTTCCGTAAACTTGACTGTGTCCCTGACTGCCAAAGTGAACAATATCTTTATACTTCCAAAGAAAATCTATATTCTGACATGATTTAGAATAACTAAGAAAAGAAGAAAGACAGGGCTACTTAGTTTATGAAATGTACCATGTAACGAGTGTTTATGTTAAAGTATTTTTTTACATATTAAATATTTTTGTAGCAAAATAGAAAAGAGAAGAGTAAATCGAACTCCACATGTACACTTACCTTACATCTTACATCCTTCCCGTGCAAAAACGTCACATAGGGCTCGCTTGGTAGTTCATCACGTTTTCCTGTTTTCGGCGAGCTTTTCAACCTCATCAAAAGATGTTATTCCTACTAATTTGACCTCTCTTAAGAGTTTCACGTGGTCGACCTCTTTTTCTTTGATCTGTTGTGTTCCACTTGATAGCTTGTTTTGGTATTCTCTGATTGTTTCTTCTCATTACGTGACCGATATATGTCCATCTCCTTTTTCTGATCATCAGTAAGATAGGTTGCTGTTAGCTCATCTACCTTGTCTTTGAGTTGTTCCACTTTATACCGAGTATTTTTCTTAGGCATTTGTTTTCAAAAGAGTCTAATTTGTTGTCTATTTCTTTAGGCACGGCAAAATAAAAGTTACACGACAGTAACCTACACTTTACGGAGGCACCGTAGACATCCTGACCTTGTAACTTTGTCTTGTGCTGGCACATTAAAGACAATGTTTACGTACCCATACATTCCTAGAATTTGAACATTCCGAAGCAGCGAATCACGGACGTCATCGCATCTCTTACTCCACCCATGGGAGGTGCTAGATTATCGCCGTGATGTTTACATTGAGTTCTGTAAGTTATAGTTAGCACTTTCAGAATTACTCTGCACAATAGCGCACACTTTCTCCGTGTGACTGCATTTCTCTTTCCATAGTGTAATCCGAAAAGTGTGAAAGAACTTTTTAAACACCTGAATATATATATATATATATATATATATATATATATATATATATATATATATCGCCCGTACTAACCTCACATACTTCATGGTGCTTAAAAGAGCTTCAGTTAGGTTTGATCCATCGTTGAAGGTATCCGGCACTCCATCCACATTTCACGGCAGTCTTCTAAGAACTCTGATTTTCATGTGAAAATCTGCATTTCATGTTCACATCTTCTGTCTGATCTCTCTTCTGTTTCTGTCTAATCTGTGGTCGTACTATTTCGCAAATACTGACTGGACATTAAGCGCAAAGTGCTAAGAAATTGTTTAGATGAAATTGTTTAGATGTAATTGTCAAGGGTAATTTGAGAAATTTAAGTTTCACCGAGAGAGTCGAAGTTTTGGACCATTTATATCTGTTTCCCCTCTCTCTCGCGGTCGACGAAATAAAGCTGGTGAAAGTGATACTCATGTGAATAACCAGATGACAGATTAGGTGTCACCTCCAAAACCCGCGGTTTTTTAAAAGAATCATTATTATTGTTATTATTATTTACCGTAACAGAAAGCGTTAACGACCAATCTTCTAGGTCGTGTGCAATCTCTAGTGCCTCCGATCGATATCCAATGATTTTCCCTTTCCATGCAAATGTGGGAGGGGCGAATGGGTTTTTTTTTGTGCTGATTTTCTTTATGTTGATTATGAATGCGTTGAACACGAATTAGTAAGATATAGCAAATAGGTAGATATGTAAAGAATTTCACAGAAAGCTGAATTATTTGGGTTTATTTCTGTTGGATGGAGCAGCCGATTACAAAATAAGGCGCTCTTTCAGGGCCGTCAGAGATGGCTCATCGAAAGAAGAACAATGAATTGCTGTGATGGAAATGTCCCGTTCTGCTTGGTGACAGAAGTGCTTAAGCGACAGAAGTCAGTGCCTTCTTGGATATGTCGTTCAGATGTTGCCGAAACTGATCACATAAGATTGTAAGCTTCTCTCTCTTATATACGAGGGGAAGTCACTAAGTAACTGGCAAATTGAAATATTTTATCAGTGGCAGTTATCAGGTAGTATTTTAAATATATCCTTAGATAGTACCATCATCCAACTTTATAATAGTTGTATGTATGGGGCGCTGGGAGTTACGTGCGCATGCGGAAACCAATAACAAAATGGCTACCCAACTGTTAGTGTATACCAAAGAGGAAAAGAGAAGTGTAGTGTGATTTTTGTGGGCTAAAGGACATTCAGTTGAGGATATTCATAAGGAAATTATTACAGTTTATGCTGAAAAGTGTTTATCACGTAAAGCGGTCTATAACTGGGTAAAAGAATTTTTTCAGGGACGCACCGAAATTGTTGACAAAGTCCGACTTGGCCGTCCTGTTCAGATTGCAACAGAAGCGACCGTGCAACATGTGAATGAGATTATCAGAGCTGATAGACGAGTAACGATAGACAGTGTAGCAAGTGCAATCGGATGTTCACATGGCTTAGCCTACAGAATATTGCATGAGCAATTGAATTTTCGGAAAGTTTGCTCACGTTGGGTACCCAGAGATCTGAATGATGATCACAAAATGAACCGATTTCGTTTGTCATTGCAGCATCTCTGTCATTACGCATATGAAGGTGAAGACATGCTCCAAAGGATTATTACTGAAGACGAATCTTTGGTGCACCACTACCAACCCGAATCAAAACATGCCTCAAAGCAATGGAAACACCCGTCATCGCCATGCGCAAAAAAATCAAGATTACGCCTTCTGCGGGGAAGGTTATGCTGACAGTGTTCTGGGGTTATCAAGGAGTGTTGTTAACCAAGTTCCAGAAGTATGGTGGCAGTGTGGATTCTGTATCGTACTGTGAAGTTCTGTCTATGCTACGGGATGCAGTTCGAAGAAAACGTCATGGTCTGCTGAGAGAGGTGTGCTTTTCCTTCATGACAATGCCAGACCACATATGGCTCGGTTAACCCAGTCCTGACCTAGCTCTAAGTGATTTTCACCTGTTTGGTCCATAAAAACCACCTTGGCGGGAGAAGATTCTCGAGTGACGAAGAGGTGGAAACAGAAGTAAAAAAATGGTTCGGAAATCGGACTCCCGATTTTTACGCCATGAGTATTGCATCAATGATTACGCGATGGGACAAATGTATCAATGTTGGTAGCGATTACGTTGAGAAATAGGGGAATAATGTAGGTTCAAAAATTAAAAGTTTTCAAATTACTGTCGCATTTAGTTTTTTTTTTCTTTTTTTTTTTTTTGTAACAGGCATTTGCGAGTTACTTAGTGACTTCCCCTCGCACTTCCTATCTCATCGCTTGCACATAAAGGCACACATGGCACAGACGCGCTTCCCTTAACTAGCTCTAGAAATGTACACCTGACACCTTCTGCAACTGGAGAAGACAAGATGATCAGGTGTGGTTCTGACCACATCAAACTGTAACTGTAGTGTGCCAGCCAATTCATGAAAGATGTTGACATTAGCGCTGTGTTCCTTGTGTTTGGAGAATCTATGATGCGTCTGAGTAGCTCTTTCGAGACGGAACATGCTGCTATGTGTTTGTGTTTGCGTGCATGTGTGTGTGTGTGTTGATTGAAATCTTCATTTTCTCATTGTTTTCCCTTCTTTTATCTCTACTATTATGTGTTCTCCAAATTATTTTATCACTTTTGTGAATTATATTTATCGCACATCTCACGTCTCATATTCTGATGAATATATATATATAATTATTTAAATAAATAAAAAATAACCATAAAAACAAAAGTGGGCAGCAGAACAAAAGTTTATTTTCACAATTTGTTTTTGAAACCGTGAAACTCTCTGTAATGTAAGCTTCAAAGTGTCACAAGGCAGTAGTACATCTAAAATATTAAAAGAAGGATTTTATTTTATGAAGAGTGCAAGAATTCTTAACAGGAACGGGCAGCAAGCAGAGAGCGCTTCTGTAAAATAATGAAAGTACTTGTTTGCCCACCAGTCTACCGGCAAGAGTTGTGAACCTCAGGGAAATGTATTTAAACCTGTGGGCTCTGGAATAAAAGGATTTCCCAAGTGGCAAATATAAACTTTCTCTGTAGTTTATCGATTACATTGAATGCTTATTCTATTCCTAACTCGAACAATTTAAATGTCTCTTTTTTAAAACGTATAGCTCCGTTTCTATAATTTTGTTATTTCCTTTGGAGATTCAAATTTTATATTAGTGTACAACCTAAATACAAAAGGTTTACCTATATATATGCCTTCAGTAAATGTATATCAGAAACGTAGCAGCTGTGTGCATTATGATTTTTTTGTATGGTCATGGGATTTTTGTGCTTGATGGTGAAAGAGTTAATGGAGAGTGAGGTGTGCAGAAGAAAAGTTACAAATCTTAATGACTCGTGACAAGACAGCAGATACGACAGTGAAACAGTTGTAGTAAATGTCGGAGCTCATAAGTCAGTATCTCGAAATTAATTTCTGATATAGACGGGGGAGACGTTTCGATAACTGATTATTTCTTCTTCTTCTTCTAATTCCTTAAACTGCAAGGTTGATAATCTTTGCACCCGATATGGCGAAGATGTCCAGGTACAGCTGAATGAAGCAGGTTATGCCGGCTATTTTGTGCTGTCCCTCGATAGAACTAAAAAAGCAGTGGGTGTGCAGTGTTTCTTTAAGAAGCTTCACCGCCGGGGAGACTTTGGCTGTTCCTGCCCCGTCTGCCATGCTAGGCTTGTTACTCGGGGTACCAAACTAGAGGTGGAACTGGATCTTGGTCGGCTATGGTTCACCAACCCTGAGGCTAGCACGTCAGCAGTGGTTCACCAACCCTGAGGCTAGCACGTCAGCAGTGGTTCACCAACCCTGAAGCTAGCACGTCAGCAGTGGTTCACCAACCCTGAGGCTAGCATGTCAGCAATGGTTCACCAACCCTGAAGCTAGCACGTCAGCAGTGGTTCACCAACCCTGAAGCTAGCACGTCAGCAGTGGTTCACCAACCCTGAAGCTAGCACGTCAGCAGTGGTTCGCCAACCCTGAGGCTAGCACGTCAGCAGTGGTTCACCAACCCTGAAGCTAGCACGTCAGCAGTGGTTCACCAACCCTGAAGCTAGCACGTCAGCTAAAGTTAACCAACCATGTCAGGATCTTGGACACCGATTGCCAAAACGAATGAAAAAATAAACATGGTGCTAGAGATGTTTCATAATATTGTACATTTATTAACTTGATAAGAGACAAAAACATATAAATTTTCTTTCAGTGTAGGTAGAAGAAAACTTAATACTACATTCAGAAAACAGAACGTTAAGATATAGAGAAAAACGGATGGGACTATTCTAAAAAAGAAAAAAAAAGAAACGAGCGAGGCTGAGTTTAAAAGAAAAATGGTAAGAGATGCCAGTGTAGATGTCACATTGTTCATGAAGAACAGCCATGTGATAGTCCTTAACAGTCAACAGGGCAGTTTATGCTGGACTGCAGAATATCAATCCGTAGCCATTAGCCCTAAGATGCCTGCAAGACATCGTTGATAATCCGGAAATGGATGCATCAGCAGCAGGGCATCTTTCTTACAACCGAGAGGCCTAAAGGAGAGCTGTTAGATCGACAAAGTTCGGCAATGGACATCCACGTGAATGAATGAATGAATGAGTGAACATAAGTCCCCTAAAAGTAATATAATATTTATCTGACAATACCACCGTGTCCTTCTGAGAACACAAAAGATTGCTATTTCATTGAAGGACAAATCAGGTTCATTATTGCTCGCCTTATAGATTTATGACAGCAGTACAAGCAAGGATTTAAGGCGGAGTTTAGATAACCTAGCCAGGCAGTGACAAGATAGGATGTGTAAGGGAAAGTGTGATTTAAGAAACCTGGTACAATTGGAACCACATTGAAAGGGAACCAACAAATAGAGAACGCCAGAACTATTAAACCAATAGTACGTAGAGCCTTCGTATTGTTTAAACGACGTGCGGTTTTCATAGCAACCTCAGAACTGTTCTTTGTACTTGGTGAAAGTTTAGAAATGTTGGTCACTTTTTTGTGATGAATGTAGTCAAATCGTCCCAAGTCTTGAATTATTTCAGAAGAACTCATATGCTTCTTAGAAGAACTGCTTGAATTATCATCAACAGTTTCATTAACACCGTCTTTGGAATATTGAGAAGATTCCTCATCATGTTCTGAAAATTGTTGATCGTCTTTCAAATCCGTAGTATAACATGCACAGCTCTTCACATTGTGCAGGTCTGAAGTTGATAGTTTTTCAGCAGACAATATTACTGATGTGTCCGGTGTTTTAGCTGTCTCTGTGGTTTCTGACGACAGGAATGTATCTGTTGATCTTGACTTCATGACTGGAGAGAATGCAAAGTCTGTTCTTGAAGACATATAGAAAATGTTTGGAGTTGCTTTGAAAATATAACACAACTCTAACGTTGGTGACATATCATATTTACACCCATTTAACCTCAGTACGGACATGCAACTATTCATACAACTGGGCAAATATTTAAATCCATGACACTTTGTGTTTCTTGAATTCTGCTGCGTGGATGACAGCTTTTTCAACCTGAAGTTGAGCTTCCTTTTGTTGAAATGTTGAACTGCTCGTAATACAAAGAAGTAAAGAACTAAGAGTGACAGAAAAGGAACGTAGAAAGTGATAATATTAGACGTAATCCTGTACCTGATATCGAAATTCAAATCACAAGTTTTGAAATGTTCAAAACATGAACTATCGTAGTGGTCGCCTAGATAATGCAAAAACCAGTAGAAAAATAATGCAGGCAGCAACCAGCTTACGCTGGCCATGATATAAGCGGTTATTACAGTCAGTCTACGGTATGTCAGGGGACGACATACTGCCAAGTATCTGTCTACTGCCATACACATAACGTGAAAAACTGAGACAGTGCATAGAAAATCATCTGCTGTAATTCTGAAAGAGCACGTGGTCTGTCCGAGGTACCATTTCCCGTTGTTCACTATTTGGTAAACCGAAAGCGGCATTGGAATGATGCCAACGACAAAGTCTGATACAGCCATAGAGACTATCAGGATCATGGATATCTTGCTCTTGTTGTTAACATGCCTGCCCAAGTACATGGAACGAATGATGGCTATGATCACGGTGGCGTTTGTAAAAACAACAAACGCTGAGAGTACAGTTAAAACGACAGAGATGCCAACGAGAAGATAAACATTTCCCGTGACCCTGGGAAATGCGAAAAACGGGGAATTAAAATATGAACAGAGAGTTACGTTCGCCATATTTATTCAAATTAATAACGAAATGTTGCTGCGTATATTCTGATACTGCTTCAGTGTATATTCTCCAGTCGTACAGTCAGTTGCTTAAGATGGACTCCTGTTTTCCTTATGTGTTTTTTTTTCTTTCCTGTATGTGCAGCTCTATGGTTTTTAGAAGGTAAGTGTTCTTCTTTTCTGATTTTATGATATAGAGTATGTTTCCTTAATTCTCTGGTGTACTTTAACGCATAAATCTTTCCCTCTCTGACCATGTGCTCCTGCAAAAGAGAAAAGTTTATAAATGAAAAATTATATATTATCACGTAATACTAACACTGAGTTCTTCTCAGTAGCCATGTTCCTTCTATGTTATGTTAATATTATTTCTTGAATTTTAGTCTAAAATTACACACAAAGAAATTAAAGAGTGTAAACCTATTGACTGTGGGATTTTGGACTGCTGCGAAAAACGTTTCTGAAAGTCAATATAAAAATATCTCTCTCTCTCTCTCTGAACCTTAAGTGCCCAGGGCACATGGGGCTTCCGCAAGGGTTTTCCACAAATGCCTGTCTTTCGCCTTTTTTTCTGCTCTTGCCCAGGTGAGCCCTCTATTGCTCAACATCCTTTCTGTTGTTCTTCTCCATGTCTCTTTTGGTCTACCCTTACTTCTGCTCCCCTGTGGTGTCCATCTTAGTGCTATTTTTGGTAGTGAGTTGTCAGTCATTCGGAGCACATGTCCCAACCATCGCCAGCGTCTTTCCTCAATAATTGTTGTCAGTGGTTTCATCTGCATTTCTGCTAATAAGATGTTATTTCTTATGGTGTTTGGCCAAAATATTTTTTTAATTCTACGTAAACATTTAGTCTGGAAAGAATTCAACTTGTTTTCTATGGTTTTGGTGATTTTCCAGCATTCACTTCCATAGAGTAGTACACTTAGAACATTACTCTTAAATATCCTGATTTTCATATTTATGCTTAGTTTATTTGATTTCCATATATTCTGTAGCATTGCAAAAGCCTGGTTTGCTTAGTAAGTCTGCTGTTGATGTCCTCTGTGCTGTCTCCATTTTCTACTACTCTGCTGCCAAGGTATACAAATTCGTTGACCTCCTCCACTAACTTGTTATCTACTCTGAGTACATTTCTGTTGTTCACATTTTGCTTCATTAACTTTGTCTTTCCTACGTTGATCTTTAGTCCTATGTTGTTTGCATTCTGGGTTAACTTGTTTATTTTATCTTGCATATCTTTGTGACTGCTTGATAATAGACAAATGTCGTCCGCAAAGTCAAGGTCCTCCAGCACTGTGTTAAGGGTCCATTGTAATCCTCTGCGTTTGTCTGATGTTGCCTCCTTCATTAACCAGTCTACTGCCAAGATAAATAATGTTGGTGATAGTACACATCCCTGTTTCACTCCTGTTTGTACCCTAAAGCTGCTGGAGGTATGTTCTCCACAGATAACTTTGCACTGAAAACCCTCGTATAGGGCTTTGATTACATTAACTATTTTATGGGGGAGGCCATGCCATCTTAGGATTTTCCACAGTGCATCTCTGTTGACACTGTCAAAGGCTTTCTCAAAATCTATGAATAATGCATATGTTGTGCTATGCCATTCATTTGCCTGTTCTAATATTTGTCTAAGTACAAATATATGGTCTATGCAGACGGGGGAGACGTTTCGATAACTGATTATTATTTCTTCTTCTTCTTCTTCTTCTTCTTCTAATTCCTTAAACTGCAAGATTGATAATCTTTGCACCCGATATGGCGAAGATGTCCAGGTACAGCTGAATGAAGCAGGTTATGCTGGCTATTTTGTGCTGTCCCTCGATAGAACTAAAAAAGCAGTGGGTGTGCAGTGTTTCTTTAAGAAGCTTCACCACCTGGGAGACTTTGGCTGTTCCTGCCCCGTCTGCCATGCTAGGCTTGTTACTCGGGGTACCAAACTAGAGGTGGAACTGGATCTTGGTCGGCTATGGTTCACCAACCCTGAGGCTAGCACGTCAGCAGTGGTTCACCAACCCTGAAGCTAGCACGTCAGCAGTGGTTCACCAACCCTGAAGCTAGCACGTCAGCAGTGGTTCACCAACCCTGAGGCTAGCACGTCAGCAGTGGTTCACCAACCCTGAAGCTAGCACGTCAGCAGTGGTTCACCAACCCTGAAGCTAGCACGTCAGCAGTGGTTCACCAACCCTGAAGCTAGCACGTCAGCTAAAGTTAACCAACCATGTCAGGATCTTGGACACCGATTGCCAAAACGCATGAAAAAATAAACATGGTGCTAGAGATGTTTCATAATATTGTAAATTTATTAACTTGATAAGAGATAAAAACATATAAATTTTCTTTCAGTGTAGGTAGAAGAAAACTTAATACTACATTCAGAAAACAGAACGTTAAGACATAGAGAAAAACGGATGGGACTATTCTAAAAAAGAAAAAAAAAGAAACGAGCGAGGCTGAGTTTAAAAGAAAAATGGTAAGAGATGCCAGTGTAGATGTCACATTGTTCATGAAGAACAGCCATGTGATAGTCCTTAACAGTCAACAGGGCAGTTTATGCTGGACTGCAGAATATCAAACCGTAGCCATTAGCCCTAAGATGCCTGCAAGACATCGTTGATAATCCGGAAATGGATGCATCAGCAGCAGGGCATCTTTCTTACAACCGAGAGGCCTACAGGAGAGCTGTTAGATCGACAAAGTTCGGCAATGGACATCCACGTGAATGAATGAATGAATGAGTGAACATAAGTCCCCTAAAAGTAATATAATATTTATCTGACAATACTATCATGTCCTTCTGAGAACACAAAAGATTGCTATTTCATTGAAGGACAAATCAGGTTCATTATTGCTCGCCTTATAGATTTATGACAGCAGTACAAGCAAGGATTTAAGGCAGAGTTTAGATAACCTAGCCAGGCAGTGACAAGATAGGATGTGTAAGGGAAAGTGTGATTTAAGAAACCTGGTAGAATTGGAACCACATTGAAAGGGAACCAACAAATAGAGAACGCCAGAACTATTAAACCAATAGTACGTAGAGCCTTCGTATTGTTTAAACGATGTGCGGTTTTCATAGCAACCTCAGAACTGTTCTTTGTACTTGGTGAAAGTTTAGAATTGTTGGTCACTTTTTTGTGATGAATGTAGTCAAATCGTCCGAAGTCTTGAATTATTTCAGAAGAACTCATATGCTTCTTAGAAGAACTGCTTGAATTATCATCAACAGTTTCATTAACACCGTCTTTGGAATATTGAGAAGATTCCTCATCATGTTCTGAAAATTGTTGATCGTCTTTCAAATCCGTAGTATAACATGCACGGCTCTTCACATTGTGCAGGTCTGAAGTTGATAGTTTTTCAGCAGACAATATTACTGATGTGTCCGGTGTTTTAGCTGTCTCTGTGGTTTCTGACGACAGGAATGTATCTGTTGATCTTGACCTCATGACTGGAGAGAATGCAAAGTCTGTTCTTGAAGACATATAGAAAATGTTTGGAGTTGTTTTGAAAATATAACACAACTCTAACGTTGGTGACATATCATATTTACATCCGTTTAACCTCAGTACGGACATACAACTATTCATACAACTGGGCAAATATTTAAATCCATGACACTTTGTGTTTCTTGAATTCTGCTGCGTGGATGACAGATTTTTCAACCTGAAGTTGAGCTTCCTTTTGTTGAAATGTTGAACTGCTCGTAATACAAAGAAGTAAAGAACTAAGAGTGACAGAAAAGGAACGTAGAAAGTGATAATATTAGACGTAATCCTGTACCTAATATCGAAATTCAAATCACAAGTTTTGAAATGTTCAAAACAGGAACTATCGTAGTGGTCGCCTAGATAATGCAAAAACCAGTAGAAAAATAATGCAGGCAGCAACCAGCTTACACTGGCCATGATATAAGCGGTTATTACAGTCAGTCTACGGTATGTCAGCGGACGACATACTGCCAAGTATCTGTCTACTGCCATACACATAACGTGAAAAACTGAGACAGTGCATAGAAAATCATCTGCTGTAATTCTGAAACAGCACGTGGTCTGTCCGAGGTACCATTTCCCGTTGTTCACTATTTGATAAACTGAAAGTGGCATTGGAATGATGCCAACGACAAAGTCTGATACAGCCATGGAGACTATCAGGATCATGGATATCTTGCTCTTGTTGTTAACATGCCTGCCCAAGTACATGGAACGAATGATGGCTATGACCACGGTGGCGTTTGTAAAAACGACAAAGGCTGAGAGTACAGTTAAAACGACAGAGATGCCAACGAGAAGATAAACATTTCCCGTGACCCTGGGAAATGCGAAAAACGGGGAATTAAAATATGAACAGAGAGTTACGTTCGCCATATTTATTCAAATTAATAACGAAATGTTGCTGCGTATATTCTGATACTGCTTCAGTGTATATTCTCCAGTCGTACAGTCAGTTGCTTAAGATGGACTCCTGTTTTCCTTATGTGGTTTTTTTCTTTCCTGTATGTGCAGCTCTATGGTTTTTAGAAGGTAAGTGTTCTTCTTTTCTGATTTTATGATATAGAGTATGTTTCCTTAATTCTCTGGTGTACTTTAACGCATAAATCTTTCCCTCTCTGACCATGTGCTCCTGCAAAAGAGAAAAGTTTATAAATGAAAAATTATATATTATCACGTAATACTAACACTGAGTTCTTCTCAGTAGCCATGTTCCTTCTATGTTATGTTAATATTATTTCTTGAATTTTAGTCTAAAATTACACACAAAGAAATTAAAGAGTGTAAACCTATTGACTGTGGGATTTTGGACTGCTGCGAAAAACGTTTCTGAAAGTCAATATAAAAATATATATAATAGAATATTAAAGCATATAAAAAACACTTATATAAAAGTAATATTACACAGAAATGCCATTTTAACTAACATTTCTCAGAACGTTCTTTTCACTTGTGCCGAAATTAGGAATTTGACATCAAGGGTGGGCCTTTTTTTTCTGAGAATCTAAGCTCGGCCATCTTTCTCAATCCCGCCTAGCTCCTCTCACTTCCTCAGAGCTAACTGCCCGTGACGTGTCTCTGCAACTTCGTTTTATTTTTAAAGATACCCTTGAAGTGTGTTTTTTTTTCTTTCTCTTCTTTCTACGATGTGCTGTCCAAAGTTCCAGGAAACAAATCAGAATCATCTGACCCAAAGTTATTTCTATGGCCATGACGATGTCGTTAAAGAATGATAAAATATACGGTATTTAATTTTTAAATATGTGAAACTAATGGAAGGAAATCATTGATAGACAGGATGTTGTACCCGGAGGTAGGAGCAGATTTACTCATTAATGAAGTGTAAAGTATCGACAGTCGCCTTAGCCTTGCAGGGAAACATAGCTAATGAAAACAGAGGGCGGGAAATGAAAATATATGTTTTCTCTTGTCCTCTATCTCCTTGGAACGGCGAGCTTGTGTTCTTTGCAGCTGATGCAGTGAAGGTGTTGAGACACAGCGTCGTGTCGGCGTGGGAGTGGGATACGGTGGCTATTTTTTCAGTCCTTGAGTGCAGCTAACAGGCAAGGGCTTGTGCAGTAATTCTTTAGGAGACTCCACCACCGTGGGGACTAGGGTGATCCTTACCCCCTTTATCCAGGCAAGGCCTGTTACTTGGGGTACCAGAAGAGAGGTGGGACAGGGTCTTGGTCAGCTATGGTTTACCAGTTATGAATCAAGCATGCCAGCTTTGGGTCATGGCATGACAACTATGGGTTCTAGCATGTCAGCTATGTGTCTCAGCACTGTCAGCTTCAGCTATGGGTCCTAGCATGTCAACTATGGATCCTAGCATGTCAACTAAGGGGCCTAACAGGTCAAGTATGGGTCCTAGCATGTCAACAATGGGTACTAGCATTGTCAGCTATGGGTCCTAGCATGTCAAATATGAGTCCTAGCATGTCAAATATGAGCCCTAGCATGTCAACTATGAGTATAATATTAGCTATTGATCCTGCCATGTCAACTACGGATTCTAGCACGTCAGCTATGGGTCCTAGCATGTAACTATATATCCTAGCATATCTATCTATCTATCTATCTATCTATCTATCTATCTATCTATCTATCTATCTATCTATCTATCTATCTATCTATCTATCTATCTATCTATCTATCTATCTATCTAGCATACTTACCTCTTTAAAGAGCTTCATTTATGATTGATCCATCATTGATCGGCATTCAGCTCTACCTTATTTCGTTGAAATCTTCTATAGAACACTTATTTTCATGTGAAAATATGCGCTGCGGGTTAGCCTCTTCTCCTCGCCATTTTCATCACGATGTGTTGCCGTTGCTGGTTATACAACATTACGAACGATTGCGGTGAAAGGTTTTAGAGATTAGTGGTCTTAAGAGCGGATGGCTGTCCAGAGGAATCTGGGAAATTAAAATATCACCGAAAGAGCTGAAGTTTTAGACCAGTTATATCAGTTTCCCCTCGCTCTCGCGGTCGCGAAATAAAGCTGGCCAATTGAAAATGATTCCGATGTCATGAAAGAGATAACAGGTTAGTTACTGCCGCATTGTGTGGAGGAGTTATGATAGTCATTACTTTGATTGTTATCTCTTGTTGGCCTCTCTCTCTCCTGATTTCTACTTGAATTTTCCCGTCATTATCATGTTCTGTAATTTCTGTCTCCCCACGACATGTCCACGAAGTGTTGTCTTTTTTTTAATCATTGTAAATAGATTTCATTGTTCTCACATTTCACTGAGCACTTTTTCGTTTCTTTTTTTCAGTCTGTCCAGGATATCTCTAGAATCACATCCTTTTGTTACTTACAATTTCTTTGCTATCATTTTGTTAATTCTCCACATTTACGCATCAGCAGCAGACCATCTTGCTCACAACCGAGAGGCCTACAGTAGTGCTGTTAGGGATGCAAAGTTCTGCTTCATCCCCAATTCATTTTACTTCATAAAAACTACAATGTGAAGGATTAAGTATTTAAAGATTTTAAGTTTTTTAAAGATTAATTAAACAAACTTTCACAACACTTTGAATTGTATACATGTGAAAGTCATGAACTAGTAAAGATTTTATTTCTACAATAGATACTGAAGTAAATAATCCAAGAAAACAGCTAGAAAACGTGGTTCTAAGGATTGTTATAGCCGGAGGTGGGGGTGAAGGATACGCTCTCCACTCCAATTAAATGTCTCCAAGCCTCTGACAGCCCAAGTCCAGCTCTTGGCCTTCTCGTGGCGGAACTGTTTAAACTGACAGGAGAAGGGGCGAAAGGCGAATATCTGGCGCCTGAAAGCCAGATGCTTTGGGTAGATTTGAGTCTTGCTTGCTAGCTCATCTAGGAGAAGGAAAACTCTGATTTGAAACCCGCTGCTGGCGAGATTCTTCAGCTGCAGTGGGTGGAATGAAACTCCTCCCGGCCAATGCAAAAAAATGCGATTAAGGTTGCCGCGCGGCACCGCCATGGAAAAGGTGAAGTAAAGGATTAAGCGAGGTAATCAGTAGTCTCGAGGTCAGGGCTACTCAAATCGCGTAATATATACACCCATACTGGCGCAGATTGCCTAAAATGGCTTAACCCAGGGGTTAAAATAAGACACTACTGGAGAGATTCTTCGGCTGGCACGTGTGGGATGAAACTCCTCCCTGCCATTGAAGAAAATGCGATTAGGGGGTTGCTGTACGGCACCGCCGTGAAAAAGGTGATGGAAAGGATAAAATGAAGTTTAATTTGTATATCCAGTAGTCTCGGGGCGAGAGCTACTCATACCACGGCACTCTAGAGGCCGGTCACGTCCGATATACACCCATACTGGTGAAATATGCCTAAACCGGCTTAACCCAAAGGTGAAACTTGATGACTGCTCATGTCACAGTACCTTCGCTTTGGAGGTCGGCCACGTCCTAAATACGCCCATACTGGGATAATACGCCTAAATCGGCTTAACCTAGGTGTGAAACTTACTAGTGGCGAAGATTGGTCCTCCTGGACAAAAGCTCTGTCCTAGTCACAACTAGGAAGGTAGCGGCCACGACCACAAAATGGTGAAGTCGGAGACACTTGACCAGGGCAGTCTAGATAGGCAATCACCTCTGACCCGACCGGGATATATGCGTATCCTAATAACCCTGAGGTTTTCCTGTGAGAAAGTCCAACGCTGGACTGGATGAATAACCACCTCTCACCCGGTGGGGATATACTGATATCCAAAACACGTCGAGGTTTTCTGGAGAGGAAGTCCAACTCTAGGTTATACTTATCTTATATCATATATCCTTCCTGTGCCGTTAAACGTCACATAGTGCTCGTAAATTAGTTCGCCAATTTTTCCTGTCTTTGGCGAGTCTTTCAACCTCATCAAAGGATTTTATGCCTGTTAATTTGGCCTCTCTTAATAATGTCCTCTTCAGAGTTTCATGCTGTCTGCCTCTTTTTCTTCCGCCTGTTGTGTTCCACTTGATAGCTTGTTTTGGGATTCTCTGATCATTTCTTCTCATCAATTGACCAATATATGTCCATCTTTTTTTCCTGATGACCCATGAGACTGGTTGTTGTTCAGTCATCTGTCTTATCTCTGCATTGTTCTAATTTCTTTTCTATTTTTTTAGTTGTTTTCCTGCTTTCGCATGCATAAATGAGGGTGCATATTACATTTGAATTGAATAGTCTTAACTTGGTTTTTGTGCTTATAACTTTTGAATTCCATATGTTCTCAAGATTCTTGAAGATTGATGCTGCTTTTGCAATTCTGATCCTAACTTCCTTTCTAGTGTCACCATCCTGGTCTATGTAGCTGCCAAGGTATGCAAATTGATTGACTTCTTCAATATCTGTCCCTTCTATGTGTATTTTTCCAATTTGATTTAGAGGAATTTTCATTATTTTTGTTTTGTCCTTCTTAATTTCAAGTCCTATTTTGCTAGCCATTGAAGACAGGCTATTTGTTTTTTCTTGCATGAAATTCACATTATTACTGACAAGAGTTATGTCATCAGCAAAATCAAGATCTTCTAGTTGGGTCCCATGTACCCAGTCAATACCTGTGTTACCTGTGCAGCATTTTTTCAGTATGAAGTCTATTGTAATCCCAAAAAGTAAAGGAGACAGTATACATCCTTGTTTCACACATGTTTCAATCTGGAACCATTCATTCATCCCTTCTTCTGTCTTGACTGCACAAACATATCCATTGTAGAAGTCCTTAATGATGTTGACAATTTTAGATGGTTTTCCATATAGACTTAAAATTCTCCATAATGAATCTCTGCGTATGCTATCAAATGCCTTTTTAAAATCTATGAAATTCAGTATTAATGGTTTCTGTTTTTCAATATGTTCTTAAAGTATTATTCTGAGAGTAAAGATCTGGTCGAGACAGCTTCTCCCTTTTCGAAATCCTGCTTGTTCTTCTCTCATTGCAGTATCCACTATATCTTTGAGTCTATTCAAAATGACCTTGCAAAATACTTTTGACACAGCTGATATTAAGGTTACTTCTCTCCAGTTGTTACAGTCACTAAGGTTGCCCTTTTTTGGTATTTTAACAATGATTCCTTTCTTCCCATTAGAAGGGACCTTTTCTTCTTTCCAAATCTTGTTAAACATTCTCTGTAGTTGTCTCATGTTGTCACTATTGACAGCTTTTAGCATTTCGGCTGTTACTTCATCTTCACCTGCGGCTTTGTTGCTAGCCATTAAATTCACTGCTGTTTCAATTTCATGCAATTCAATTTCATCTAGGTTGACATTTAGTTGTGGGGCTGGTAAGTCAGTTTCAAGGTTTAACAATTCTTTTGGTGTGGTCGACTGAGTATTTCTTGAAAGTGTTCAGCCCATCTTTGCTTTTGGTCTTTATTTCATGTTAATAGTGTTCCAGTTTTGCTAAGGATTGGTCTTTCTTTTGATGTAATAGTACATGTTAGCCTCTTTTGTATGTTATATAAAGTTTTGCTGTCTCCTGTTTTTGCTGCTTTTTCTGCCTCTTTCGCCATATTGTCTATGTATTCTCTTTTATCTCTTCTAGCTGAACTTTTTACTTTCTTGTCTATTTCTTTCTATTTTGCTTTTGCCAAATCTCTTTCATGATCTGTTTTTGCATTCAACATGTTTAATTTGACTGCTCGTCTTTCATGTATATACCTCCATGTTTTATCTGATATTCATGCTTTTCTATTTGGTTTTTTCCAATCCAGCGCTTACTTTTGCTGCTGTGATTATGGCTGTGCTGTAAGAATTCCATAACTCATCTATACCTATCTCCTCAACTTCACTGGGTGTTTTGGAGTGATTGGCAAGTTCCTGATTGAAATTAATGTTAGTATTTTCTTCTTGTAGGCTGTGGCTGTTTATCTTTCTGTGTACTGATTTCTTGTGTTGACTTTTCAATTTTAGTTTTATTTTCCCTATGCACAGGTTGTGATCACTGTTGACATCTGCACTTCTATAAGCCCTTACATCCATGAGAGATGTTCTATATTGCTTTCTAATACAAAAATGGTCTATCTGGTTTCTATTTCTATCATCTGGAGATATCCACGTTGTTTTATGTATCTCTTTGTGTGGGAATATTGTGCTTCCAATGACCATGCCCTCTGTTAGACATACTTCAATTAATCTTTCTCCATTCTGATTAACCATGTCAATTCCTTCTTTCCCCATCACTTTTTCAACGTCGGTATTATCCTTCCCTACCTTAGCGTTGAAGTCCCCCATAGCAATTAGGATGTCGTGTTTAGGGACTTTGTTGATGATTTGTTGTAGTTGGTGATAGAAGTCGTCTTTCACATCATCATCTGCATTGTTCGTGGGTGCATAACACTGTATTATTGTCATTCTTCCGTGTCGTAGGTTGTATCGTGCTCTTATCTAGGTTATACTGGTGCAACGAAAACCACAGTGTCAAGCTATCCCACTTCTGTGACCCACCGAGAATATACGCCCAAGCCCCGCTATGCTCTGAACCTCTTGTGGTCCTCTCGGGTATCTCTTGTGGTCCTCTCGTGGAGTAAATTCAGTAGGATCACGGGGGGGGGGGGGAGTGGTCTTGCTGGTAGAAGCGTTCGAAGAAGAAGAAGATGAAGACACAGAGAAGAAGCAAGAAAACGTTAAATAAGTAGAATAGTTACATTCTTGTAGTCATTCCAGCAACTAAGTAAATTCGAATTTAGGCAGACCTCAAATTACGAACGTCTTCTGTTCCTAGTTGTGTTCGTTTGTCGAATTTGTACGTAGACAAGACCCAGAAGGGCAATAGACACCTATAGGACATCGGAGAAGAAGAGAAGGTTGCGGTGGGAAGCTAGGAAAAAGAAACAAGAAAGTAGAGCATAAATTGCAGAGGAAAAGTGGAAAACTAAAGAAGTTAAAGGAAGCTGAAGACACTGTTAAGTCCAGCTTGGTGGAGACAGCCTGCCTGAAAACAAGGCCCTGTTCTAGGACCCTTCGAGATCGTACATCAGGAGAACAAGAGCGGATTGCACTAACAGAAATGTCCTGTTTTCACCCGTGGCTGTTAAGGAAAAATATTTCGCCGCAGCTGTCCAAGAACTCTTAGCAATGTCCTTAAGATGTTGGCGAAAACGATCTACTTAATATTATTTTTCTCTGGCGGCTTATATGTGTTTATTGCCCCTCCGGTCTTGTCCTTCATTTATCAGTTTCATATTATCTCCCTGCTTCCCTCGCCTCTCCGCACCTCGATTGCGTCTCCAGCTCCTTACATGTGTTTATGGCCCCTTCTATTCTTCTTAAACCATTATCTCTCTCCTTCCCCGTTCCCCCTCCCCCACCTGCTTTTCTAGCTGCCAACACGTTTCTATTGCCCTTCCCTTCCCCCATCCCACCTATCGTATTCCGATAGCTTCTTATTTCCGATTGGGGTCATCTGCTATCCTTTGTGCCCCCCCCCCTGGTCTCTATACCTCGTCAGTGGGACACGCATTCTTGTGTTCCTTACTGAGGAAATGACACTAAGATAGTTTTTCATTTTCTGTTAGTTATATGCCATGTTTGTTTGTGTATGTAATCCTCGAAAAGGGTCACGTCTAAATATTGGATTTTATATGTGGTTCCTTTATACATTCTCATCCAAATAATTTCTATTCGTTTTTTTTCTCAATAACTCAACTTCTCTTCCGCCTTGTAAAACTGTACCATACACATCTATCATTTCATTTCATTCATTTGCATGCCCCTTGCGGAAATTGCCTCCCTAACAGCACTCTTGTAGGCCTCTCGGTTGTGAGCAAGATGCCCTGCTGCTGATGCGTCCATTTGCAGATCATCAACGATGTCTTGCAGCCATCTTCGCCTTGGTCTTCCTCTCTTTCGTTGTCCCATTATATACCCTTCCAAGACGGTTGTCCTAGATTATCATGCACATCTATCTGCCTTAATTACAAGGGGTACCAACAGGGCGACAGATGAGGTCTTTGTCAGCTAAAGTTCGCCAACCCTGACGCCAGAACGTCAGATTTCAGTCGCTGATGACAAAAACGCGTGAAGTAGTGAACATAGGGAAAAGCATTTATGGTACTGGATAATACTGTAAATAAATTTAGATGATAAGATCAAAAATGTACATTTTCTTTGAATGTGGGTACTTTCTAAAAACTTAAAATTACAGAAGAGTTTAAAGCAAAAAAAAAAACAAAAAAAAAAAACAGGACGATGAAGAGAGAAATAGATGGAAACAGCGAAAACAAAGAGAGTGGAGATATTTTTTTATTGGCAAGAAATCCCAGTGGGGATATCACATTGTTAATGAAGCCCACCCCTGTAATAATTCTTATCAATCGGCAGGACATTTTATACTGAACTGCAAACTATCAAACCACATCATGAGCCAGCATAAACAAAAATGTAATGTTTATTTGATAATGCCATGGTCTCCTTCTAAGAACAAAAGTGTTGCTATATCTTTGAAGGACAAATCAGGTCCAATACTGCTCTCCTTACAGACGTATGGCAACAGTACAAGCAAGGGTTCAATGCGGAGTTGAAATAACCTAGCCAGAGAATGAAAATAAAGGCCGTGTAAGAGGTAAATAAACCTGGAAGAATATAAGCCACACTGAAAGGGAAAAACAAAGAGTGAACGCCAGAACTATCATACCAATAGTTCGCACAGCTTTTGTATTGTTTAAAGAACGCGCAGTTTTTATAGCGACCTCAGAACTATTCTTTGTTGCTGGGGAGTGTTTAGAAATGATGGTCACTTTTTGATGACCATGTTGTCCCACGTCAGAAATTACTTCAGAAGAACTATTGTGTCTGTATGAAGAACTGCTTGATTTGTCATCTACAGTTTTGTTAACTTCAGAAGAACTCATATGGTTTTTAGAGGAACTGACAGAGTTATCACACACAGTTTCATTAATACCGTCCTCGGTATATTGACAAGCAGATCCTGACTGATGTTCTCGAAAATCTTGTTCCTCCTTCAGAGATGTAGTATAACATCCACGGCCCTTTAGGATGTCCAGTTTTGACGATGAGAGTAGTTCAGCAGACAATATTATTGACTTGTCCCTTGTTTCTACTGTCTCTGTAGTTTCTGATGAAATGGATGTCTCTTTTGATATTGATTCCATGACTGGAGACCCTGTAAAGTTTGTTCTTGAAGACACACACTTGATATCTGGAGGTTTTTCGAAAAGGCAACACAACTTTACAGTTGGTGACATCTCATTTTTACAACGATTTATCCTCAGCACGGACATACAAGAATTCACACAACTGGGCAAATATTTGTGAAATTGAAACTCTGTTTTCGCCGAATCCTCCTGTGTGGTTTGCAGATTTTTCAACCTGAAATTGGGCTTTCGTTTCTGAAAATTTCGAACTTCTCGTAATACAAAGAAGTAAAGAATGAAGATTAGGAGGAAAGGAACGTAGAATGTGGCAACGGCAGATGTAATCCCGTGGTTTATGTCGGAGGTCAACTCGCAAATGTTGAAAAGTTCAAAGCAGGAAATATCGAGGTTGGGTAGTAAAAACCAGTATAAAAATAGTGCAGGCAGCAACCAGCTTACACTGACCATGATATAAGCGGTTATTACAGTCAGTCTACGGTATATCAGGGGACGACATACTGCCAAGTATCTGTCTACTGCCATACACATAACGTGAAAAATTGAGACGTTACATAGAAAATCATCTGATGTAACTTTGAAAAAGCACGGGGTCTGTGCGAGGAACCATTTCCCGTTGTTGACTATTTGGTAAACTGAAAGCGGCATTGGAATGATGCCAACGACAAAGTCTGATATAGCCATAGAGACTATCAGGATCATGGATATCTTGCTCTTGTTGTTAACATGCCTGCTCAAGTACATGGAACGAATGATGGCTATGACCACGGTGGCGTTTGTAAAAACGACGAAGGCTGAGAGTACAGTTAAAACGACAGAGATGCCAACGAGAAGATGAAGATTTCCCGTGACCCTCGGAAATGTGAAAAACTGGGAAGTAAAATATGAACAGAGAGTGACGTTCGCCATATTTACTCAGCTCAATCATGAAATGTTGCTGGGTATATACCGATAGTGCTTCTATGTATAGTCTTCAGCTATTCTGCGTGGAGATCTATTTTTCTTACTTCTTCATTCATTCCTACTGTACTTACAGATCTTATTGTTTCACAATCTGATTATTCTCCTTTGCTGCTTTTGTAATATACAAGATGTTTTCTTAATTCTCTGGTACATTTTATGATATAAATTCTTCCCATCTCTCTATACGCTCCTGCAAAATAAAGAATATAATAATCTGAAATGAAAAAAAGTTATAAATTATAATAGCATGCCCTTACTGTTCTTCTTTCAGTACTTTTCTTCTTTCTAGTTTATTTCTATACTATTTCTTTGATGTTAATTTAAAATTAGTCACAGAGGAATTAGTGAGTTTGAAAAATTGAACAATATATATGCTGCAAGGCTCCAAAAATATATTCACATATGTACTCTGGGATATGGAAATAATGAGTAAAGTGTTCATGAATGTCACAATAAAAATATATTTCATAGTAAATAATAAACTTATATTTAATGATACACAGAGAACCCATTTAACGTTAAGTATTAGAACTGTTCCCCCACCCCTTCCTGCCCATGTGTTTCCTGAAGGTTGGAACTGTTTTAAATCCAAGATGGCTTCCACTCATCTCCTCTCCACTCCACACGGTTCTCAGAGTGAACTGCCCAAGGCATGTGTTTTGTTCTGTCACATCTGATGGTTTTTCTCTGAAAGAAATACAAGTAGTTGCTCAGTGCTGACAAAAGAATCACATTCAGATGTTCGAAATTTCTGCTGACAAAATCTGAAAGAAGTGATAAAATATACAGCATATTCAGGTTCTTTTAAAAATATAAAAACCAGTAAAGAAAATGATTGACAGTTGCTATGTTGTAATCGTTGCTAGGAAGAGATTTATTTATTAATGAAGTATAAAGTGTTTTTATTCATGCAGAAAACCGGGCGAAAACAGATGGCAGGAAATGTCTTCTATCTTCCTTGTCCTGTGAATGGGTGTCCTGTGAGCTGGTGTCCTGTGAGCTGGTGTCCTGTGAGCTGGTGTCCTGTGAGCGGGTGTCCGTGCCTTCTTCAGAGTCTGTTATGGTGGCTTTTCTCTCTCTCTCTCTCTCTCTCTCTATCTCTCTCTCTCCCTCTCTCACTTATCGCAGCTATCAAGCTTTGGGTATTCAAGACTTCTTTAGAGGACTCCACCACCGCTGGGGACTACCAAGATCATTGTTCCGTTATTGGAGGTACCAACGGAATGAATGAATGAATGAATAATCTTTTATTTTTAAAGGGTAAAGAATTGGACACACACAGGCCCGTCTTACTCTCTGCCCTTCATCACTCCATCTTTCATTCTTCCCACATACACTCGGAGAGGATAGGTAGGGTCTTCGTCGAGTGTGGTTCGCAAACCCTGACGCTAGCATTTCAGTTATGGGACCTTGATTGCCAAAAAGGGCAACGTCTTACCCCCCCCCCCCCTCCTTCCCCCCCTACACAGTAAAGCTATATTTCCACATGTGATTCAGAAGAAACAAAACTAGAAGAAGAAAGGACTACAGCGTTTGATTTGTGTCACGATGTGTGCAAACAACTGTTTACCTTAATACTTTCGGGGTTTCTTTACATCTCTCTCTCTCTCTCTCTCTCTCTCTCTCTCTCTTTCTGAACATTAAGTGCCCAGGGAACATGGGGCTTCCGCAAGGGTTTTCCACAAATGCCTGTCTTTTCCCTTTTTTCTGCTCTTGTCCAGGTGAGCACTCTATTGCTCATCATCCTCTCTGTTGTTCTTCTCCATGTCTCTTTTGGTCTACTCTTACTTCTGTAGAAGACAGAGAATAGTTTTGGGAAAGGTGATCGTTTTCGTTTCCCAGACTACAGGGCAGGTAACGCAGCGGAGGCGGTTACATTTTCTGGTACCAACATATGTAAGGCTCTGCTTCAAGTGGCTGTGGACGAGGATGTCCTTAAGGTTTGGCCCACGTTTGTATGCCAACAGGGGTGGATCAGAGAAAATGTCACGAGTGTCGGGGTCGAGCTAAATTATTGGCAGATGACGATAATGAATTTTCTTAACCATCTGACCATGCGGGTGGAAAGGCAGTACTAACTTAACTCTGTCAGATGGAGTAACAGGCTTTTTTCTGAATGCTTCTTTGTGGCTCACTAGTTGGATACGGTTGAAGGCTTCACGAAGGACATTTTCTGGGTAGTGGCGATGACGGAAAAATTCTAATAACTTGTTTGACTGATCTATAAAGCCCAAATTATCCTGACATATGCGGCGAAGACGGAGGAGTTGGGAGTATGGGATGGAGTTCTTACAGGCTTCAGTATGGGAGGAGATGTAAAGTAAAGTCGGTGGGCTTCTAAAATACAGAGGTGACAAGCCTGTTTCTGCCAATAGAAATTTTAATATCTAAAAAGCTGACAGACTTGTCAGAAATTTCATAAGTAAATTTTATGTTCTTATTAAGTGAAATACTATTACATCTAAAGAAAGACCAATCCTTAGCAAAACTGGAACATTATTAACATCAAATAAAGACCACAAGCAAAGATGAGCTGAACACTTCCAAAAAATACTCAATCGACCACACCCAAAAGAATTGTTAAACCTTGAAACTGACTTACCAGCCCCACAACTAAATGTCAACCTAGATGAAATTAAATTGCATGAAATTGAAACAGCAGTGAATTTAATGGCTAACAACAAAGCTGCAGGTGAAGATGAAATAACAGCCGAAATGCTAAAAGCTGTCAATAGTGACAACATGAGACAACTACAGAGAATGTTCAACAAGATTTGGAAAGAAGAAAAGGTCCCTTCTAATGGGAAGAAAGGAATCATTGTTAAAATACCAAAAAAGGGCAACCTTAGTGACTGTAACAACTGGAAAGAAGTAACCCTAATATCAGTTGTGTCAAAAGTATTTTGCAAGGTCATTTTGAATAGACTCAAAGATATAGTGGATACAGCAATGAGAGAAGAACAAGCAGGATTTCGAAAAGGGAGAAGCTGTCTCGACCAGATCTTTACTCTCAGAATAATACTTGAAGAACATATTGAAAAGCAGAAACCATTAATACTGAACTTCATAGATTTTAAAAAGGCATTTGATAGCATACACAGAGATTCATTATGGGGAATTTTAAGTCTATATGGAATACCATCTAAAATTGTCAACATCATTAAGGACTTATACAATGGATATGTTTGTGCAGTCAAGACAGAAGAAGGGATGAGTGAATGGTTCCAGATTGAAACAGATGTGAAACAAGGATGTATACTGTCTCCTTTACTTTTTGGGATTACAATAGACTTCATAATGAAAAAATGCTGCACAGGTAACACAGGTATTGACTGGGTACATGGGACCCAACTAGAAGATC
Organism: Achatina immaculata; assembly: GCA_009760885.1. Taxonomy (NCBI): domain Eukaryota; kingdom Metazoa; phylum Mollusca; class Gastropoda; order Stylommatophora; family Achatinidae; genus Lissachatina; species Lissachatina immaculata. The sequence continues at coordinate 39,728,581 of CM019701.1, read as the reverse complement.
TTGATTTTGCTGATGACATAACTCTTGTCAGTAATAATGTGAATTCCATGCAAGAAAAAACAGCCTGTCTTCACTGGCTAGCAAAATAAGACTTGAAATTAACAAGGACAAAACAAAAATAATGAAAATTCACATCAATCAAAATGGAAAAAGGTAAAAGAGAAGAAGTCATTAACCTAATAAAATAGCACTCAAGCACACATACACACGCAGACATATACATAAATAAAAATACATTGTAAATCATCTTCTGACATATGTTTTTTTTTAACAAACATTAAAATAATTTCTAACAATATCTAACAAGTTGCTTTTCTAACTATGTCATTGAAGTACTTGATGGTTTACGAGCCATGTGTTGAGAGAGTGCTGGCTATTTTATGGAGGCATATAATTACAAGCAAGTAAATAATGAAACAGGTTTGAGTTAAAGGATGAAGTACTACCAATGGATTTTAAATTGTAGGGGAGGGTGTTCCAGAGCTGTACTGCAGAGTATGCAAGGCTTTTCTTGTACAGATCAATTCTGGGTTTAGGAAGAAGACAGTTTTTTAAACGCCGGCTATGTTTAGTGTTATACGTAAACAGTGACCACAAGTAAGGCGGAGCACTGTGCGACAGAATTCTGTGAAAAAACTTAACTTTGTTAAAAATGATTCTATTTTTGAGGGGTAGAATTTTGAGTTGTTTGTGTTGATCTACAGTCTGTACTGGGTGTTTGTCACAAATAAGATTTAATGCTCGCTTGTGAAGTGAGTGGAGCCTTTTTGTGTTTGAGACTGAGCATCCATCCCAGATTGTGGAACAGTAATCTAAGTGTGTTTGTATGTGTGATATGTAGTATATTTTTCTTGTGTCTTTGTCGATAAAGTGTTTAATTTTGGCTAATTGATAAACTTTCTGTGCAATCAAATTTGTTAGGTTATGTACGTGAAAATTCCAAGTTAAATGCTGATCAATGATGAGTCCTAGGGTTTTATGTTTATGAACATTTTTTATTGCCTTAGTCCCAGCACAAAGCAGTAGTGAAGTTTTAGTTGCATTTTGCAGTTTCTGTCTTGTAGTGATGAGCATGGATTTTGTTTTGTTGGTGTTTATCAACATACCATTTTTATTACTCCATTTAATCAAACTGTTTATATCATTTTGGAGACTTGTCTGTAGTTTATTGATGTCATATTCACTATTGTAAACAGTACAGTCGTCAGCGAAAAGATCACATGAAGAGTGCTTTAAATGTAATGGTAGGTCGTTAATATAGATAGCAAAGAGAAGAGGACCAAGAATGGAGCCTTGAGGAATACCAGTATCAGACGAGCCAGATAGTTTGTTTCTAAAGCAAACTACTTGTTTACTACCTGAGAGAAAAGATGTAATAAATTTTGTTAAGTCAGGGTGTAATCTATAGCCTTCCAGCTTTTTTGCAAGAATTTCATGATCAATCATATCGAAGGCTTTCTTAAAATCAACAAAGACAGCACCACACAATTTGTCATCATTTATATTAGACAGCCAGCTTTCTGTCATTTTAGTTAATGCTGTGTGGCAGGAGTAATGTGGTCTAAAACCTGACTGACTGTCTATTAGTAGATTGTTTTCTTGCATGTGGAGCAGAGTTAACTTTTGTATATGTTTTTCAAGAGGTTTTGATAGTGATGACAGAATGGATATGGGTCTATAGTTTGAGAGGTCACTAGTCTGTCCAGATTTAAAAAGAGGAAAAACTTTGGCGAGTTTAAAAGCGTCAGGGAAATATTTTTTGTCAATACACAAGTTGTATAAGTATGTTAGTGTGTCTGTGATAACTGGTGCAGCGTAGCGTTGTATCTTGTTACTAATGTCATCACATCCTGCTGAGTTAGTGTTCTTTAAGGACCGGATGTAGTTATAAACCTCACCGACTGTGAGGAAAGGAATATTAGTTTGTTTTAGCTTTACACATTTACTGTCGCTGAAAGTTTTCAACACACTCAGGTCGCAATTTGGGGTCGGTAATGAAGATTTTAGAATACTAATTTCTTTCCTAAAATGTTCACTGAAGTTAGTGCAAGTATGTTCACCATTAAGTGTTTGTGGGTCAGTTTGCTTCCTTTTATTTACAAGAGTATTAATCGTTTTCCAGATTGATTTACTATCAGTTTTGTCTTTCACTAAATTTCTGAATTAATTTTTCTTTTCCTGCCTAATTAAATACTGCACCTTATTCCTAAGTGAACGATAGCTACTGAAATTTCTGTTTTTTTGTGAGCTTCATCCCGTTTCCTCATCAATTGCAATATATCGGGAGTTATCCACGGGGATTTTGTTACGTGTTTTACTCTCATTTCTTTGCTGGGGACATGCTTGTCAAAAATATTTCGAAATATCTTGATCCAGTATTCGATAGCCTCATCTGAATTTGTTAACTGGAAAACGTACGTAAGAGGCGAAGCTTTTAGATCAGTTAAAAATAATTCCAAGTTAAAGTTTTTAAAGTTTCTTTATTTGATGCTGGTATGTTTGGGTTTCGGTATTTTATACCCCTTATGTGACCACGTACAGCAGACCGGGTAGTGATCACTCAGCGACACATGAGGGACAGTACATTCAGTAATGTTTCCTGGATCAGCTACATAAATATGATCTATTAGTGTTGATGATGATTCAGCAACTCTAGTAGGTTCGTTAAGAATTTGGGAGAAGTTGTAAGATGTTAAAATGTTCTTCCATGTAGGATTTGGCTGATTAAGATCTATACTGAAGTCGCCTAGAATGATTATGTCCTTGAATTTATGAGTTACAGCATCATCCATCATGGTCGCAATATGTGATAGAAAGATGTGATAAGTGTGGTGTTGAGAGAGTGTGATCGTATCGAAGGTTGTTAAAGCGTGGTTTGTATCATTAAAAAAAAAGAGGGTAGTTTGTGTGCTAGCGGCTGGAAAATGCTGTCCAAAATGTCAGAAATGTGCTCAGTGGGGCATGAGGATGCTGATACAATAGGACGTCCAGGATGACCGGGTTTGTGGATTTTAGGAAGAAGGAAGTTAGGATCAGAATTGCAAAAGCAACATCAATCTTCTAGAATCTTGAGAATATATGGAATTCAAAAGTTATAAGCACAAAAACCAAGTTAAGACTATTCAATTCAAATGTAATATCCACCCTCATTTATGCATGCGAAAGCTGGAAAACAACTAAAAAATAGAAAAGAAATTAGACTCTTTTGAAAACAGATGCCTAAGGAAAATACTCGGCATCAAGTGGAATGAATTCAAGAACAACGCAGAGATAAGACAGATGACTGAACAACAACCAGTCTCATGGGTGATCAAGAAGATGGACATATGTTGGTCACTTGATGAGAAGAAATGATCAGAGAATCCCAAAACAAGCTATCAATTGGAACACAACAGGCCGAAGAAAAAGAGGCAGACCGCGTGAAACTCTGAAGAGGACATAAGAGAGGCCAAGTTAACAGGCATAAAATCCTTTGATGAGGTTGAAAAACTCGCAGAAGACAGGAAAAATTGGCGAACTACTTTGCGAGCCCTATGTGACGTTTAACGGCACGGGAAGGATATAAGATATAAGATAAGATAAGATTAAGTGAAATGGGAAATCAATAACTTTTTTAGGTCTTCCTGTGGCATGCTGGTGACTCCAATCATCAGTGCACCTTTTATAGAATTCTGTTAGTCTGCCGGTGTAAGTTTCCAATAATTTGACTTCCAGAAAACCCACAAATAGAAATGTATAACTGGTAACCATTTTCGTTCCCATGGCAACACCACTGATTTGCTCAAAGTATTCGCCGTTGAATTCGAAAATATTTATATTTAGTACTAGCTGTGTAAGTCTGATTATGGTGTCAGTGTTAGTTGTGGGGTGAGGATCTTTGTCAAGAAAATAGCGGAATGCTAAGAGTCCATCCTCATGGAATATAGAAGTATGTAGGGAGCAGACATCAAGGAGAAAGATGTGATAAGTATGGTGTTGAAAGAGTGTGATCGTATCGAAGGTTGTTAATCGTGGTTTGTATCTTTTAAAAAAAAGAGGGTAGTTTGTGTGCTAGCGGCTGGAAAATGCTGTCCAAAATGTCAGAAATGTGCTCAGTGGGGCATGAGCATGCTGATACAATAGGACGTCCAGGATGACCGGTTTTGTGGATTTTAGGAAGAAGATAGAAGGTGGAGTTGCCTAAACTGTTGTGCTTGATGTGGAGAGAAACAGCTTGGGGTGAGAGGCCACCGTGTGTAATCAGGAATTTAATGGCTGCTTCCACTTTATCATTATTTGAACGGGTAGCATTAATTTTTTTAAAATAGTATTCATGTCAATCTATACTTTATCTCCTCTCTCTGTTTCTTCGTCCTGTATGTTTTTGTATGATTAAGGCTCACGCCGAAACGTCACAACTTTGTAATCGTTAAGTAATAAAGCTGCTCCTACTTTTTTCCTAGTTTATACATTCTGATATCACAGCTTTACTGCAGTGCTTCGTGTATAGTTGTATACTTACACACTAATTTTTGTGTGTTATTTTTTACTGTGTTTGGCCAAAATATTTTTCTAATTCTTCGTAAACATTTAGTCTGGAAAGAATTCAACTTGTTTTCTATGGCTTTGGTGATTTTCCAGCATTCATTTCCAAAGAATAGAACACTTAGAACATTACTCTTAAATATCCTGATTTTCGTCTTTATGCTTAGTTTTTAAAAAATTTCCATATAGTCTGCAGCATATATTTTATATATTAAATATTTATTTAGTAAACAATCTAGAATGGCTTTACTATTTCTTTAAAACTGATTGCCGAACTAAAGGTATTTTGGCAGATACATAACAAAATATTTACTTGTGCATGATGCGAAGGCACTGAAGAAGTAATAAAATAATAATTAGCCTTTCACCTTATTTATTCAGAAACAAAAACAAAATCAGACAACGCTTTGCCTATAAACTCATATCATTTTAATTTTTGCCTATAAACTCTTCTTTGAACGGAATAATACAAGCGACACAAAACTTCTATCACATCTATTTGTTTATCATGATACACGAAACTTCTACTTTGTTTTTTCTTTTCTTCTGTTCTCTTGTTATGATATATATATATTCCGTTCTTTGCATGTCCTTTGCTGAACTTTTTGCTCCCTGACAGGGTTGTGAGCAAGATGGTCTGCTGCTGATGCATCCATTTACAGATCATCAACGATGTCTTACAGCCATCTTCGCCTTGGTCTTCCTTTCTTTATTATTCCCATTACATACCCTTCCAAGACGGTACTCTCTAGATTATCATGACGTTTAATGTACCCAAAGTATTTAAGTTTTCATTGTTTAATCCTCTTTATTAGCCAACCTTCTTCAATATTAAATTCTTATAGTATGGATATATTTGTTCTTTTTTGTGTCCATGCTATTTGAAGAACTCTTCTTTAGCATTTACATTCAAAGGCATTTGTGTGTTTCTCAGTTGTTTTGTTAAGTGTCCAGGTCTCAATGAGAAAGATGCATGCCCTTAAAAATCTTATTTGTGTAGTTCTGTCTGTTCTTCTCCACAGATTATTTTGTTGTTTTACCTTCTGAAGAGCGATAGATGTTCTCCTTTTAACTTCCCTCATTGTATCTCCATTATTAGTTAGTAGTGATCCATGATATTAAAAAATCTCCACTTCTTCCAATTTTCCTCATTGATACATATTTCAGCTGCCTTTTTTGTTTTGTCAGTTGTCATCAATTTAGTTTTCTTTGCATTAAGATAGAGGTTTTGCTCTTTGCTGTTCTTACGGACTGAAATAATTCCTTTTTTTGTTGTAGACAGTAATACTGTGTCATCAGCACATCTAATATCTTGTATTTCATAACCTCCAATTGTTATGGCATCGTAATATTCTTTATCTACAGCTTCTCTAACATTCCTCATTATATTTTCAGTACATAAGTTAAATAAGTAAGGCGACAATATGCACCCCTGACGGAACCCTTGTTTTATCTCAAAACAAGTTGTTGTTTCACCATTTATTCTTACTGCTGCTTGTTGGTCTAGATATAGCAGGGATTTTAATTATATCAAATGTGTTGAAAATTCCATTTTTTCCATTATTTTCCAAAGTTTCTGGTGTTGTACACAATCAGTTGCCTTTGAGTAGTCTATAAAGGCTAAATATAGATTCACAGTAAACTCTCTGCATTTCTCTATTATTAATCTTATACTGAATATATTATCTCTTGATCCTCTTCCTTGTCTGAAACCAGCTTGGACCATATTGACTTCTTCTTCTATTTTCTTACGAAGCCTACCCATTATGATTTTTAACAGAATTTATTGGCGTGACTAATCAGGACAACAGTTCTGTAGCTTGTGCATAATTTCAGGTTACCCTTTTTTTGGCAGTGGTATGAATATAGTTCTTTCCCATTCTTTTGGCCAAATACCTGAATGCCATATCTCCATATCTTTTTACATATAATTATGTGATTCTAACTAAGTGGAACAACTTTCTGTACTTAATGCCAAGAATCTCTTTATTACAGAAAAACATGAGTCGTCAATTGAGAGGAAAACTCCAGACTTTTAAGCACATTGCAAGAAACCACAAACATTCCATGTGGGAACTGCTTAGCATGCGAGATATGTCCAGGTCATAGTTCAAGTCATTGCCATACACGGACAAGCATTTTCTCATCTCTGGATTCGATGGCAGTAGCAATAAGACGCCGTAACTGTGACAGTGTTTGTGGCAAAGGTTGCAAGTAGGCAATATCCTTTACATACTTCTTCTCCTTCTTCAACTTTCTCAGCCATTAAGGCTCAGTATTGTTCAAGATAAAGTTCGCTTCCATTCCTCTCTAATCTTAATCTTCTCTCTCCACCTGGTGAGACCAATTTCTTTTCTATCCTCTTCTAGGGTGTCTTTTAATCTTTGTCTTGGTCTACGCCTTTGTCTTGTTTCCCTCATCTCTTGTACATACATCATTTTCGTTTGTCTGTTCTCTTCCATTCTTTCTACATGCCCCAGACAGCGTAGTCTGTTCAGTTTCAATATATTTATAATTCTTTTGGATTTAAATAAGCCGTTCAGTTCAGTGTTCTTTCTACCTTTCATTGCTCCACTGTTGGTATCTTTTATGTGCCCAGATATTCTTCTTAGGATCTTGTTCTCACAGATCTGCAATTGTTGTTCATCTATCTTTGTTGTACTCCACGTTTCTGATCCATACATGACGGCTGGTCTTGTTACAGTTTTGTAGATTGTTATTTTGGTGTTGTGGGGCAGGATTCAGGATTTTAACAGGTGTTGCAAGGCAAAATGTATTTTATTCTATATCTGTACTCTGCTTTTAATTTCCTTGCTTACTATGTTGCTTCTGTTGAAGATTGTGCCAAGATATTTGTATGTTTCTGCTTTAATAACAATTACATCTCCAACATTTATATAATCTGAATTATTCTGCCTCTGGTCTCTTGATATCTTCATATGCTCTGTCTTATCTTGGTTAATGGTCAAGTCCACTTTTAGTGTCATATCTCTCGGGTGTATGCAGGTATCGGTAACTTCTTGCATAGTTTTCCTCAATAGGTCAATGTCGTCAGCGTATACACTAGTATTTTAGTTTGTTCTTCAGTACTGCTTTCTTCTTTCATTTTCTTATCACCTTTTCTAGTATTAGGCTGAATATAAATTGAGATCATGTATTACTTTGTTGTAAACTAGTTCTTATATAGAAAAGTTCTGACTTTTTTCCTGAAAATATTACTATATATTGTGCCTTCATGCATATTCTGGTCGTATTCTTTAATTTATTATTGCTCTTTTCTACACCCCCTGGGAACAACTGTGTTAAGAACACACTTATCTTAACATAGTCTTTGTGAGGCAGGGAACATAGATCTGTTTACTTAAAAATTCTGACCTACTTCTGCAGCCCAGAAACTTTTAGCAATCAACACTAATTGTAATTGTTATTTTTGTAAAATGTAATGTCAGGTTGGTGGTCGGATGGGGGTATGGAAATCACCTGCGGGGATGAGGAAAATCTGATGTGAAACCAATGAATCCAGGACGTGACAAGCCTATGAGTCTCTACAATAATGGCTATCAGAATGATGTAAACAAAACAGAGCCAGCAGACTATAAGTGGCGGGGAATGAATATCACTGAGGCACTCATCAGATTCCTCATCCCAAAGTCGGAATGTCTCTGTGGAACTGTCTCAAAGCCATCCGGCCAGCCAGCCTTGCATGCTGGATCTGACCTGGAGAAGGGGCTTAAGTACAGCCACCAGAGGCTGAAAAACAAAGTTTTGGCCAGGCCAGGCTACATCACTGTCTTCATGGCAGTCCGAGCAAGACCACAGTCTGCCCTAGCAAGGAAAGATGCTGAAGTCCGAGCAAGACCACAGTCTGCCCTAGCAAGGAAAGATGCTGAAGTCCGAGCAAGACCACAGTCTGCCCTAGCAAGGAAAGATGCTGAAGTCCGAGCAAGACCACAGTCTGCCCTAGCAAGGAAAGATGCTGAAGTCCGAGCAAGACCACAGTCTGCTCTAGTAAGGAAAGATGCTGAAGTCCGAGCAAGACCACAGTCTGCCCTAGCAAGGAAAGATGCTGAAGTCCGAGCAAGACCACAGTCTGCCCTAGCAAGGAAAGATGCTGAAGTCCGAGCAAGACCACAGTCTGCCCTAGCAAGGAAAGATGCTGAAGTCCGAGCAAGACCACAGTCTGCCCTAGCAAGGAAAGATGCTGAAGTCCGAGCAAGACCACATTCTGCCCTAGCAAGGAAAGATGCTGAAGTCCGAGCAAGACCACAGTCTGCCCTAGCAAGGAAAGATGCTGAAGTCCGAGCAAGACCACAGTCTGCCCTAGCAAGGAAAGATGCTGAAGTCCGAGCAAGACCACAGTCTGCTCTAGTAAGAAAAGATGCTGAAGTCCGAGCAAGACCACAGTCTGCCCTAGCAAGGAAAGATGCTGAAGTCCGAGCAAGACCACAGTCTGCCCTAGCAAGGAAAGATGCTGAAGTCCGAGCAAGACCACAGTCTGCTCTAGCAAGGAAAGATGCTGAAGTCCGAGCAAGACCACAGTCTGCTCTAGTAAGGAAAGATGCTGAAGTCCGAGCAAGACCACAGTCTGCTCTAGTAAGGAAAGATGCTGAAGTCCGAGCAAGACCACAGTCTGCCCTAGCAAGGAAAGATGCTGAAGTCCGAGCAAGACCACAGTCTGCCCTAGCAAGGAAAGATGCTGAAGTCCGAGCAAGACCACAGTCTGCCCTAGCAAGGAAAGATGCTGAAGTCCGAGCAAGACCACAGTCTGCCCTAGCAAGGAAAGATGCTGAAGTCCGAGCAAGACCACAGTCTGCCCTAGCAAGGAAAGATGCTGAAGTCCGAGCAAGACCACAGTCTGCCCTAGCAAGGAAAAATGCTGAAGTCCGAGCAAGACCACAGTCTGCCCTAGCAAGGAAAGATTCTGAAGTCCGAGCAAGACCACAGTCTGCCCTAGCAAGGAAAGATACTGAAGTTGGAGTTACCCAGTCAAAAGGCGCATCGCAAAAATCAGGATACCACTCATCATCGCCAGTGTGGTAGAAAGAAGAAGAATAAGAAGAAGAAAAATGCTCTATTCTTCCTAAAACCTGCTTGATAGGCTACCAGTATGTTCTCGCTCTATGGTTATAATCATTTTAAACATACATAGTATTTTGTAGTTTCTTTGTACTAAGTATATTCCTCTGTAGTTTTCACAATTGCTCTTATCGCCTTGTTTTGAATGCTGAGATCAGTAATGTTTCTCTCCATTCACTAAGGATTTTTTCTTCTCTACATATTTGTTGCATTAGTGCACATATCTGTTCATGTAGATTTAGATCTCCGTCCTTAATTAATTCTGCAGCAATTCCATCTGAACCCGATAGTTTGTTGTTTCGCAGAAGCGCGATTGTATAGGTGACTTCTTCCTCGTCTGGCTCCTCTATTTCAGTACCTCACGTCTTTATTTTCTCTGCGTTGATAGTCTCCTCACAGATTTTATCAAATTATTCTTTCTGTGTGATACAGATTTTCTCTTTATTATTTGTCATGTTTCCATTACTATCTTGCAAGCTCTGCAGCGGTTGTTTATACCCTTACTTTAATGTTCGCAGTGTTTTTTTTAATAGAAGTCCCTTCTTTTCTTATTCTGATGGCATGACCACATCTCGTGTAACATGTCTTCTATACATTGTCGTTTTTGTTGGCCAGTAACTTTTTCAGTTTCTTTACGCTGAGTGTGATACTTTTCCTGATTTGTTTTGTTGTTCATGTCATTCAACTATATCTGTCTCGCTGTTCATTTATTTATGAGCTGCTCTCTGCAGACTTCATTGAACCAGTTCTTTCTTTTGTTTAGGATCTTTACTCCCAGCCATTCTTCCAGCCGTGTTCTTTATAATGGTTTTTATATCTTCTCATCTGTCATCAATGTTTTTATTTTCTTCATTGTCTCTTGTGTTTATCTTATGGTTTAGCTCTTTTCTGAATGTTTATTTAGCTTGGTTGGATCTTCCAAGAGTAAAATTCCCCCTGTTATACCTCTGGGGGTACGCAAGCTGTCACGCCACGATAAGGCACCTGAACCAAGTGACAGATCCTTCACATGCACATATGGAAAATGCACCTGGAAGACAGAATGCGAAATGGTCGTTCTTTGGCAGTAGCACGACCAAACCATCGGTGAGGCAGATTTCAATAAAAGAAACTGAGAGATTTACTCTCCGTTTTATATATTTATATTTCTCGCGTACGCGTAGATGGTTGCAACACTTCATTGATAATCTGCAAAATGGATGCATCGGCAGCAGGGCATCTTGCTTACAACCGACAGGCCCATAGGAGAGCTGTTAGGTAGGCAGAAATCCGCGGAGGACATGCAAATGACTTACAGACTTACCTCTTATACTGTACGGTGCTTAAAATAGCTTCATTTAGGCTTGGTCTATCACTGAAAGTATCCCGCATTCAACTCTTATCTTATTTCTTTACAGTCGTTTATGATACACTTCGTTTCAAGTGAAAATCTGCTTTGAATTTTCACCTGTTTTGTCTACTTTTGTCGACGTGATATGTTGTATTTTCTGAAGCCACATTAATCGCTAGTAGCTGTGATAATGTTTTAGGTATGACTGGCAAGAGTAATCTGAGAACTTAAATGTCGCCACGAGAGTCGAAGTTGTTGACCACTTATATCCGTTTACCCTCTCTCTCGCGGTCGGCGAAAGTGACACTCATGTGATAAAACATATGATAGATTAGCTGTCACTTCAAACACCCGCCTCTGGTGAAGGAACAATGATTATTTTTATTATTATTATTATTGTTATTATTATTTGCCATAGCAGACAACATATACGATCATGCTTCTCTGTCTTGTGAATATTTTTTTGTGTCCAGTCGATTCAATTTCTTTTTTTCTTTTTCCACGCCAGTTAGTCAGTCCACTGAGATATATCATTCTCTTGGCCTGTAACAGAATGTTATTCTGTACAGATTGTTTTGTGAGAAACCCTGTTGTTGTGGTCTAATAGACCACAGCTCGTCTGTTTATGCCAAGCACGGAGAAAGTATCTCGTGTTCCGAGGGAGAACTGAGTCACGTGGATTCTGATAGGCGGGGATGTATGAACGAGTTTGAGAGAACAGTTTTGGGTCAGAATGTTGTAGTGACAGGTTGTGGTGTTTTAATTCTAGAAAGGGATGTAGAGATTCTTTAGTTCAGTATGTAAATTAGATGGACTGTCCTTTTTAGGACAAATTGTTGTAGCTGATGGATTGTTCTTTTTAGGACAAATATTGTAGTGGTTATGTAGATTGTGTGTTTGATTTGTCCTTGTTTTGGACAAGGTAGTAATGTCAGATTGAAAGTCATGTGAAATTTTGAAGATGGCACGTTTTGTCATGGTTGAATGTCTGACTTGGTCCCATGGCGATGTTAGTCGCCTGAACATATTTTTTATGATCATTTGTAATTATTCTCATCAAGTTTACACTCCACATCATTGCAACACACATCGAACAAATGGGATTTCATCATTAAACATTTACGGATTTGTGTCTGCTGAATCCTGTGGTTATTAGATTCATGTTTTTGTCAACTGTGGTGTTGAGTTAGTTGATTACATGTAACTGGTCATGTTGTGTATTAATGTGTAGTTGAGGTTATTGTTATCTGGGTTGTCTTGTTACACGGAGTATACCAATGTAACGTCTGTTGTGTCACTGGGCCTAATGCTCATGTTAAAACGTAATAGGCACAGTACAGAACAGAGTGTGTGCAACACGTTGTAGTGTTCAGTAATAAAAGCAAGTACAGTAAACGAAGAAAGAAATCTGTTTTAGGCCTTTCTCTCCTCACTTCTAAATTCCCTGTCATTCCCAAGATCTCTAAATTCTGTCTTCTCATGACATGCCCAATAATTGTTTTACTTGCTTTTTCTGATCATTTTAACTCAAACTTCATTGAGAACCTCTTGGTTTGTTTTTCTGTCTTTCCACGGTATCTAAAAAAACCACATCTGTGTTGTTTCCAATTTCTTTGCCATATTTTATTCTATGTCCAAATTTCACAACCATAGAATTCTATTAGTTTTATGTGGCCCTGTAATACTGTTATCCTCATTTCTGTGTACGTCTTAATATTTGCTAATGTGTTCTTTATGTCGTAAAACGTTTTATTAAGTTTAACTGAACAGAAGTGTTTTAAGACTGAGAGTGACACAGAAAACAATGTATCAGTTTACACGTGAGGAACAGAAAAGATGAAAAAAGGAAAAGAAAAATCAATAACTCTCTCTCCTCATGGAGTCATTTTCCAAGAGGTGAGTGATGAAGAGGGGAATTTCTTTCATTACTGTTTCGGAAGAGTCCATCAGACATCATGGACACAATAAAGGAAGAAATATATCCATACTAAAGTAAAGGTAAAGGTAACCCTGTCACGCCGTAGAGGCACACAGGGATATGGTGTTAGTGCCCATATTTTCCTTGACCTGTCAGCACACTAGAAGGTGATATGGTCAGTATCATGCCTGGCCGCCTTTCCTTCCCCAACTCCAGAAGAAGTCGGGTACCCATTTCTACAGCTGGTTGACGTGTGCTTCCGGCCGGATTCGAACCCCCGAGCTTCGCCATGAGAGACCAGTGCACTAACCACTTCGCCACTCAGACATCCATATCCATACTGCAAGAACTTAATATTGAAGAAAGTTGGCTAGTAAGGAAGACTAAACAGAGAAAACTTAAATATTTTGGACATATTAAACGTCATGATAATTTAGAGAAGTCAATCTTGGAAGGGTATATAATGGGAAAAAGAAAGGGAGATAGACCAAGACGAACATAGCTGCAAGAAATCGTTGATACTCTGCGAATCTACTCATCAGCAGCAGGGCATCTTGCTTACAACCAAGAGGCCTACAGGAGAGCTGTTAGTAGGCAAAAGTTCCTCAAGAGACATACAAATGACCGACTGAATTCCGGCTTTAGGAGATGAAGAGGCGTAATGGGCCAGAAGTGATAAATGTGATTCTATTCCTTAATACAACATACACTGCTTCCTTCCATCGGGTTTCAGCTAGTCCTAATATGCCCAGGCCCATATTCCTGCTTGTAAAATTAGATGTGCTAGTTTGACACTTTGGTGTTGGTTTCTGACATTCCATGTTTGTATGCACGGATGTTTCTTTATAGCTTTTATGCACCTTTTGCTATATCATACAACCTTAGTAGATGACTTTAGGACGTGCTTGTCATTATGGTCTGCCTTGGTCCCTAGAAGTTATATCTCTTCCCTGTTTGTAACTACAGCAGGCTGTGCTATGGAGTCCTAACGTTTCCTGCGTCTCTTATTTCTTTTTTTTTCTGATAAACTCATTGCTGTCGTTTGGGTATTTAAAAATATCATGAAACGGTAAAAAAATAACATACAGTAATAAAAGATATCACGAAATTTATACCAGGAACTGAAACAAAAAATGAAATCAAGACACAGCAAAATACCATTTTATTCTTTTTGAAAGAAAGCTTTTTGCAAATAAATAATTAAATTAAAAAATCAATAAATCAATAACAGAAGCCATAGCTTCAAGAAAGACGGGAAGAAACATGTCATAACATTCAGAGCCTGATAATAACGGAGAAGAATATATATAGCACAAAACAGAAGAGAAAATGAGAGGCTGAGAGAGATTGATTGATTGATTGATTGATCTTTATTTCAAAAAGAGAGTGAAAGAGAGAGAGAGAGAAAGAGGAATATATATATATATATATATATATATATATAGATGTCTGTAATTCAAGAGTCACTAACAAACATTGCTGTGTCTGATAAGGACGGAGACGTTCCTGATAATTCAGTCTGACCGAGTATCTTATCTTTGTATTGCAAACGTTTTGTAGAGCGTCATCCAGAAAGAAAATATGACTGTTGTTATAGCAACATCATTTCATCCGGGCCGAGAGAATTAAAGACAATAAGGACCCTATCTAAGAAGCTGTATCTCGAGAAAAAAGCTTCATTGCTCCATTAGTATGACTAACAGGGAAGAGTTCAACGTATTACCCGAAGTTATGGAACCTATTGAAAAGACTATCTTGTAAATGTTCTGGATCTTCATTCAAACTACCATAATCAACTCACCGTCATTTAAGACGACTGCTGTTCTATAACATCGCGACGTTGGCTGACAAGAACAACTGTAGGCAGTTTTGATGAGACAGGATGAATATCAAAATACTAGAGCCATTCTATCGTAGACCAAGAACAACAAAGACATACAGACCCTCTCACATATCAAGAACATTACAGACTATCCCGTCTCCTGTCTTCCTTTCTGATCTGGAAAAACGACCAATTAATACAGCAACATTGGGCATCATACAAGAGGATGGCTATAAAGAGGAAGAAAAACAAAATAGTTATCCAGTTTTGAAGACAAAACAGATAACTCTCAGACGGGATGTGCAATCCTTGTAGATGATGTTTGATTATCTGTGGTTGATTTATCTGTGAAGAAATTCAGTTTCTTGGGACGCAACAAAACATGGAAACGGCGAGGAAGAAAACGAGGCTTAAATTCAGGCTGTGTCATCCTCCATCGTTATTCCCCCGAGAAGTTTAGCTGTAAGGTAGCCTCACCCTGCCTTGCTGCCAAAGAGCTTAGTCTTGTTCGTCTCTCAAGTTTGTTTTCTCATCTGTGTCATTATTACCTCTGTATACACGCTCTCATCACCAGTCATTTTGTTTTGAGCTCACAAAAAAGTTAATGGCTTAATCGTTAAATGTTTCTTTCTCTTCTTCTTCTTCTTTATCTTCTTCTTCGTTTTCCTCTTCTTCTTCCTCTCTTTCTTCTTCCTCTTTTTCTTCTTCTCCTTCTATTTTCCTGTTCTTCTGTTTCCGGAAAGTAAAGACGGGATAATCTTTGCTCCTGATGTGTCGAGGATGTTGAGGCACACTAGGTTAAAGCGGGTTATGCCGGCTATTGTTTCAGTCCCTGATTGGAGGGTTATGCCTGATATTGTTTCAGTCAGTGGTTGGAGGGTTATGCCGGCTATTGTTTCAGTCCCTGGTTGGAGGGTTATGCCAGCTATTGTTTCAGTCCCTGGTTGGAGGGTTATGCCGGCTATTGTTTCAGTCCCTGGTTGGAGGGTTATGCCGGCTATTGTTTCAGTCCCTGGTTGGAGGGTTATGCCGGCTATTGTTTCAGTCCCTGGTTGGAGGGTTATGCCGGCTATTGTTTCAGTCCCTGGTTGGAGGGTTATGCCTGCTATTGTTTCAGTCCCTGGTTGGAGGGTTATGCCTGCTATTGTTTCAGTCCCTGGTTGGAGGGTTATGCCGGCTATTGTTTCAGTCCCTGGTTGGAGGGTTATGCCGGCTATTGTTTCAGTCCCTGGTTGGAGTGTTATGCCGGCTATTGTTTCAGTCCCTGGTTGGAGGGTTATGCCGGCTAGTGTTTCATTCCCTGGTTGGAGGGTTATGCCGGCTATTGTTTCAGTCCTGGTTGGAGGGTTATGCCGGCTATTGTTTCAGTCCCTGGTTGGAGGGTTATGCCGGCTAGTGTTTCAGTCCCTGGTTGGAGGGTTATGCCGGCTATTGTTTCAGTCCCTGGTTGGAGATAAAAAGCAGTGGATGTGTCATGCTTCGTTAGGAAAGTCCAGACTTTGGGGACTGGTGATCTCTCTTCCATTAATTACTGTGACAACCACATGAAGTGGTCGTATAGGGTTTTGTTCAAACATTGTTCGCTAGCCCATATATATATATATATTATATATATATATATATGGGCCAATTTAGCATATCAGCTACGGGTAAGTGATTGTCAAAGGATTTTCTTCTACAGGAGATACTGGATTAGATAGAGCAAGAAAACAGCAAGAAAAAAAACCCGAGATAAGTAGAATAGTTACATTCTTGTAGTCATTCCAAAACTTTGCAATATCAAAATTCAACATTCATGTTAGCAAAGTGATTTAAAATAACTGAGTTTATTCGACTACAGGCAGACCCCAAATTACGAACGGATTCTGGTCCTAGGTGTGTTCGTTTGTCGAATTTGTACTTAAATTGGAAAATTTAGATACGGTCTGCGTCTAACTTCAGTTATATAGCATATAGTACACATCGTCCCTTTCTATGTATGAAAATCAATAAATAAGCTGATGAACCACTGTAAATGAGGAATATGTTGGTGCGAGAAGTAGAATAGCTCTCATTCATTGTTACGAATCTCTTTCTTTCTGAACCTTAAGTGCCAAGGGCACATAGGGCTTCGGCAAGGGTTTTCCACAAATGCCTGTCCTTTGCCTTTTTTCTGCTCTTGCCCAGGTGACCCCTTTATTGCTCAACATCCTTTCTGTTGATCTTCTCCATGTCTCTTTTGGTCTACCCTTACTTCTGTTCCCCTGTGGTGTCCATCTTAGTGCTATTTTTGGTAGTGAGTTGTCAGTCATTCAGAGCACATGCCCCAACCAATAATTGCTGTCAGTGGCTTCATCTGCATTTATGCCAAACAGATGTTATTTCTTATAGTGTTTGGTCAAAATATCTTTCGTTGTTACAAATACTGACATGTAAACTGAAATTTTACCACAGTACGTTCCGGGACGTGTCATTCTTAAATACGAGTCCATAACTCGGCGACTGCCTGTACTCTGTAACAAGAATATAACATCAAAGAGAAGTCTTAAACGAATACGAACAATTTAAAAGCTGATTTTCTAGAACAGGGAATAAACTTTAACTTTATCGCCACTCATACTGTACTGTAGAGATACAATAGGCAATTGATGTGTGAAGAAATGTCTCGTCTTGTCTTCTGTCTCCAATGAACTGCCCCTGGTGTTCTTTGCAGCCACTGCAGTGAAGGTGTTGAGACACAGCATCTTATCTAAGTGACAGCGGGTTATGTCCACAATTTTGTTTCCAGTCTCTGAATGCAGCTAAAATCCCGGGGGGTGTAAACTAATTCTGCAGCAGACTCCACCTCCGTGGCGACTATGGCGATCCCTGCTTCGTTAACCAGGCGAGATTTGTTACTGGGAGTGCCAGCTGGGCGATAGGCGAAGACCTGGTTCGCCAACGCTGAGGCCAGAATGTCAGCTTTTAGTCGCTGATTGCAAAAAAGTGTGAAGAACTGAGCACAGGGAAAAGTAATTATGGTATTGAATAATACTGTAAAGTAATTTACATGAAAAGAAGAAAAATATTAGTTGTCGGTGATGGTGGGTAATTTATAAATGTGGACGATACATGCTTAGATCGAGGGGTGTACGACATTGATAGAAGCGTCATAGTCCACGTGATTGGTAGTCTGTTTCGGATATATATATACATTGAAACATTGACTTGGATCAGTGTATTTAGAGACAATGGCCGGGCGGTGTCTTGTTTAGGACTATAGATGTACTGTAAATTCCCTTGTATTATGGTGAACGTTAGCTATATTCTTCCCAACCCCACCTCATGTGCTGTAGATTATGTAGTTGTAAAGTAAGCTTTTGCGTAGGATTCTGTATTTAATTATCAATATGGACATGATTTTCAGTGACATTTATAGGTATTTTGGATAGGCAACATGTGTGATTCGTTATTATGCTTTCATTTAGATCGATATTGTGCTGCAGCAACGCAGTTATATAGAGGTGTCTCATGGCAACGGTATCTGGCGTGGAATAAGTACCAGTGCACATTAGATTCGTAGTGTAGGCTACGTGTAGGGCCAAGAGGGCCCGGGACCCCAGGTCCATCAGGTTTTCAATAATGCAACATGAAAAGTCATTATCATATGATACCATGCTTAATTATCATAATAATGACATCTGTCTTGATGCCATGTTGATGTCAGTGTCAATTGTATGTGTTGTTGTGGCGTGTAGTATACTGTAGACTTAATTTCAGACTTGGTGATGTGTACTGCATGTCAGTGTATTGTGTATTGATTAACTGCTCAGGATTTATGCATAATTGTCATGCAATATACCAGGGAGGGGAGAACCTGGACTGGCGGTCATGATGGGGGAGCTAGGTTGGCCCCGAGTAAGGTAGTACATTGTCAGGGGATTGTTGGTCTGTAACAATCCTGGGAAAATATTCCTCCCAATAATTATAAATGTAAACTTGCACCAAACAAGTTTTATAGAAAACTTAAAATTACAGATACGATTTTAAAAAAGGACGACAAAAAGAGAAACGGACGGAAAGGATGAAAGAGAGAGAGAGAGAGAGAGAGAAAGTGGAGAGATTTTTTTTACCTGACAAGATATCATCACATGGTTATTGAAGTCCACCCACGTGATAGCTCTTATCAGTCGGCAGGACATTTTATACTGGACTACAAAATATCAAACCATAACATGAGCCAGCATAAACAAAAATGCAATGTTTATTTGATAATGCCATGGTCTCCTTCTAAGAACAGAAGGGTTGCTATATCTTTGAAAGACGAATCAGATCCAATAGTGCTCTCCTTACAGACCTATGGCTACAGTACAAGCAAGGGTTCAAGGCGGAGTTGAAATAACCTAACCAGACAGTACAAATAAAGGCCGTGTAAGGGTAGGTATGGTTGAAGAAACCTGGATGAACTAAAGTCACACTGAAAGGGAGCCTGCAAACAGTGAACGCCAGAACTATCATACCAATAGTTCGCACAGCCTTCGTATTTTTAAAGAACGCGCAGTTTTTATAGAGGTCTCAGAACTGTTCTTTGTAACTGGGGAATGTTTAGAAATGACGGTCACTTTTTGGTGGTGGATATGGTCTTGTTGTCTCACGTCTGGAATTACTTCAGAAGAACTCTTGTGTCTGTCACAAGAACTACTTGACTCGTTATCTATAGTTTCGTTAACTTCAGAAGAACTCATATGGTTATTAGAAGAACTGATAGAGTTATCACCCGCTGTTTCATTAATGCCATCCTTGGCATAGTGACAAGCAGATTCTGCTCGAAGTTCCAGAAAATCTTGTTCCTCCTTCAGAAATGTAGTATAACATCCACGGCCCTTTACGATGTCCTGTTTTGAAGATAAGAAGGCTTCAGGAGACAATATCATTGACTTGTCCCTTGTTTCTACTGTCTCTGTAGTTTCTGACGAAACGGATGTATCTGTTGATCTTGATCCAACCACTGGAGTACCTGTAAAGTTTGTTCTTGAAGACACACAGATAGTGTCTGTAGTTTTTTCGAAAGGATAACACAGTTTTGCCGATGGTGTCATCTCATGTTTACAGACATTTAACCTCAAAACGGATATACAGGCATTCATACAACTGGGCAAATATTTATAACAATTACACTTTGTGTTCGCCGAATCCTGCGGTGTTGTTGACAAATTTTTCAACCTGAAATGTAGCTTTCTTTTCTGAAAATTTCGAACTTCTCGTAATACAAAGAAATAAAGAATGAACATTAGAAGAAAAGGAATGTAGAATAATGAAATGGAAGACAGAAACCTATACCCGATGTCTTGGTTCATGTCGCAAGCTTTGAAAAGTTCAAAGCAGGAACTATCGTAGTTGCCTTGTAATGTCCAGAAGATAAATGGTACAGGCAGAAACCAGCTTACACTGACCATGATATAAGCGGTTATTACAGTCAGTCTACGGTATATCAGGGGATGACATACTGCCAAGTATCTGTCTACTGTCATACACATAACGTGAAAAATTGAGACGCTACATAGAAAATCATCTGCTGTGATTCTGAAAGAGCACGTGATGTGCCCGAGATACCAGTGCCCGTTGTTGACTATTTGATAAACTGAAAGCGGCATTGGAATGATGCCAACGACAAAGTCCGATACAGCCATGGAGACTATCAGGATCATGGATATCTTGCTCTTGTTGTTAACATGCTTGGCCAAGTACATGGAACGAATGATGGCTATGACCACGGTGGCGTTTGTAAAAACGACGAAAGCCGAGAGTACAGTAAAACGACAGAGATGCCAACGAGAAGATGAAGATTTGGCGTGATCCTAGGAAATGCGAAAAATGTGGAAGTGAAGTTTGAATTGAGAGTGACGTTCGCCATATTTATTGCCTGAATGACAAAATGTTGCTGCGTATTTTCTGATACTGCTCAGTGTATAGTCTCCAGCCCACAGTCGCCAACTCTGAATCGACGCCTAATTTTCTTCTTTAGCCATTCATTCCTGCTTGACGTAGAGCTCTTTGGTTTTCACAATCTGAATATTCTTGTCTCCTACTTTTATAATGTCGAGGATGCTTCCTTAATCCTCTGGTATACTTTTATGTAGAAATTCTTTCCGTGTCTCCATACGCTCCTACAAAATAAAGAATATGGCAATTTGAAATGAAAAAGTTATAAATCATTATGCTGACATTGTTGTTTTTCAGTACTTTTCTTCTTACTATCTTATTTCTATATTATTTCTTCTGTTTTAATTTAAATTAGTCACAAAGGAATTGTGAGTTGGAAAATGGATCAGTAAACAAGATGAATGGATGGATGGCCGGGATGGATGGATGGATGGAAGGATAGATAGATAGATAGATAGATAGATAGACAGATAGATAGATAGATAGATAGATAGATTTCTTGTTTCTCTGACATTGTCTGACAGGAATGATAAAATATATAGCACATTCCTTATTTTGTTGTTTAATATAAAAACCAGTAAAGAAAATGACTGACAGTTGCTATGTTGTAATCGTTGCTAGGAAGAGATTTATTTATTAATGAAGTATAAAGTGTTTTTATTCATGCAGAAAACCGGGCGAAAACAGATGGCAGGAAATGTCTTCTATCTTCCTTGTCCTGTGAGCGGGTGTCCTGTGAGCAGGTGTCATGTGAGCGGGTGTCATGTGAGCGGGTGTCCTGTGAGCGGGTGTCATGTGAGCGAGTGTCATTTGAACAGGTGTCATGTGAGCGGGTGTCCTGTGAGCGGGTGTCATGTGAGCGGGTGTCATGTGAGCGGGTGTCTTGTGTGCGGGTGTCCTGTGAGCGGGTGTCTTGTGAGCGGGTGTCCTGTGAGCGGGTGTCATGTGAGCAGGTGTCATGTGAGAGGGTGTCATGTGCGCGGGTGTCATGTGAGCGGGTGTCATGTGAGCGGGTGTCCTGTGAGCGGGTGTCATGTGAGCGGGTGTCATTTGAACAGGTGTCATGTGAGCGGGTGTCCTGTGAGCGGGTGTCATGTGAGCGGGTGTCATGTGAGCGGGTGTCTTGTGTGCGGGTGTCCTGTGAGCGGGTGTCTTGTGAGCGGGTGTCCTGTGAGCGGGTGTCATGTGAGCAGGTGTCATGTGAACGGGTGTCATGTGAGCGGGTGTCATGTGAGCGGGTGTCCTGTGCAGCTAATACCGTGAAGGTGGTGAGGCACATCTTCGTGCCTTCTTCGGAGTCTGTTATGGCGGCTTTTTTCTCTCTCTCTATCTCTCTCTCTCTGTTTCTCTCTCACTCTCAGTCTCTGAGTGCAGCTATCAAGCTTTGGGTATTCAAGTCTTCTTTAGAGGACTCCACCACCGCTGGGACTTCCACGATCCTTGGTCTATTACTGGAGGTACCAACGGAGAGGCTGGGTAGGGTCTTCGTTGAGCGTGGTTGGCAAACCCCGACGCTAGCATTTCAGTTATGGGACCGTGACTGCCAGAACGGGTAGAGTCTACACCCGCATCCTTCCCCCCCCCCCCCCACCATCACCAAGAAAGTGTTATATTTACACCTGTGATTTAGAGGAAATAAGAATTGAAGGGGAAAAAAAAAAGGACTACTTAGCGTGTGAACTGTGTCGTGATGTGTGGTAACGACTGTTTACTTTAAAGTCGTTTTCTTGTCACATTAAATATTTACGTATTTAGCAAAGATAAAAATTCCGGCATGTTTAAATACCACAATTTAGACTCATTATTATTATTATTATTTTTGTTTAAAAAAAACTGATGAACTAAAGCTGTTTACGCAGATACATACACATAACTAAATGTTTACTTATACATGATGGCTCAGCCAGTGAAGGTGTAATAATACGTATATAATTAGACTTTCGTATTATTTATTCATTTATTCAATGTATTGGTTATAAAATATTTCCAGAACGAAAAATTCCAAGACATGGGAATTTTCTAACCATTTTATTACTTTATCAACATACATGTGTGTTCCGCTCTACTTTGTTCTTTCTATCCTTCTATTCTTTTGTCGGTGAGTTATATGTATATAACAACTTTGCTTACGTATTACAAAGAACCTACTTATTACAGACAAACGTGAGTCATCAAAGGAGAGGAAAACTCCAGAATTTTCTGTACATTACGACAATCCGCAGACATTCCATGTGGGAACTGATGGTCATACGACATATGTCCAGGTCATAGTCCAGGTCGTTGTCACAGACGGACAATCATTTTCTCATTTATGGGTTTGATGGCAGTAGTAGTACTACCTGGCTAGTAAAGAGGATTAAACAGAGAAAATTTACATATTTTGGACATATTTTAAATGTCATTAGAATTTAGAGAAGACAGTCTTGGAAAGGTGCTTAATGGGAAAAAAGAAAGAGAGGAAGACCAAGGTTAAGATGGCTGCAAGATATCGTTGATAAACTGCAAATGGATGCATCAGTAGCAGGCCATCTTGCTTACAACCGAGAGGCCTGCAGGAGTGTTGTTAGGGAGGCAAGGGACATGCAACTGATTGACTGAGCAGATCATAGTCGTAACTGCGAGAGATTTTGTTTCAGAGGTGACAGCTAGGCAACATTCTTTACATACTACTACTACTACTACTACTACTACTACTATTACTACTACTACTACTACTACTACTACTACTATTACTACTACTACTACTACTACTACTACTACTACTACTTCTTCTTCTTCTTCTTCAGCTTTTCGGGCTATTAAGACTCATTGCTACCTTCATTCGTCTCTATTCCTAATCTTCTCTCTGCAGTTCTTGACGCCAATTTCTTTTATATCCTCTTCTATGTTGTCTTTCCATCTCTGTCTTGGTCTACCACTTGGTCTTGTTTCCCTCATCTCTTGCGGATGCATCATTTTCGTTTGATTGTTCTCTTCCACTCTTTCTACATGCCCCAGCCAGCATAGTCTGTTCAGTTTCAAGACATTTATAATTTGTTGGGATTTAAATAACTGTTCAGTTCAGTGTTCTTTCTAGCTCTCCATTCTCCACTATTGTTATCCTTTGTGAGCCCATAGATTCTTCTTACGATCTTGTTCTCAAAGATCTGCAATTGTTGTTCATCCTTCTTTGGTGTACTCCACGTTTCTGATCCATTCATGACGGCTGGTCTTATTATAGTTTTGAAGAGTGTTATTTTTGTGTTTCTTGAAAGGATTTTGGATTTTAACAGGTGATGCAAGGCAAACAATATTTTATTCCTTATTTGTACTCTGTTTTTTTTTCAATTTACCTAGCTTACTATGTTGCTTCTGTTGAAGTTTGCGCCTAGATATTTGTATGTTTCTGCTTTCGTACTGATTATGTCTCCAATATTTATATAGTCTGGATCACTCTGCCTCTGGTCTCTTGAGATCTTCATATACTCTGTCTTATCTTTGTTAATGGTCAAGCCCACTTTTAATGCTACATCTCTCAGGTGCATGCAATTATTGATGACTTCTTGCATAGCTTCCCCACTAGGTCGATATCATCAGGGTACACTAGTATTTTAGTTTATTCTTCTGTGCTACTTTCATCTTTCACTTTCCTTATTACCTTTTCTAGTACTAGCTTGAATAATAATGGCGATAATGAATTACTTTGCTCTTATATTTACTGTTCAGAAAAAAAAAGAAACGCAACAAATATGATGTTGAGATTTAAATTGAAGTTTGCTGATCAG
This sequence comes from Achatina immaculata, assembly GCA_009760885.1. NCBI lineage: Eukaryota > Metazoa > Mollusca > Gastropoda > Stylommatophora > Achatinidae > Lissachatina > Lissachatina immaculata. Next base: position 39,704,246 of record CM019701.1, on the reverse strand, counting down.
ACAAGGGCAAATTGCCTGAAACTTTCACTTGGATGCCAACATCACGTGCTGACCTGAACTGTACTCAGCAGATGATTCATGAGCACAGAAAAGAGACATTAGTCAAAATAGCACTTTTGACAATAACAGGTTCAAATAATAATAAATAATAACAGGTTCAAATAATAATAATAACAGGTTCACCAGAATCCAGTGAAACTTACTGAACACAAAACTCACTGACCATGTTATTGATTGCCTATATAATATTCACGCTCCTCGAGTCAATTCATTTGAAAATTCAATGCGCAAGTATGGCTCATCTCACTACAGAACAACGACTCATCATCATTGAACGTTCACAGAATGGCCAGTCACAAAGTGCAGTGGCCAGAAAATTTAATGTGATTAGAAGCACCATTAGTCGTCTTTGGAGATGATTTCAAGAAACTGGCTCAGTTGCAGACCGGCCACGGAGTGGAAGACCCATAGTCACAACTCCTGCCAAAGACCGCTTCATACGGCTGCGTCACCCCAGGAGTCGATTTGCATCTGTGTCCTCAATAATCCAGTCAATGACCGCAGCTCGTCAAATTTCAGATCAAACAGTCAGGAATCGGCTGCACGACGCTGGTCTTTGGGCTAGAAGACCCTACAGAGGTCCTGTTCTTACGAACCGGCATCCCCAGAACCGACTGCAGTGGGCGAACCAGCATCGTCAATGGACCATTGCGAATGATTGGAGAAGGGTTTGGTTTAGTAATGAATCGTTCTTTCTGCTCCAGCGACATGATAGACGGAGAAGAGTTTACTGCAGAGTCCATGAGCGCTACGCCCAGAACTGCGGTGATGAGGCTCCTCCATATGGTGGAGGAGATGTACTGGTGTGGGGGATGATCAGCTTCATGGGAAGAAGTGACCTGGTGCAAACTGAAGGACGCCTGAAAGCCCAACGATACATCGCTGAAATTCTTCGTCCTCGCGTCTTTCCACTTCTGGCTGCACCAGGGTCCATTTTAAAGTATCATAAAGCTCGACCTCATGTGGTACAACTCACCACCCAGTTCTTCGCTGACAACAACTTCCAGACCAGTGGCCATCCATGTTATCAGACATGAACCCAATAGAACACTTATGGGATGAACTCAACAGATAGGTCCGCCAGCGAGACGTGGCGCCAAGCAATCTCCTTCAGTTGTCTCATGCACTGCGGGAAGAGTGGGCAGCCATCCCACAACAATAGATCCAATGGCTAATCGGATCCATGTCAAGGAGATGTCATTTCTGATACAGGCCGGAGAGGACCATACAGTTTACTGAAAAGGAGGCCTAGGTCGCAAAGAATTAAAGTCCAAACCAAATTTAATGAACATCATTTCATAATTAAAGTTTTGAAGTTTCTTCATGCCAAGATTGAAACATTATTTATGTAAAATAAAATTTCGATACAAGTTTGACATTTGGTGTGCATTACGACTACAGCAGTGTTGCGTTTCTTTTTTCTTTTTGAATAGTATAGAAAGTTTCTGAGTCTTTTCCTTCATATATCACTGTATTTTGTGCATCCTCTATGCATATTCTGGTCAGTTTGATTAATTTATTACGTATCTCAAATTCTTCCATAATTGTTCATAAGCTGCTCCTGTCTATGCTGTCATAAGATTTCTTGAAGTCAGTTAAAATATTATTTATTTATTTCTTTTCCTTATCCCCAGTAGTTTTCTGTTCTTTGACGCAGATAAAATATTTGGTCTACGGTTGATCTATTCTTCCTAAAACCTGTTCTCGCTGTAAAGCTTTTAATCTTTTTAAAAAGTATAATAGATAGTATTTTGTAGCGTGTTTGTAGTAAGGATATTCCTCTATAGTTTTAACACTTCCTCTTATCACTTTTTAAAGAATACTGGGATCAGTAATGATTCTCTCTATTCACTAGGAAATGTTTCTTCTCTCCATATTTGTTGTATTAGTGCACATATCTGTTCATGTAGAGTAAGACCTTGTTCCTTAATCAGTTCTCCAGCAATTCCATCTAAACCTATTGGTTTGTTGTTTCGTAGAAACATGATACTGTAGATGACTTCTTCTAAGTCTGGTTCCTCTATTTCAAGTCCACAAGTCGGTATTTCTTTGCATGGTAATGTGTTTATAGGCTCTTCACAATTCAGTAGTTTTTCAAAATACTCTTTCCATCTGATACAGATTTTCCCTTCATTATTTGAAAAGCTCGCCGGAAACAGGAAAAATTGGCGAACTACATTGAGAGCCCTATGTGACGTCTAACGGCGCGGGAAGGATATAAGGTATACGATATAAAATTTATCATGTTTCCATTATTATCCTTCAAGCTCTGCAGATGTTGTTTATTGCCCTTCCTTTACTTCTTTTGATGGCATGTCCGCATCTCGCTTACCATATCTTTCAAATATTGTCATTTTTGTTGACGAATAACTTGAGTTTCTTTACATTGTGTGTGGTGCTTCTCCTCATTTGTTTTGTTGTTCATGTCATTCAGCCGTATCTGTCTTGGAGTCCTTTTCTTTATGACAGCCTCTCTGCAGACTTCATCGAACCAGTTCTTTCTTTTATATTTGGTCTTGACTCCCAGGCATGCTTCCGCTGGGTTCTTTATAATGATTTTTATATTTTCCTATCTGTCATCAAATCTTTTATTTTCTTCATTCCCTCTTGTGTTTATCTTATGGTTTAGCTCTTGTCTGAATTTTTCTTGAGTGTCTTCTCTTTTCAAAGCATCTCTGTTTATTACTGAGCTTTTATTTAATTTGCAATAAGACTTTTTTTCTACAGTATGAATTTTAATTTAGCTGCCACAAGATAGTGGTCGGTGCTGCATTCAGCCCCTCTGTAACTTCTCATCTCAAGTATGTTTGTTGTGTGCTTGGTATCAACTAAAACATGGTCTATCTGGTTGCATGTTAAGCGGATGATTTCCTTGTTTGTTTATGGATGTTCTTATTCTGAAAACGTGCGCTGCTTATTCTCATTCTATAAACTTCTGTCATATTTATTTATATCCGTCCATTATTGTTAGATGTTTCATGCATACTTTCTTTTCCTGTGATGTGTCTATGTGACGCTTCATTCCCTATCTTTGCATTTAAATCTCCTACTATTATCAGTATATCATGTTTCTGGGTCTTCTCTATTACTCTCTCTCTCTCTCTCTCTCTCTCTCTCTCTCTCCCTAACGCGTTGTAAAGTTCGTCTTTGACTTCATTCTCTGTATCTTCTGTTGGCGCCTGCACGTTAATCATTGTTATATTTTTCTTTGTTCCCTTGATGCGGGGCTGCTAATTCTTTCATTGGTACACTGAAGTCTCACTAAGTGCAATTCTTTTCTCTTGTCCCAAGTTCATGTCTTCCATTGCTAATACCTCCGTATACCAGTACCATTTCCCCTGTGACTGTTATATCTTCTCCAAACCATCTGATTTCCTGGAATGCTGTAACGTTCATGCCATACCTACTTAGTTCATCTGCTTATTCTTTACCTGCCCCTTGTCTGTAAAGGTTCTTACATTCCATGTTCCAAATCTCATAATATTTATGAACATTCCAAGGTCGTAATCCATTTTTATCTGTCCAATTTTGGGTCATCTCTTTCTGTTCTATCACATTAATCTTTTTTTTTTAAACGGAGATGGGGTCGTTGACCCCATGCTCCAACCCTTAAACTGGAGGACCGGGGTGCAAGTTTCGCCTGACCCCTACCCGGGCAGACCTTCTCAGCTTGGTTGGACCTGCCTGGAGTAAATCTCCCGCTGGTATAACTCCGGGGGGTGGTCAGGGTAAGCAAGCTGTCACGTCACAACAAAGTACCGGCACCGTGTAACAGATCCTTCACATACACTCATAGAAAAAAAATCACAGAAAGTAGGATCGGCTCACCTGGATGACCAAATGCGAAATGGTTGATCTTTGGCAGCAGCACCACAAATCCAGCCATGAGGTGGATGTTCATTCAAGAAACTGAGAGATTATTCTCCGTTTTATACACCGTATTTATATTCTCAAGGCACTCACCTCTTATACTGTATGGTGCTTAAAAAGAGCTTCATTTAGACTTTGTCCATCACTGAGAGTATCCTGCAGTATGTTTGTTGTGTGTTTGATATCAGTTAAAACATGGTCTATCTTTGCTGTATGTTAGCTTATCGGGTGATTTCCGTTTTTTTTTGTTTGCCTATGGATGTTCTTATTTTGAAAACGTGGGCTCACTAATTCTCATTACATAAGCTTCTGCCATATTTATTAGTCTCCATCCATTATCATTAGATGTTTCGTGCAGACACTATTTTCCTGTAAGGTTCCTGTGTGACTCTTCCTTTCCCATCTTTGCTTTGAAATCTCCTAGTATTATCAGTTATCAAGTTTCTAGGCGACAGAAAAAAAAACACACACAGAAAGTAAGATCGGGTCACCTGAAAGACACAGTGCGAAATGGTTGGTCTTTGGCAGTAGCGCGACAAATAAAGCAATGAGACAGATGCTCAGTCAACAAACTAAGAGATTACTCTACGTTTTATACACAGTATTTATATCTCCCACGTACTTACCTCATATACTGTAGGGTGCTTAAACGAGCTTCATTTAGGCTTGGTCCATCACTGAGAGTATCCCGCATTCAATTATTATCTTATTTCTTTACAGTCGTTTATGATACACTTCGTTTCAAGTGAAAATCTGCTTCGAATTTTCACCTGTTCTGTTTACCTTTGTCGCCGTGATATGTTGCATTTTCTGACGGCGCATAAATCGCTAGTAGCTGTGAGAATGTTTTAGGTATGACTGGCAAGAGTAATCTGAGAACTTAAATGTTGCCACGAGAGTCGAAGTTTTATACCACTTATATCCGTTTACCCTCTCTCTCTCTCTCTCTCGTGGTCGGCGAAACAAAGCCGGCGAAAGTGACACTCATGTGATGAAACTTATAATACATTAGCTGTCACTTTCAACACCTGCCCTTTGTGAAGGAATAATAATTATTATTATTATTATTACTATTTGCCTTGCCAGGCAGCATTGACGATGAAAATGTATCAACTGGGAAGAAAGTAGGAACAGCTTTATTACTTACCAAGTACACATGCTGGAGTGTAGAGATTGTTCAAATGGCGACTTTTGATGTGTGATAGTTGTGTTGTAAATAAAGAGGGGATAGAAGGGGACCGTGGAAAAGAGAGAAAGAGAGAGAGTAATACAATGGTAATCTAGCAGGCAGAAGGTAGTTGGGGTAGAATGATTGTAATCTGATGCTATGAGGAGGATCTGAACTATGTATTACAAGTGAGAAAGGAGTGGAACTTAGTGCAGAGGGATTATGATTGTGGAAGAGGGGAATGTTAGGCGTTGCTGAATTGTGAGTTCAAACCATGTGGTTCCAGCGTCTTATATTCCTGAATGTAGCTGTTCTCAAGCTTTATGCGGCTTCTGTCATCGGCGTGACATTCTTTGATAGCTATTGCCAGAACGTCAGATTTGCTTCTGTTGTTGGGGCCATTAAAATGATTGGGGACTGGTTTCGAAGCATGCTGAGTGATATCATACAGATGTTTCTGCATGCGGTCACCTAATCTGAGACAAGTTTCATCAATGTAAGTTATCCTGCATCTTTTAAATACCACATTACGGGATTCGCATACGAACCCCTCGAGGAGAATGAGGATAGTTTTTTGGAAAAGTGATAGTTTTTGTTTCCCAGACTAATAGGCCAGGTGACACAGCGAGGGTGGTTAAATTTTTTGCTGCCAACACATGCAAGGTTCCGCTTCAGGTAGCTATGGACGAGGATGTCTTTAAGATTTGGTTCCCGTTTGTATGCTAATAGGGGCCGATCAGAGAAGACATCGCGAGTATCGGAGTTGAACAGGATTAGTGGCAGATAGCGATAAAGAGTTTTCTTAACCATCTGACGCTGTTGGTGAAAAGGAAGTACTAATTTAACTCTGTCGGTTGGGGTAACAGGTTTCTTTTCTGGATAGCTCTTCTCGGCTCACTACTTGGATACGGTTGAATGCTTTCGGAAAAAGACATTTTCTGGATAGTCGCGATGACGGAAAAATTCCAATAATTTCAGGTGATCACGTTTCTTCGTCTTGCGGGTTATTTTTTTGTGTCCGGGCGATTCAAACTTTTTTTCTTTTTCCCTGCCAGTTAATCAGTCCACGGAGATATTTTTGTCTCTTGGGATTTCTCTCCTCATTTCTAAATTCCTTGTCATTCCCAAATTCTCTAAATTCTGTCTTCTCATGACATGTCCAATAAATTTTTTACTAACTTTTTCTGATCATTTTAACTCAAATTTCGTTGAGGACAGTTTCGTTTGTTTTTCTGTCTTTCCAGGGTATCTTAAAAACCACATCTTTGTTGCTACAATTTTCTTCGCCATATTCTGTTCATTGTCAGCATTTCACAACCAGAGAGCAGTATTAGTTCTATGTGACCCTGTAATACTTTTATCCTCATTTTTAGGGACGTCTTAATAGATTTTGTTAGTTTGTTATTTATGTCGTAAATTGTTTTATTAAATGTGACAGAATAAAAGTGTTTTAAGATTCAGAGTGACACAGAAAACCAAAATTCAGTCACAGCTGAGGAAAAGAGAAAATGAAAAATGAAAATAAAAATCAACAACTCACTCACTTCATGGAGTCATTTTCCAAGAGATAAGTGCTGAAGGAGGGAGTTTCGCTCATTACTCTTCCGGCGTTAGGAGCTGAATAGGCAAAATGGGCCAGAATAGATAAACATGTGATTCTTTTCCATAATACAACCCACTCCGCGTTCTTCCACCGGGATTCAGCTAGTCCTAATGTGTCTAGGTCCATACTGGCTGCTTGCGAAATTAGATGTGCCTGTTTGCCTCTTTGGTGTAGGTTTCTGACATTCCATGTTCCTATGCATGGATGTCTATTTCTAGCATTTAGGCACCTTTTTGCTATAGCAGACAAAGTCAGCAGATGACTTTAGGACGTGCTCGTCATTATGGTCTGTCTTAGTCCCTAGGAGTTATATCTCTTCGCTGCTTGTAACTACAGCAGGCTCTGCTATGGGGTCCTAACGTTTCCTGCGTCTCTTGTTTCTTTTTTTCTGATAAATTCATTGCCGTCGTTAGGTATTCAACAAATAAATAAATAAATAAATAAAATAACAGGAAACAATGAGAAAATAACGAGCAGTAATGAAAGATATCATGAAAGTTATCCCCTTCAGCTGAAACACAGAATGAAACGAGGCACAGAAACTGATCATTTTAGTCATTTGATAGAAAGCTTTATGCAAATAAATAAATAAGAGAAGCTATAGCTTCGGGAGAGACGAGAAGAACCAAATTATCGCAGTGTGAGCAAACACCGACGATGTCGCATCATAAATCACTGGACATACTTTCAGGTGAAAATAACAGAGAAAAGTTCATCGAGCGCGTAACAGATGCTATAACATAAAGAGAGAATGAGAGGCCGAGAGAGAGCGAGAGATAGAGAGAGAGAGAGAGAGAGCGAGTTAGATAGAAAGAGAGAGATGTCTGTATTTCAAAAGTGGATAATAAACATTGCTGTGTCTGATAAGGACGGAAACGTTCCTGATAAAGCAGTGTGACCGAGTATCTTATCCTTGTATTGCAAACGTTTTGTAGAGCGTCATCCAGGAAGAAAATATGACTGTTGTTATAGTAACGTCATTTCATCCGGGCCGAGAGGAGTAGAGACAGTGGAGACCCTATTTAAGGAGTTGTATCTCGAAAAGGTTTCATTGCACCATTAATATGACTAACAGGAAAATTGTTGCCGTGGTACCCGTAGTTATGGAGCCTAATGAGAAGTTTGTATTCTGGTATGTTCTGGATCTTCATTCAAACTACCATAATCAACTTCCCGTCAATAAAGACGACTGCTATTCTGTAACATCTCGATGTGGGTTGACAAGAATACCTGTAGGCAGTTTTGTTGAGACAAGACGAATATCAAGAACATTAGAGCCATTCAATTGTAGACCAAGAACAACAAAGACAAACATACCCTCTCATATATCAAGAACAATACAGATTATCCTGTCTTCTGTCTTTCTTTCTGATCTTTGAAATAGAGCACTTAATCCAGCACACTTAGGCATCTCTGAAGAGGATGGGCGTAAAGAGGAAGAAAAAGAATGAAAATTAGTTATGCTGTGATGAAGATAAAACAGATAATTCTCAACACGTATTTGGAAATGAGAAACATGAACGAGGAGTAGGAATAATATTTGACGAACAAACGGCAAGGACAATTGCATGATATTTGAACATCTCAGACCGAGTCCTGCTAGCCCAACTGAAGGGACAACCAATAAACATAAATATTATACAAGTTTACGCTCCAACAACTGAAAGTTCTGAAGAAGATGTACATATATTTTATAATGACATAGAGACAGGACTAAAACACACAAAGTCACATGAAGTTACCATAGTCATGGGAGATTTTAATGCCAAGGTTGGTAAAGGAAGAACTTCAAACATCGTTGGTGACTATGGACTGGGGGAGAGGAATGACAGAGGTTATAAATTAATTGAATGGGCAAGAATACACAGCATGGTTGTAGGAAAAACCTGGTTTAAACAACATCCTCGAAGACTGTTAACATGGTGCAGCACAGACAAAAAGACTTTTAACCAGATAGACTACGTTTTAATCAACAAACGATTCCGCAACGCATTACTAACAACAAAAACCATGCCAGGAGCTGACTGCAATAGTGACCATGATCCACTCTGAAAAATTAGAATAAAGCTAAAGAAAGCAGGCAGAAAAGTGCGAAACATCAAACTGAATACAGAACTTCTTAAAAATGACCAAGAACTGCGAGAACAATACAAAGTTATTATAACAAATAGATACAATGCAATAGCAAAGATAAATAGTATAGATGAACAATGGAAAATATTAAGAGATTCTATCCACCAAACTGTTAAGGAGATGATAATACCACCAAAAAAAGAAGCCCCTAAAAATAAATGAATGACAGACGACATCTTAGGACAGATGGACAAGAGGAGGAGGAGTAAAAATAACGAGGAAAAATATAACAAGATAAATAAAGAAATAAGACGCAAATGCAGAGAAGCAAAAGAAGTGTGGTTAAATGAACAGTGTAGACAGATAGAGGACTCTCATAATAAAGACAGCAAAAACATGCACAAACGAATTAATGAACTCACAGGCAGGAAAATAAAATATACAGGTGGACAGAGTATATCGGTGAGCAATATGGAGGAGAAAGACCAGAATTAACACCAAATACTGAAAACTGTGATGGACCACCAATACTTGAAGATAAAATCATAGATGCCATCAAACACATGAAGAAAGGAAAAGCGACTGGGCCTGATAATATAACAATAGAAGAAATAGAGGCACTACAGGAGACAGGAATAAAAATAATAACCAAGTTACTGAATGAAATTTACAACAGTAGTTATATTCCCAGTGACCTGATTAAATCCACGTTTATAACACTACCAAAGAAACCAGGTGCAAAGGAATGTGATGACCGCCGGACTATCTGCCTCTCATGTCACATAACGAAGCTACTTCTGAGAATAATTAGGAGAAGAACAAGGAAAAAGATAAAAATGGAAATAGCAGATGAACAATGTGGATTTGTTGAAGGAAAGGGAACACACAGTGCCATTTATGCTTTACGAACACTAACAGAAAGAGATTTAGAAGTACAGAAAAATCTCTACTTATGCTTCATTGATTACACCAAGGCATTTGACAAGGTGAAACATAATGAAATTATTAAAATGCTTGAAGACATCAATATAGACTGCAAAGACCTGAGGATTGTAAAACATCTATACTGGCAGCAAGAAGCAGCAATTCGAGTTGAAAATAGAATTGGAAAATATCAACCTATAAAGCAAGAGGTGCAACAACGATGTGTACTATCTCCAGACCTTTTTTCTCTGTACAGCGAGAATATTCTAAGAACAATCATCACAGAACCAGGCATAAAAATTGGAGGATACAATATTAACAACCTTCGGTATGCTGACGACACAGTACTGATAGCTGAGAACCAGCAAGACCTGCAAAATCTCTTGGATAAAGTGGCCAAAGAAAGTGAACAGAAAGGCCTTACTTTGAACATCAAAAAGACAGAGATTATGGTTATATCTAAGAAACAGAATCCACCAGCATGCAGTATAAAATTAAACGGAACTATTCTAAAGCAGGTGCAGAAATTCAAATACCTTGGAGCAGTAATAACTTCAGATGGGAAATGCAGAACAGAAATTAGGAACAGAATAGGCCAAGCAAAGACTGCATTTCAGAGAATGAGAAACATATTAGCTAACATATCATTATCAATGAATGTTAGAAAACGAGTCCTAAAATGCTATATTGAACCTATCTTGTTATATGGAAGTGAATCATGGACAATAGGTATGTCTGCACAAAAATCATTGGAAGCAGCAGAAATGTGGTTTATTAGAAGAATGTTGCGAATACCCTGGACAGCAAAAATAACTAATGAAGAATGCATGAGAAGAGCTGGAGAGACAAAAAAAACCTTGTCAAAAAGATAAGAGAGAGACAATGTACTTTCATAGGACATGCAATGAGAAGAGGGGGCATTGAAAATATTATAACAACAGGAAAAATAGAAGGAAGAAGATCAAGAACAAGACCAAGAGAAATGATACTGGACACTCTGACGGGATGGTGTGAGAGGAGATCACCTACTGAGCTGATGGTCTGCATGAGGGATCGGGTACTCTGGAGAAGCATAATAGCCAACGCCAGTCGGCACGGCACCTGATGATGATGATGATGATTTGCAATCCCTGTAGATGATGTTTGATTATCTGTGGTTGATTTATTTGTGAAGAAATGTTTGATTATCTGTGGTTGATTTATTTGTGAAGAAATGTTTGATTATCCGTGGTTGATTTATCTGTGAAGAAATTCAGTTTCTTTGGACACATCAACACGGCGAGGAAGAAAACGAAGCTTAAATTCAGACTGTGTCATCCTTCATCGTTATCTCCCCCGAGAAGTTTAGCTGTAAGATAGCCTCACCCTGCCTTGCTGCCAAAGAGCTTATTCTTGTTCGTCTCTCAAGTTTGTCCACTCATCTGTGTCATTATTACCTATGTATACACACTCTCATCACCAGTCACTTTGTTTTGAGCTCACACAAAAAAAACCGCATATGGGAATAACACAAGAACCACGATATATAAACACTGAATGCACCACAATTCTAGCATACAAGGGAGCTCCAAACACGGTCTTGACCAATAATGCTGCAGTATTAGTTCCTTCTTTTGTGCCGGATCTCTTATTACACCCCCCCCCCCTTTTTAGTTTTTTCTTTTCATACTCACTGCTTTTGGCATGACCCGTCTTCTTATTCATCTCCCCCCCCCCCATGAGCAATCTACACTTTCATTGCTAGCACACTTTTCTATAAACTAAAGCTCAAATTACAGTTCTGCCCTTGATTATATGAAATGCCACATTTGTCTGTAAGTTATTTCTAAGAAATGTGGCGCTTTTGCTTAATGAGTTCATCAATATAACTCCGATAAACTTCATCATTTTATGACTTTCCGGTCATTAGCTCATTTTCATGCAAAAAAAAAAAAGGCTGGCCCTGGTGTCTAATTTAACTGTTAGCCTGCTAAACAACACATATCACATGAATATTTTTTGTTATCAAACATTACCCCCCCCCCCCCAATTCTTTGGCTGAGCAGAACACAATATCTCTTTTTAGTGCTTTTTGGAGTTATAACTTTATTAAATGCCATTTACAGCAAACATCATCCTGACTTAGTTATTTTAATTTTTAAAAACATTTTAAAACGATTAAACAGTGTCGGTAGTTTAAGAATTAGACAAAAATTAATCCGGCTAAGTATCATTTGAAAGTTAGCAATTTCAACAGCTATGTTCATGTCTAGGAAAATAGAAGAAAACAAGTGTCCAGGCGCAACCTTCAACAGAAGCAACATACTGAGCGAGGAAATTAAAAGCAGAAAACAGATAGGTAATAATATATAAAATAGGAAAATGTAGGAGCAGCTTTATTACTTAAGCATTACAAAGTTGTGACGTTTCAGTGTGAGCCTTAATCATACAAAAACATACAGGATGAAGAAATAGAGAGAGGAGATAAAGTATAGATTCACATGAATACTATTTTTTTTAAAATGTAAATTGTAAGGTGTGACTTGTCCGGCGTTGTGTGTCAGAAATGGATTTAGTAGAACGGCATGTCTATTTATGGGCTTTCTGGAAGTCAAATTATGGGAAACCTACAATGGCAGATTTCCAGAATTCTATAAAAGGTACATCCATGATGGCATTGGAATTACAAGTATGCCACAGAAAGACCTAAAAAACATTTATTAAATTCGCCAACCCACTCAATAACAACATAAAATTCACTTATGAAATTTCTGACAAATCTGTTAACTTAAATTTCTATTGGCACAAACAGGTACGTCAACTCTGTATTTTACAAGCCCATCGACAGCCACACCTATTTGCTTTACACCTCCTCCCATCCTGAAGCCTGTAAGAACTCCATCCCATACTCCGAACTCCTCCGTCTTCGCCGCATATGTCAGGATAATTTGGACTTTATAGATCAGTCCAACAAGTTATTAGAATTTTTCCGTCATCGCCACTACACAGAAAATGTCCTTCGTGAAGCCTTCAACCGTATCCAACTAGTGAGCCACGAAGAAGTATTCAAGAAAAAGCCTGTTACTCCATCTGACAGAGTTAAGTTAGTACTGCCTTTCCACCCGCACGGTCAGATGGTTAAGAACATTTTTTATCGTCATCTGCCGATAATCCAACTCGACTCGACAGTCGCGACATTTTCTCTGATCCACCCCTACTGGCATACAAACGTGAGCCAAACCTTAAGGACATCCTCGTCCACAGCCACTTGAAGCAGAGCCTTACATATGTTAGTACCAGAAAATGTAACCGCCCCCGCTGCGTTACCTGCCCGGTAGTCTGGGAAACGAAAACAATCACCTTTCACAAAACTATCCTCGCTCTTCATGAGGGTTTCACATGCGAGTCCTGTAATGTGATATATGTCATCGTTTGCAAAAAGATGCAGGATAACATATATTGGTGAGACTGGCCTCAGATTAGGGGACCGCATGCAAAAACATCTATACGACATCGCCCAGCATGCTTCGAAACCAGTCCCAAATCATTTCAATTGCCCCAACCACAGACGCAAATCTGATTTTCTAGTAACAGCCATTAAACAATGTCACGCACATGACACAAGCCGCTTAGCGCTTGAGAACCGCTGCATTCAAAATTATGGGACACTGGATCCACATGGGTTAAACTCGCTGTTTAGCTAGACTTAACATTTTCTTCAATCATTATAGTACTTCTCCACTAAGTCCACCCCTTTTACTTTTCAAACTTCCTCACAGCATCAATCTGCAACCCTCTTCCCCAATCATCTGTTTCAACTTCTCCTAGCTAGGTCAGTATTGTATCACTCTCTCTCCACTCCCCGGTTCCCGATCCACCACCCCCCAGTTACACCCCACCGACCATATATCACAGGTCTCTATTTAAACAGTCTCCACGTTCTACTAAATCCATTCCTGACACACACCGCCGGACAAGTCACAGCTTACAGTTTACAGCTACGTACTCTTTAAAAAAAACTTTTTTTAAATAGTATTCATGTTAATCTATACTTTATCTCCTCTCTCTATTTCTTCGTCCTGCATGTTTTTGTATGATTAAGGCTCACGCTGACACGTCACAACTTTGTAATGGTTAAGTAATAAAGCTGCTCTTACTTTTTCCTATTTTATACATTCTAGTATCACAGCTTTACTGCAGTGCTTCGTGTATAGTTATATACTTATACACTAATTATTATTGTGTGTTAGGTAATAATATACTTCGAGTTGCAACACCGGTTAAAAGCCTGTCTCAAAATACCAAGATAACAATCTACAAAACTATAATAAGACCAGCCTACCTGTATGGATCAGAAACGTGGAGTACACAAAAGAAAAGATGATCCTAAGAAGAATCTTTGTGCCAATAAAGGACACCAACAGTGGAGAATGGAGAGCTAGAAAGAACACTGAAGTGAACAGCTTATTTAAAACCCACCGATTTATAAATGTCGTGAAACTGAACAGATTACGCTGGCTGGGGCATGTAGAAAGAATGGAAGAGAACAGACAAACGAAAATGATGTATGTACAAGAGATGAGGGAAACAAGACCAAGGGGTAGACCAAGACAGAGATGGGAAGACAACACAGAAGAGGATATAAAAGAAACTGATGTCGCCATCTGAGGAGAGAAGATTAGGAATAGAGAGGAATGGAGGTGATCTTTATCTGCAGAATTGAGCCTTAATGGCTCGGAATGAAGAAGAAGAAGAAGAAGATGTTCCTGTCTATAGTTTCAAGTCAATGGCGCATTTCTACCAGATGGGTAAATGTTTTTTTAAATATAATTCATAGATTTTAGATAGAAATATGCCCGTAACTTAAATTTATACTAATGTCAGATCAATATTTAACAGACTGGAAAAATGCATTTCCTTTTGAAGACGCTTATATATATATATTTTTCATTCTTTCATTTGTATGTCCCTTGCGGAACTTTGGCTCCCTAACAGCATTCCTGCAGGTGTCTCGGTTGTGAGAAAGATGACCTGCTTTTGATGCACCCATTTACTGATTATCAACTATGTCTTGCAGCCATCATCGCTTTGGTTTTCCTCTCTTTATTTTCCCCTTATATACCCTTCCTAGACGGTCTTCTCCAGATTATCATGACGTTTAATGTGTCCAAATATTTAAGTTTTCTCTCTTTAATCCTATTTACTAGCCAGCCTTCTTCAATATTAAGTTCCTGTAGTATGGATAAATTTGTTGTTTTTTTTGTCCATGATATTTGAAGAACTCTTCTGTAGCATTTACATTCAAAGGCATTTATGCGTTTCTCAGCTGTTTTGTTAAGTGTCCAGGTCTAACAGGCATATGTTGCGATGGGAAATATGCCTGCCCTTAAAAATCTTATTTTTGTAATTCTGTCTTTTCCTCTCCACAGATTCTTTAGTTCTTTTACTTTCTGAAGGGCGATAGATGTCCTCCTTTTAATTTCTTTCATTGTATCTCCATTATTAGTTAGTAATGATCCAAGATTTGAATGTCTTGAAAATAATCTCAACTAATGTTTCCTTTTTTGATACATATCTCAGCTGCCTTGTTTGTTTTATCAGTTGTCATCAGTTTAGTTTTCCTCGCATTAAGATAGAGTTTTTGCTCTTCGCTGTTCTCATGGACTGATATAATTAGTTTTTCCGTTCTTTTTTTGTGTTGTGGACAGTAATACTGTGTCATCAGCATATCTAATCTCTGGTATTTTATAACCGGAAATTATATATATATATGCGTGTGTGTATGTATAGATATATATTTAATATACAGTCTTTATCCTAATGTACACATATAAGTGTGTGTTTGTGATGTATGTGTATTTCTTAAACAAGTACACAAAGCACAGAAACACAACAAGCTAAGTAACAAAACAAAGCAATGCTTGATAAAACAAGGCAAATTCTTTTTGAAAATGATTGTTTTCCTTTCTGGTAAGCAACACATTGAAGAGAAACGTATGCCCGAAGTTCATTGTTCATATGTGTGAATAATTCATTATTATTTATTTGGTGTTAATGCATGTAATTCAATTTACATACGATAGGTCGGTGGTTCGAACCCAAGCAAAGCAGACCTAATCACCCACTTGTAGAGAAGGATACCTGACCCATATCGTGTGCTATGGAAGTAAAGACAGGCGGGTTTGACGATGACAGCTTCACTCTCTAGTGTGCAAACAGGTCAATGGAAATACTAGGACTAACAGTATATCTTCTAGCTAGATCCCCCTGCAGCACGATAGTGCTTATACTTTTTGCAACAGATGGAATATGAGTAACATGAGATTTTGTGTATAGATTTGAAGAAGAAATGCTGGGGATTGAGCCAGAGAGATTCTATAAGAAAAAAGTATAATGATAAGTACAATTTGTAATAATTTAAATCTCAAATGAGCTGCTGTGCTGTAGTGGTCAGTACACCGTCCTGCCAGTCAGAATTTTGTACTCCGGAGAAATGGTCTTTTTTTCCGGCTGACCGGCACCAAGGTCAACCCTGCAACCAAAAACGTGGGATCTGGGTTTCCTTAGCAAATCAAAGGAAACGAGTACAGGTGCTGGCATACCTACCTCGAATGTGGTGGTAGTATAGACACGTGAAGGCAGTTACACTTCAAGCCCCTGTCAGTTAGTCATAACCATCCTCTTCTGGGTACTTATTTTCTAAAGTATTCACCTCCACTATTAGTCTGTCATGCGAGGACGTTATGTCATTCGTGAAGGGCATATCAAATACCTGACGGACTGTCTCATGGATTTCTGACAGCAGTATATGACAGGATTGAGAGCTGAGTTGCAGTAACCCAGCCAGTTGGTCAGAAAATGAATCCAGTAGGGAATCGTCGTGATAGCGCAGCTGGATAGATTTATGACGATAATGTAAGGTAGCCAGCAAATAGTGAAGGCCAGAAGTATCCCACATATAGTGCGAACAGCCTTTACCGAACCACGATGATGTGATACTCTGGAAAAGCCTCTAAATTTAGCCTTTATTACTGAGGTTAACCTAATTCTCTTTACACTTCTGGAGTTAGGACGATCAGACGAGGTTAACCTAACATCAGACAGTGTGGAAGTACACACAGGGACACCAAGAAAGCTCCCTACAGCGGCGTGGCAGTCTTCTGCGACAGTGAAGATTTGACTGACGGCTTTGTCACTGTCAGAGAAAATGTCTTTATCACGTGACTTGTTTATGGATTCAAGTTCTGTTTTTAAAGTTACGGGTATTGATATGCTACTCTCACCTGCTACAGGTGAACATTCATCCTCTCTGATGTTTTCTTCATGGAACGATAATTGTAGCTGGGCTGATTCAGTACACAATGATTCTGTATCTGACAAATCTGCCTCCAGAAAACATTCTGAGCCAGTTGATAAGAAACTAGATCCACCGTTTTGCTGGACAATGACAGGGCATGAGAGAATTACTGTAGATGGCATTTCGGTTCCCGCATTTAGATGAGACTTGCTGTTGGATGTCGTGGGATCAACACAAGTTACTGAATCTGTAAACGCGTGAGAAATAATCTTTCCTACTGATGTACCTTCAGGCTGTGTGAAATGCTTCCTGTGTAAACTCGTTTTCTTTTTATTTAATCGTCGGATCTCTCGAAAAATGACGACATAGACGACGAAAATGATGACAAAAGGAAATAAATTTGCAATCCTATAAGACCAGTGGAAGTTCATCCTGCAGGAACTTCGATTAGAACTCCAGTCCTTGTTGTCATCATCAAGGACAAATATCATACTCAGGACAAAAAGTGCAGGGATAAACCAGCAGGCGCTGACCATGGCGTAGGCTGCTTTCACTCTCAGGTTCCGGTACATGATTGGCTTGCACACGGCCACGCATCTGTCCACACCTACTAAAATCACGTGACATATAGACACGGAACATAAAAACTCGTCGATGGTAAACCTGACAATACAAAGATTTTGTCCCAGATACCACCGCCCATTGTTGACAGCTTCGTAGATAGAGATAGGCATTGGGACCACACCAATCAGAATGTCGGAAACAACCATAGAGAGCAGCAGTATCGTGGCGATGTTGCATTTATTTATAGAATGCGCTCCCGTGCGGTGGGAATGTATAACAGATACGAAGACTGCGCTGTTTGTAAAGACAACGAATCCGGAGAGAACCGACATGGAGACACAGATGGCTACGAGAAGATGAAGATTGTTTGTTATGCCTGCAGGAGGAAAATCGAGGTAGGTCTTCTCTGTTATATTCGCCATTTTTAACAAGCTCCATCACAAGCCGGCATGTGTATAGAATATGCTCACCACTATCATTCTCCAGCTATCTCATGCAATATTATTGGCTGTTATGCTGAGATCAACAGCACCGAAAACATACATTTGTTTCGATAGCCTCTGTGTACAAATTATCTGGCATATTACCCCTGTAAGCTATTGAGATGTGCGGCTGATCGGATATCTTTGGTTTGTCTTTACTATGTAGTCAGTCATTTCTGCCGATCATATTTACACTGTGGCAAATCTTGATAGTAGACGTACTCGCTTTCATGCAGGAAAACTGGTTCGCAACGTTTCTATGGTGCCATGAAGGACAAATGACGTCCTTGTGCTGGAAGAAATGTTTATAACTGTATTGAATAAAAGTCATGAAATTTGATGTATAAATATAATCCTCAGTCCTTATATTTGGTTACGAATATCATTCATGGCTTTAAACTATTGTTTCATAGACTGTTCTAGCTTTTTGTTTAATTCTACAGGGTGTTCCATAAGTAACTGTGCACTAACCCAGTATCGATTCTAGTATCGCAGTGATATCTTAATGCCATTAAGATATCACTACGATACCGGAATGGATACTGGGTTAGTGCATAATTTTTTTTTTCCGAACGCACTGTACTTGTGCTCCAGTTCTCTATACTACTTCTGTTCTAGGTTTCTGTGCAAGATCTTTTCTAGTTTTATTTTCTACATCTGTTCTAATCTCCTATTTCTAATTGTGTTCTAGTTTTCTACACTACATAGGTTCTGCTCCAAATTTCTATTCTAGTTTTCTATTCTACTTGTGCTCTAGTTTTCTTTTCTACTTCTGCTCTAATTTTCTGTATCTGTGTGTGTGAATGCGGGCGTGTGTGGGTGTGTTGCTTCTGTTTATTTGCAGTGCTTTTCTACTCAGCAGAAAGAAAGAAAATTATGCTTGTTTATTTCTTTCCATTTGGTTACTGACAATCTAATAAGAGAAATAAGGCACATTTTATTATTGGATCATTAAATCCCTGTGTACATATCACACAGATTTCTTTTACTTTTCGTACAATCCTTGTCTTCACATGCAGCTAACTTTCTATTAGAAATTGAGGAAAAGAAAACACCAAAAATGAGTGAAGCATGTTATGATTCAGAAAATATGATTTAATTAAAATGATTTGGAAAAGAAAACAGGAAATATAGCAAAAAATTAGTAAAAAACAGCTTAAAAGAAAGATTCGAACCGTTATTAAAGTTGTAAAATTGCGGGGAGGATATGAGGAAAGTAAGCCACAAGAAAATGTGACAAAATTAATCAGAAATTAAAGAAAAGATTTTCAAAATTGATTTGGTTATTACAACTATTATTATTATTATTATTAGCCGAAGGAGTCAAAATCGTGTGAGCCTTCATCTGCCTATGATATGACTGTACCGTTGTGTTTTCAGTGTTGCTAGATCTTGTGTAGGGAATAGATAAGCTCATAGTTACTGGGGTTGGTTGGCAACCCTAAGAGTAGGAATAATGGGTCTGTTACCGGTCAGTTTTTAGCGGTGCGCAACTCTGAAAAAACTGACCGGTAACTGACTCATTATTCTTACTCTTAGTGTTGCCATTTAACTCCAGTAACAATAAGCTTATGTATTCCCTACACTTGCACACCTTTGCAAGTACATGCACAGCGCGATATTTAGTAAAATCCTCAATAAAATCTAAATGCATTAAAGCTTGTTCACATAGTTTAGTTTCAGCTACACATACATTTTTTTAGAGCCTAGTTGCCTCAAAATCTAACCATGTACTCTTTTTTTCAAACAGTCTAGTTTCAGGATCTAAATACATATAAATTTGTCTAGAGAGTCTAGTTTCAGGATTTAAATACACATAAGTTTGTCCAGAGAGTCTAGTTTCAGGATTTAAATACACATAAGTTTGTCCAGAGAGTCTAGTTTCAGGATTTAAATACACATAAGTTTGTCCAGAGAGTCTAGTTTCAGGATTTAAATACACATAAGTTTGTCCAGAGAGTCTAGTTTCAGGATTTAAATACACATAAGTTTGTCCAGAGAGTCTAGTTTCAGGATTTCAATACACATAAACTTGTTTTCAGAGGGTCTAGTTGTCTCAGGATTCAGGTACACACACGTTTGTTTAGACATCCTAGCCTCAGGTACAAGATGTGCAAGAGTTTGTCCAGAGAGTCTAGACACTAGATTTAAATATGTAGACATTTTGTCATTTCAGTTTAATTTAATTGTATTTTATTTTATTTTACTTTATTATCTTTTATTATAGTTTATTACAGTTTATTATATTTTAAAATTTTTATTTGTTTTTTTTTAATCGAGAGAGAGATAGAGAGAGAGAGAGAGAGAGAGAGAGTCTACTTGTGTCAGGATCTAAATACATTGAAGTATAATCAAAGAATCTAATTGTCCCAGTATCGAAATACACCGAAGTATCAGGATCGAAATACATTGAAGTATGTTCATGGAAGGATGTGTACTATCACCAACATTATTTATCTTGGCAGTAGACTGGTTAATGAAGGAGGCAACATCAGACAAACGCAGAGGATTACAATGGACCCTAGACACAGTGCTGGATAACCTTGACTTTGCGGACGACATTTGTCTACTATCAAGCAGCCACAAAGATATGCAAGATAAAATAGACAAGCTAACTCAGAATGCAAACAACATAGGACTAAAGATCAATGTGGGAAAGACAAAGTTAATGAAGCAAAATGTGAACAACAGAAATATACTCAGAGTAGATAGCAAGTTAGTGGAGGAGGTCAACGAATTTGTATACCTTGGCAGCAGAGTAGTAGAAAATGGAGACAGCACAGAGGACATCAATAGCAGACTTACTAGAGCAAACCAGGCTTTTGCAATGCTGCAGAATATATGGAAATCAAAAAAACTAAGCATAAATATGAAAATCAGGATATTTAAGAGTAATGTTCTAAGTGTACTACTCTAAGGAAGTGAATGCTGGAAAATCACCAAAACCATAGAAAACAAGTTGAATTCTTTCCAGACTAAATGTTTACGAAGAATTAGAAAAATATTTTGGCCAAACACCATAAGAAATAACATCTTGTTGGCAGAGATGCAGATGAAGCCACTGACAGCAATTATTGAGGAAAGACGCTGGCGATGGCTGGGACCTGTGTTTCGAATGACTGACATCTCACTACCAAAAATAACACTAAGATGGACACCACAGGGGAACAGAAGTAAGAGTAGACCAAAAGAGATATGGAGAAGAACAACAGAAAAGATGTTGAGCAATATATGGCTCACCTGGGCAAGAGCAGAAAAAAAGACAAAAAACAGGCATCTGTGGAAAACATTTGCTGAAGCCCCATGTGCCCTGGGCACTTAAGGTTCAGAGAGAGAGATGTTCATGATGTCGAACTGTCTCAAGATCTAAATGTATGCATGTTCAGAGAGTCTAATATTATCAAGACCTAAATGCATAGAAGTATGATAAGAGACTCTAATTGTCTCAAGATCTAAATACACAGAAGTTTGTTGATTCTCAGGTCCATGGCGCCGTTATGATCTGAATGAAATCTTTATTACACGGAACTCTCTGGAAAAAAGTAATTTCTTTATATTTTTAAATATCAGTTACAAGTTATTTCATTATTTAAAAAGAAAAAAATATTATAACACAATTTACTGCAATATATCACCTGCAATAACATGATCTGAATATAGTAATGCAAGTCAAAAAATAATCTGGTTCAAATAACTCTTACTATAGCACACAGGGTTGAAAGGAAGACTCTACCAGCCATCCTTACAAAAGATGTTAAAACTGAAACAAAGTCTTAAAAATTTTCCGGCACTCCTATGTATCAACAACATATCAAAATCATATCTGAAACTGGATTATTTTATAACTGAATAACGACTTTTCGAAACCATTACCACTTTGTTGAATCCTCTTATGTGACGTTCAGTAATCAGTATTTCAAGTGCCGCTACTCCGAAATAGTTATCACAGCAAGTATCTTTCCAGTTGGGCAGAAACTAGTTCAGAGAAAGATCTATACTACATCACGTGAATTCAATCTAAAGCCCATTTCGCGATATTTGCACTAGATAGCTCATGAATAATTAAAGCGATTCCCGGCAGCGTGACCACGAGAAGATCGATTAATGGGTGATTGCTAAATTTTAAAACAAAACCAATCAAATGAAAAACTTTGATAACTGATGTGCTTGTTTTGTGGAGATCATTCATTACGTGTTTGTTTTCTTTGCTTGCTGGGTTGTGGGGGAGGGGGGAGTGGTGAAGGCACTGTCTGATGAGGCAGTCAGCGACCCATAGCTGATATGCTAGTGTCAGGGTTAGCGAACCATAGCTGACCAAGACCCTGTCCCACCTCTTCGTGGCACCCTTAACCTGGCTAACGGGGCAGGGATCGCCATAGTCCCCATGGTGGCGGAGTCTGCTAAGGAAGCTTTGCACACCCTCTGGTTTTTAGCTGTACTCCGGGACTGAGAGATTACTTGCCATAACCCGCTCCCACGCCGATACGATGCTGTGCCTCAACATCTCTACAGCATCGGCTGCAAAGAACAACAGTTCACAGTTACAGGGAGTTCGTACAAGTACAAGTTTGCTAGCTGGGTGGAGGTTATTTGCTGTTTGCTGAGTGGAGCTTACCATCTTCTGTAAAAATACTACCACCATACTTTAATTCATTTATTTGTTGAGTTTTTTCTCTTCGAGATCTTATGAAACTTGAAAGAGAAACCGAAGTTAGAACAGAGATGGCAAATCCCATAACTTACTAGCTATATCCGCTACCTTCTCACCCCAGCATACCGCTTGAAGAATCAACTAATTAATAGTGTGTGTGTATACGAACGTTGTACTTGCACTGACAAACATGGACACTAACCAAGAAACAGTAATATAAAATATCTATATGCCAAATAAGAGAGGATGTTGAGCAATAGATGGATCACTTGGTCAAGAGCGGGAAAAAAAGGCACAGGACAGGTGTTTGTGGAAAACCCTTGCGGAAGCCCATTGTGCCTTGGACAAATAAGGTTCAGAGAGAGAGAGAGAGAGAGAGAGAGACAAACAGAGAGAGAGGGCACATGGGGCTTCCGCAAGGGTTTTCCACAAATCCTGTCCTTCGCCTTTTTTTTCTGCTCTTGCCCAGGTGAGCCCTCTATTGCTCAACATCATTTCTGTTGCTCTTCTCCATGTCTCTTTTGGTCTACCCTTACTTCTGTTCCCCTGTGGTGTCCATCTTAGTGCTATTTTTGGTAGTGAGTTGTCAGTCATTCGGAGCACATGTCCCAACCATCGCCAGCGTCTTTCCTCAATAATTGTTGTCAGTGGTTTCATCTGCATTTCTGCTAATAAAATACTATTTCTTATGGTGTTTGGCCAAAATATTTTTTTAATTCTTCGTAAACATTTAGTCTGGAAAGAATTTAACTTGTTTTCTATGGTTTTGGTGATTTTCCAGCATTCACTTCCATAGAGTAGTACACTTAAAACATTAATCTTAAATATCCTGATTTTCATATTTATGCTTAGTTTTTTTTATTTCCATATATTCTGCAGCATTGCAAAAGCCTGGTTTGCTCTAGTAAGTCTGCTGTTGATGTCCTCTGTGCTGTCTCCATTTTCTACTACTCTGCTGCCAAGGTATACAAATTCGTTGACCTCCTCCACTAACTTGTTATCTACTCTGAGTACATTTCTGTTGTTCACATTTTGCTTCATTAACTTTGTCTTTCCTACGTTGATCTTTAGTCCTATGTTCTTTACATTCTGAGTTAGCTTGTTTATTTTATCTCGCATATCTTTGTGACTGCTTGATAATAGACAAATGTCGTCCGCAAAGTCAAGGTCCTCCAGCACTGTGTCAAGGGTCCATTGTAATCCTCTGCGTTTGTCTGATGTTGCCTCCTTCATTAACCAGTCTACTGCCAAGATAAATAATGTTGGTGATAGTACACTTCCCTGTTTCACTCCTGTTTGTACCGTAAAGCTGCTGGAGGTATGTTCTCCACAGATAACTTTGCACTGAAAACCCTCGTATACGGCTTTGATTACATTAACTATTTTATGGGGGAGGCCATGCCATCTTAGGATTTTCCACAGTGCATCTCTGTTGACACTGTCAAAGGCTTTCTCAAAATCTATGAATAATGCATATGTTAGAGAGAGGGATATGTATATACATATATATATATATATTAGAAACGGTATGCCTAAGAAAAGCAGCAAACGTCACCATGAGGGACAAGATAAGACACGCCGACAGATGACAACTGGTAGGAATTATACCACGCCTACAATATATTGAGAAATAAAGAATTACGTGGGTTTGCTACTTAATGAGAATGACACACGTACAGCCAGGCATGAGAGCCTTCATCCAAATAACTACAGAACACAGATCAAGAGGAAGACTCCTGAAAAAGATGGATAGATGGAGTAAAAGAAACGTTCACGAATTAAGGCATGAACATCACCGAGGCTTCTCATATGAGCCAAGGACGCCAAATGATTCTCCCCTCGACAGCTCACGACAAAATGGAAGTATAAAGTAGAGTTGAGTAAGTAAGCTGGGTGGAGACCATTCGTAACTTGTGTTTGCTGGGTGGAGATCATTCGTAACGTGTGTTTGCTGGGTGGAATGGGGCAAAGACAAGAGAGTTGAGTATCAGGAACAGAAATAGAAAGACACAGCAAATAGGTTTGTTTTTTTAAACTGAACTTTTCTAAATTAAAGTTGGGCAGAAACAGCTGGTTTGAAAAATAAGGCTGTGTTATGGAACTTTCTGAGATTGCTCATCAAAACGAAAAGAGCGGATTGCACTGACGAAAATGTCCCGCTTTGTTTGTATGTGATCCTCTTGACAGAAGTGCTTGGCGACTGGTTTCACTGTCTTCTTGAACATGTTATCCCGATGCTTCCGAAACCGATCTCCTAAGATTGTAACGCAGTCTCTCTTATATACTTCACATCTCATCGCTTGCACGTAACGGCACAAAATGACACTGGTCGGTCACGTTTCACTCACCCAGCTGTAGAAATGTGTACGTGTCTCTTTCTAGAGTTGGAGAAGAAAACATGATCAGGTGTGATTCTGATCACATGAAATTAAAGTGTGCCGACAGCTCATGGAAGATGTTGACATGAAAGCTATATTCCTCGTATTCGGCGAATCCACGATGCACATGTGTGTGCGTGTGTGTGTGTGTGTGTGCATATATATTTTTGACGGAAATCATCGTTTTCCCGTATTCTTCCTTCTTTAACCTCTACTATTACAGTTTCTCTAACCATTTATATCACTTTTGTGAAGGGTATTTCTTCACATCCTGAGTCTCATGTTTTGATTTAAAAATTAAATAAATAACAATAAAAGAAACAGGAAAATGGAAACAATAATTTATTTTCAGAATGTGTTTTTAAAACCATGAAACTAAAGTGAAGCTTCACTGTGTCACACGACATTAGCAGATCTTAAATACTAAAGAAACATTTATTATTTGAAGAGTGCATGAACTCTTCAACAAAGAGGGACTCCAATCTCCAATAAGAGGGCGTTTTTGAAAAGTAATGAAAGTACTCGTTTGGCCAGCAGCATCTGCTGGCAAGAGTTGTGAACCTCAGGGAAATGTATTTAAACCATTGGACTCTGCAATGGACTTCCCCAGAGGTAAATGTATTTAAACCATTGGACTCTGCAATGGACTTCCCCAGAGGTAAATGTAAACCTACTTTGTGCTCCCCAGAGGTAAATGTAAACCTTCTTTGCGCTTTATCGATTATATGAATACTTAATCTATTTCTACCTGGAATCGTTGAAATACTTTTACTGAATACATATACATGCGTTTCCTTGATTGTGTTATTAGATTTGGAGATTACGATTTGACATTTGTATTTAACCTAAATACGAAAAAATACTATATATGTGTAAGCCTATGGTTATTGTGTGTTAAAAACATGGCAGCTGTGTTTTAATATGAATGCGGTCATGAAATCTTTGCGTTTGGTAGTTAAAGAGTTAATTAATTAATGAACAATGAGGTGTGGCTATAAGATGCCAAACAGTGTTGTATGGGTCATTCTTCTTCTTCTGCGCTCGAGGTTGTTGGTCATATTAGATCTTGATCCCTGTTGACATGGCAAAGCCCCCAGTCCTCTCCAGATCCTGATAGAAGCCCCAAAGCTTTTGCCCCAAGCTTGTGTCTTCTGACCATATCTAACGCCTCAGGTCTGCAAGGTTTGGGCAATCTTGAAGGATATGTTCTGAAGTCTGGACCCCACTGCCACATGAACACTCGTCTGTGTGAGACATTTTGAGTCGATGCAGGTGGCTCAGTAGTCTGCAGTGGCATGTCCTTAGGCGGAAGAGGATGATTTGTTGATGTCTTTGTAGTTGGTGTATTGGATCTGGTTCATTGTTGCATTTCAGTTTCTTTTTCCATTCAGATGTGTGGTTCAGTTTTACAAAGTGATAAGAATAGTGAGGAAAGTGAGTAGAAACAAAAATATCAGATAGTTAGATGAGCATAAATGATTGAAAAGGGACACAGTAATCCAATATTTTGGCAAAAGCGTGTTTCAAAGATTTCATACATAAAAATACGAAAAATAAATAAACTTTAAAAATAACTGTTTTATTTTTTGTATGATCCTTGTTTAGAGATACGGGTACAAATCATATGATATACAGCGGAAAAATTTGAAGAGAAAAGTTACAAATGATAAAAACTTGAGACAAGAGAGCAGATATAACAACTGTAAGGGAGAGAGAGAGAGAGAGAGAAAAAGAGAGAGAGAGAGAGAGTGAGGGGATTGTGGGGCTTATGAGAGTGGTAATTAAGTAATAAAACTCTTCCAATAGTACCAACGTACTGTGACCTCCAATCGTAATTTTGAAGGAAATCTGACATCAATCATCCCGGTTCCCGAATCTTTGTTGGTCAACAGCTCAACCTATAGATGTTATGATCTCTCTGCTTCCTCATCATCTCTCATACCATTACAGCACCCTTCCCCCGCAAAGAAAAACAAACAACAATTACCTCAGTATGTAAAACAACTAATAAAAAAGTTTCTTATGACAACATCAAGACACTCATCAACACATAAAATATAGATAACGGTTCATCCACATTAAGACCACGGTATATATATATAAGGACAAAACAAAAATAATGAAAATTCCCCTCAATAAAAATGGAAAAATACACATAGAAGGGACAGATATTGAAGAAGTCAATCAATTTGCATACCTTGAAAGCTACATAGACCAGGATGGTGACACTAGAAAGGAAGTTAGGATCAGAATTGCAAGAGCAGCAGCAATCTTCAAGAATCTTGAGAACATATGGAATTCAAAAGTTATAAGCACAAAAACCAAGTTAAGACTATTCAATTCAAATGTAATATCCACACTCAATTATGCATGCGAAAGCTTGAAAACAACTAAAGAAATAGAAAAGAAATTAGACTTTTAAAAAAACAAATGCATAAGGAAAACACTCGGCATCAAGTGGAACGAATAAAGATAGCTGTTTTATTTTTTGTATGATCCTTGTTTAGAGATATGGGTACAAATCATATGATATACAGCGGAAAAATTTGAAGAGAAAAGTTACATGTGATAAAAACTTGAGACAAGAGAGCAGATATAACAACTGTAAGGGAGAGAGAGAGAGAGAGAGAGAGAGAGAGAATGAATGAATGAATGAATAATCTTTATTTTTCAAGGGTAAAGAATTGGGCACGCATGCCCGTCTTACATTCTGCCCTTCATCACTCCATCTTTCATTCTTCGGGAAAAGGAGATGGACATATGTTGGTCACTTGATGAGAAGAAATGATCAGAGAATCCCAAAACAAGCTATCAAGTGTAACACAACAGGTCGAAGAAAAAGAGGCAGACCGCGTGAAACTCTGAAGAGGACATTATTAAGAGAGGCCAAATTAACAGGCATAAAATCCTTTGATGAGGTTGAAAGACTCGCCAAAGACAGGAAAAATTGGCGAACTATTTTGCGAGACCAATGTGACGTTTAACGGCACGGGAAGGATATAAGATATATAAGATATATATGTAAATATATATATATATATATATATATTCAACAATGCATCGAATATTAACATCACACACAAGTAAAGCATTGTCAAAAAAGTGAGAACCCTGATAACAGCACTTTATCATGAACACCAGAACATATAAAGCTGTCCCTCCGAACAGCTATAATAAACATTCATATGAAAACTCAACATTAAATGTATACTATATGTTCATACTAACGACATCAAAACTCATGGCAAAAAAATATACATAACGCAACTATCGTTCAAGATATCCTACAAAAATAAATCATGCCATGTTGTCAGCATGGACCACAAGCATTATTATGTGACAGCCCATATCAGCTGTATAAAATATATATTAACTCCATCTCAACTCATACTAAAACATTACTACACAAACCTATGGGTCACCCAGCACATGTACTATCATCCTTACGAGACCCAGCACATGTACTATCATCCTTACGAAACCCAGCACATGTACTATCATCCTTACGAAACTATCTCTACTAACCAAACTAATACATAACCAACCTAACTGAGCCGGGGTGCTCGATGGGGTCATAGCCAGCAACCACATATCGCACATACTTACAACTTAATCAGTGCAGGGCACAATAACACTGTATATACTTCAATATCAAGAACCAAGCACTTCCAGACCCGATGGCTCGCCCACCGAGACATATCCCGAACTAACTGGAAACTATCTTTGCAACAACTTGTATACTAAATACTGTTCACATCCTAATGTCTCAGCCGAGGACAACAGGCTGTTTACACTGTTTACACAAGCACAAAGTAGCAGTAATAGTCGGCAATGCACATAAAAATTGTGACTTAAATTTATGATAAAGAACAGGACGATGTTTCGAGATTATTTCTTCTCCTTCTCTCTCTCTCTCTCTCTCTCTCTCTGGAACTACAAGCTGGTATCCTTTAAAAAAAGGGGGGGGGGGAGGGGGGCAGTACTTTTTTTTTAGCAGACTCCATCGCCATGTGGTCTATAGCGACCCATGCCGCATTGGTCAGGCTAGGTTTGTTACAGGGGGTACCAACTGAGAGAGGAGAGG
Source organism: Achatina immaculata (assembly GCA_009760885.1). Taxonomy (NCBI): domain Eukaryota; kingdom Metazoa; phylum Mollusca; class Gastropoda; order Stylommatophora; family Achatinidae; genus Lissachatina; species Lissachatina immaculata. The sequence goes on along the minus strand of CM019701.1, from coordinate 39,675,113 downwards.
TGGGACTTGGTCTGCGTCAGCTCTACTTCGTCAGTCCTGACGTTAGCATGTCAGGTTGTGGTCTCTGATTATCAAAAAGTGTGAAGAAATTAACATAGTGAAAGGCGCTTTAGATGTTCTATAATAGTGTAAATCAGTTTACGCGAAAAGAAACAAAAGCAGAACGGGGGTGCTTTAGAGAATTTAAAATTACGGACGAGAAAGAAAAGACGGGAAGGTGAATAGAGAAGTGGATGTGAGAGATGGACAAAGAGAGAAAAACGTAACTTAGAGTAAAAAAAAAAGTAATTTAGAGTAAAAAAAAAACTGGTAAGAAATCCCAGTGGAGGTATCAAATACTTCATGATGTTCACCAGCACAGCGGTCCTCAGCCGGCAGAACAGTTTATGCTAGACTGTGGACTTTCGAAATATAACACGAGCCAGCATAATCAATAATATAACGTTTATTTGAAAACAGCACAGTTTCTTTCTGAAAACAAAAGGGTTGCTACTTCATTGAAGGACAAATCAGGTCCATTATTGCTCGCCTTACAGATTTATGGGAGCAGTACAAGCAAGGGTTTATGGCGGAGTTTAGATAACCTAGCCAGGCGGTTACAATATAGACCGTGTAAGGGAAAGTGTGGTTAAATAAACCTGGAAGAACTGACAGCACACTGAAAGGGAACCAGCAAACAGTGAACGCCAGAACTATAATACCAATAGTACGCACAGCTTTCATGTTGTTTAAAGGACGTGCGGTTTTTATAGCGGTCTCAGAACTGTTCTTTGTGCTTGGTGAAAGTTTTGAAATGACGATCACTTTTCTGTGATGGATATAATCTAGTCGTTCCAGATCTGGAACTATTCCAAAAGAAATCATACGCTTGTCAGACTTATCATCTATAGTTTCATTTCCTTCAGAAGAACTCTTATGCTTGTCAGAAGTAATGTTTGAGATACCATCCACAGTTTCATTAATACCGTCCTTGGCATATTGAGAAGATTCCTTAAGATCTTCTGAATAGTCTTTGTTCCATTTCATACACGTTGTATACCCACAGCTCTTCACAATTTGCAGTTCTGAAGGTGATAATCTTTCGGCAGACAATATTGTTGATCTGTCCCATGTTTCAGCTACCTCTCTGTTTTCTAACGAGATGGGTGTATCTGTTGGTCTTAGTCCCACGAATGGAGAGTTTGTAAAGTCTGCTACTGAAGACAGACAGATAATGTCTGGAGTTTTTTCGAAAACATGACACAACTTTAACGTCGGTTGTACCTCATATTTATGGATTTTTATCATCAGCATTGACATACAAGAGTTCAGACAACTAGGCAAATATTTATAACCCTGACATTGTCTCCTCGATGAATATTGGTGCTGGGATGACAAACTTTTCAACCCAAAGTTGAGCTTTCTCTTGTGAAAATTTCGAACTTCTCGTAAAACAAAGAAGTAAAGAATGAAGAGTAGAGGAAAAGGAACATAAAATATGACAATGGTAGAAGTAATCCTGTACAGGATATCATAGTTCACCTCACAAAATTCGTAATGTTCCCAGCAGGAACTATCGTAGCGGTCGCTTCCATAATGTAAAAATCCGTAAAAATAAAATGCAGGCAGCAACCAGCTTAAGCTGACCATGATATAAGCTGTTATTACAGTCAGTCTACGGTATATCAAGGGACGACATACTGCCAAGTATCTGTCTACTGCCATACACATAACGTGAAAGATTGAGACGGTACATAGAAAATCATCTGATGTGATTCTGAAAGAGCACATGGTCTGTCCCAGATACCATTTCCCGTTGTTGACTATTTGATAAATTGAAAACGGCATTGGAACGATGCCAACGATACAGTCTGATACAGCCATGGAGACTATCAGGATCATGGATATCTTGCTCTTGTTGTTAACATGCTTGCCCAAGAACATGGAACGAATGATGGCTATGACAACGGTGGCGTTTGTAAAAGCGACGAACGCTGAGAGCAGAGTAAAAACGACAGAGATGCCAACGAGAAGTTGAAGATTTCGCGTGACCCTTGGAAACGCGAAATACGGGGAAGTAAAATATGAACAGAGAGTGACGTTCGCCATATTTACTCAGCTGAATCATGAAATGTTGCTGCGTGGAATCTGCTACTGCTTCAGTGTATAGTCTCCAGTCTTACAGTCAGCTGGTTTAGATGGACATCTATTTTCTTTGTTTAGTTTTCATTCAGCCAGTATATACAGCTCTGTGGTTTTCACAATCTACCAGTTATTCTTTTGTGCTGCTTTACAATATCCAGGATGTTTCCTTCATTCTCTCTTGTAGAGAGATGCATAAATCCTTTTCGTCTGCAAAACAAAGAAAATAATAAGGTTTATTAAAAAAATGAAAAGTTATAACATTCTGCTGACACTGTATTTTTATCAGTTAAAGGCATTGTTATATATATATATATATATATATATATATATATATATATATATATATATATATATATGAGGTTTGATTGATAAGTTCTCAGCATAAGGTACAAATACTTGAAACGCACAGTTGATATTATGTGCATTTGTAGTTCAGGTTAATGTAAGATTAAACAGCAAGTTTCAAGAAATTAACTGCAACCATTTTTTTACAGGCTACTGAAGTGATAAGGGTGGGAGAAATTGAGAAAATGGGTAAAATTTCTCATCAAGCAGTCATTCGCTACCTCTGCATCAAGGGCTTATCATCGAAGGAGATCCATGAGGTTATGGTGGAGACTCTAGGGGAGAGTGCCCCTTCTTACAGTACAGTGAAGAAATGGGCAGCTCAATTCAAACATGGAAGGGAGAGTCTGGAAGATGATCCTCGTCCAGGAAGACCAAGAACGGTAACCACCGATGAAACCATCAGCAGAATCCGTGACATGATAACGGAGGATCGACGACTAACTGAGCGGTACATTGCTACTGAGCTAGACATCTCCCAGGAACGTGTTCATGCCATTATTCACAATGATCTTCAAATGACAAAGGTCTCTGGTCGATGAGTCCCAAAACTTCTTTGAGCTGATCACAAACGACAGCGTCTCAACATATCAAGAGACAATCTTGGCCATTTTTCTGCAGATCCTGAAAAGTTTCTTCAGCAATTTGTGACTATGGATGAGACTTTGGTTTATTATTTTCAACCAGAAACTAAAGAACAGTCAAAGCAGTGGAAACATCACTGATCCTCACCTCCAAAGAAAGCAAGGGCGGTTTTGTCTGCAGGCAAAGTGATGGCTTCCATCTTTTGGGATTTAGAAGGTGTGCTATTGGTAGACTATCTTCAAAAGGGCAGAACGGTCACCGGGGCTTATAATGCTATTCTTGTGAAGCAACTGCGGGTCATATTGAAGGAAAAGCGTCGAAGGAAATTGATGAGTCATTTTTCATCAAGACAATAATCTAGTTCACAAGTCGGCGGTGGCAATGGCTGCCATTCATGAATGTGGCTTCCAGCTTCTTGAACATCCTCCTTGTTCCCCAGATTCGGCCACTTCGGGCTGTTACTTGTTTACCAAACTCAAAAAGGAGTTCAGTGGTCGCAAATTTGCTTCAGATTATGAAGTAATTCATGCTGTAGACCACTTTCTACTGGCACAAGATACTGACTTTTACAAAGAAGGGATCAGTATGCTAAAGGATCGCTGGACTAAGTGCATAAACTTGCAAGAGGACTATGTTGAGAAATAAACCAAAAAAGTTGTCCACAAATAATCCGTTTTACCTTATGCCGAGAACTTATCGATCACCCCTCTTGTGTGTGTGTATATATATATATATATATATATATATATATATAATTTACTGTTCCATGTTTGTTCAAGAAAGAGCGACGTTGTGCTATAAGGATGTAAGTCTTGCTCACTTACCAACATTTTAAGCACTGTCTCCTACGAAGTATTCTCCTCTATTGGTGAAGCACAGTTCCCAGCTTTTCTTCCATTGCTGCAATGGTTCCTGGAACACAACTTCCGTGATGGCGCGCACTACTCTCATCGCATTGTCCTTAATTTCCTCTGTGATGTGGAAAAAATGCCATTTCAAAGTTGGTTTAAGTTTGGAAAACAGGAATAAGTTAAATGGCGCTAAATTCCCACAACAGGATAGATGAGGTCACTATGAATGTCTGATGTTGTGTCATATACATGACAATAAAGAGGGATACGTGAGCGAAGGAATGTCTGATTTTCTAGAAATTCAGCGCTTTTCCTGCGCATAGCACCCCTCAAAGGCGATGAAACTTCCTGTCACAAGTGTCTCTTTACCATCTGACCGTGTTGGTAAAAATTCGTATTTGAAAATCCCTTTAAAATAAAAAAAACAACCAACAACACTTTTATCTCTGACCAGCTCATCTGTGCTGTGTGTGTTTTGTTGTTGTTGTTTTTTTTTATCGAGGAGGCTATTTCCCGCCATTCCCAATATTGCATCTTGGTTTCAACATCATAACCATAAACACACGGTCTGATCTGGTTATGATGTTATCAGGAAAGTTTCCATGACTATTTGCACTGGCCAGCAGTTCGCGACTGATAACAACACAGTTCTCTCTCTAATCGTCAGCAACTGCGGCACGAAATTTCCACAGAAGCGAAGCATCTGATGTTTTTATGTGAAAATTTTGGCGGGGAGGTTCTATGCTGATGTTAACTTCGTCAGAAATTGCTCAGAGAGTTAAACAGCAAACTCTACGAGTCACAGCCACCAGCTCTCTAGACATAATCGTCGTCTGTTGGTGTAGAATATTGTCCAGACCCTTCAGATCTTCAATCTTCACCTACTGACGTTATGTCCTCTTCAAAACGCATACAGCACGTATAGCACTGTGTTCGATTCATACAGTCCTCACAGTGTGCTTGTTTAAGCAATTCCTCATCTCTGTACAATTTTTACGGATTTGCTTCAAACTGGTACACACCCACGCACACTTGCATACACACACATACACGTTATTCTTCAAACTCATCCATAAACCGGATGAACAGCTTGTGCACGTGCTCACGTCAGCGAATGTAGCTCGACGACTAATGGTCATAACGAAATGAAATAAATGCACGTGTGCTGTCCAGACCTGCTGATAAGTGACCTGAATAGCCGCAACGTGCACTGTCTGCCGGTTGATGCGCTATTTTGAAAATTTCGTTCATTTGTAATGCACCTTGTGTGTGTATGTATATATATATATCTCCTGCCGAAAAGTATAGAATATATTAACATACTGCGATACTGATATGTTTGGAAAATTCTTCTTGAAAATAAATATACGTAAAAATAAATAATGTAGTAAATACAGAGCTTACAACGTATAAAAGTAATATTACAAAGAGATATCATTTAACTTTTAGTTATCAGAGTAGCTCCCACAACATCCCCCCCATCCCCAGTTTGCTGAAAGTAAGATCTGTCTTAACTCTTTTGTATCCAGTTTTTCTGGAAACATAAGCTCAGCCCTCTCTCTTACTTCCAGTCAACTCGCCAGGATTCTCAGGTTTAACTGATCATGAGATGTTTGTTTCACCTCACTAAAGTTTTAATAATATGTCTTATGGTTTTTTTTCACTGATATACGAGCTGCTGTCCAGTGCCAGGAAAAGAATAATAGTCAAATGTTTGACATTTCTTGTTATGGTTTTGACAGTGTCAGGAACAGAATGATAAAATACACGTGTGTGAGTGTCTATATGTCTGCTTGCGTATATGAAATTCATAGAAGAAAATCATCGATATATTGTTTGACAAACTGAAGGTGTTTTCGTGCTCGCACTCTCACACACATAGACATACATACATACATACATATACACATACATACATACATACATACATACATACATGCATGCATACATACATACATACATACATATTCATACATACATACAAATGGTGTACCAGAGAGCGAAGATGTGATATCATATAATTAGACTTTCAAATTATTTATTCAGAAACATACAAATCACGTATAGAACAAACAGAAGACGACATAACCATAAACGAACTATTATTTGCAGATGACCAAGCTCTAGTTGCCGACTCAGAAATAGGCTTCCTAGATCAAATGAATAGACTGAATGATGTATGCAAAGAACACAATATGAAAATTAGCATAGGCAAAACAGAAATTATGACCATCGCAAGAGCAGACACACCAATAAACATTACACTGGAAAACCATACTACGCATTTCAAATAAATCGGAAGCATTTTCTTAACAAAAGGAAAAATAGACATAGAGATCGAAACAGATGTAGCAAAGCGAACCAACGTTGTGCTACCAATGCCAGATATGGACGCTGACTGCAAAAGACAAAAGGATAATTACAACAACTGAAACGAGATTCTTGAGAAGAATTCTTGGAATATCAAGAATGGACAGAATCAGAAATCATGTCATTAGAAATAAAGTATGAAAGAGTCGAACCCGTTCTGAACAATATTCAAAAACAGCAAATAAAATGGTTCTGTCATGTATCACGACTACCAACAGAACGTGTACCACAGAGAGCAATGTTTTACAGACCACACAAAGGGCAGAGGAAGGGGCCGCCCATGCAAACGATGGACCGATGGTATAGCAGAGTCCCTGAACTTCTCAATATACGAAGCCAACAGGCGAGCCATTTGGAGACAATTGCACTTCACCTCTACACCTAACAGTAAATGAGGAAGGACAAGACAAGACAAGACAAACCACGTGAGACCTGCTGAACACTCCTGTTAGTATGGCAGAACACAAGCCACGTGATTTGTCTTTCAGTCTTGTTTGTCTTGCATCATACATTTAGCTTTTCTTTTCATTTCTTCCAGTTATGCACATATACAGGTTGTTTCAAAGGTACCCTACACTTTTCGGAAGCAACTTTAGGTAGCCCCTTATTTCCACTAAGCGACTTTTTTCTTGTAGTGGCACAGTATGAACAATGTTTACGTACGTCAACTTTCACAGAATCTGTAACATTCTGAAGCTGCGAATCCATTGATGTTTGCCATTTTATATGGGGGAGTGGAGCCTGCTCCCATTGAGTCTCTTAAGTTATGTTTAGTGCTTTCTCTACAAAATAGCGCACACTCTGTCTGTGTGTGGTAGCTGTATTTCTATTCATACAGGGTACTCTGAAATATGTACAAGAGAGAGAGAGGAGAGAGAGAGAGAGAGAGAAAGAGGGAGAGAGAGAGAGAGGGGAGGGGATAAAATACTGGTAGGTAAAACTTGAAATCTTCCAAATAAAATATGCACTTATGTACTTATGTAACGTAGATCTGTATGTAATATACATATATATATATATATATATATATATATATATATATATATATATATGTGTGTGTGTGTGTGTACTTACCTCATATACTGTATGGTGCTAGAAAAAGCAAGTCTCCCACATTCAGCTCCATTTCATTGCAAGATTTTGTAAACAACTTTTTTTCACGTGAAAATCTGGAATGTAAATTCAACTCTTCTGCCCGCCTCTGTAGCAGTGATATCTTGCATTTGCTGATTACAGGCGAAGCGCTAAGTGCTGTGAAATGTTTTAGAGATCAGGTATCTTAACAACGTGTGACTGCCAAGAGTAATCTGAGAAATTAACTATCGCCACGTCCGTGGACGTTTTAGACCAATTATGTCAGTTTCCCCGCTCTCTCGTAGTCAGTGAAATAAAGCTGGCGAAAATGATACTCATCAGATGAACCAGGTAACAGATCGGCTGTCACAACACCCGGCCTTTGTGAAAGAATTATTATTATTATTATTATTATTATTATGTGACGTGTCAGAGAGCGTTGGCGATCATCATGTGCGATCATAGTAAGTAGTTTTTGTCGTTCTCACACACTGGGGACATTTTTCATTCGTTTTTTTTTGTCTGCTCTGAATAAGGTATCTCCCAAATCACATCCCTGTTGCTTCTAGTTTCTTAAATTTCTTTGCCACCATTTCTATACTTGTCCAAATTTCAAAACCATATATCAATTCTATATACATTAGTTCTATATGACACTGTAATACTCTTATCACAATTTTTGAGGTTATCTTCTTATTTATTAGTGTGTTTTTCATGTCATAGAACACAGAAGTGTTTTAAGATTTAGAGTCACGGGGAAAGAGTCGCAGATAAGAGAAAGAGAATTTAAGAAAAAAAAAAAAACAAAGAAAATTCAACTACTCAGCCATCTCAGAGAGTCATTTTCCAAGAGGGTGAGTGTTGGGGGAGGGAAAAATGCTCACTCCTCTTATAATGTTATGAGATTAATAGGCAATATATTTGCCTGGCATAAGAAGTAAAGTCTGATGATTTAGTGAGATGTGGAGATTTTTTAGTTTTCCGGTGTATAGTAATGCCTGTGAGACCTGCACACTTAACAAAACAGCTGAGAAACACATAAATGTCTTTGAATGTAAATGCTACAGAATAGTTCTTAAAATACCACTGACACAAAAAAGAACAAATATATCCATACTACAAGAACTTAATATTGAAAAAGGCTGGCTAGTAAAGAAGATTAAAGAGAGAAAACTTCAATATTTTGGACACATTAAACGTCATGATAATCTAGAGAAGACCGTCTTGGAAGGGTACATATTGGGAAAAAGAAAGAGAGGAAGACCAAGGCAAAGATGGCTGCAAGACATCGTTGATGATCTGCAAATGGATGCATCAGCAGCAGGCCACCTTGCTCACAACCTAGAGGCCTACAGGAGAGCTGTTAGGGAGGCAAAGTTTCGCAAGGGACATGCAAATGACTGAATGAATGAGTAATGTGTTTGTTGAAAAACCAACAAGGAATTCAAGATCACGACGTTCTCTGTGTAAGTGAGGACTGTTTGGATATGATACGTCTGTTAACAGGAGTGCCACGAAGTGGTTAAGTAGATTTTTGGCCGCGGACAATAACAACTGCACCATCGTACAAGAAAACTCATCTCAGCTTATTAGATTTAAGAAGAAAAGTCTTCGTACGGGCCAAATATTACTGCATGTTGGTAATCCCTGTTTTTACTATCCCCGTAAATTTAGACACACAGAAAAATACCGCATTTAGTGTTCGTGGACGGTTTCAGAGAGTAGATGTTTAAACTAGGAAACCCGAGACCAATTTCCATCTTAATGGCAGTCCATTTCATGATGTACATGTGCCATTAAAGCACTAATCAAATGTTTTACGTAGCTTATAAAATGCGTTAACCACAGTTAGAAGGTATTACTGGGACTGAATCACAGCGGTTCCAATGTTTACTTAGAGTGTCAATCAGTTTGGTCAATAATATTAAGAAATGGATTGACAAATGTTCTACTCTTTATAAATGTATGTGCTTAATGTGAAAAAAAGTCAACATTCTTATCAGAAAATCTCTATGATCGAAGTAAAAGCAGGCGATTAGCTGTGAACAGAGACAAAAGGATGCTGATAAAGAGTGTTAGTTGGCAAACAAAATGACATCATGTCTCAGATGGCCCCCAGCTTGTTCCTCTTGATAACAGTTGGGCAAAGAAAAGTTTTCGGAAGGCCCTGATACTAAACGTGAGAAAGCAATATAGGGGCCAGGCTGTGTGAAGGAAGTTTCAGAATAAAAAGAGATCACATTGACTGGACAAAACTGCCCGTATAGGATGCATAGACAAGAGAAGACACTTTTGAAAACAAATGCCTAAGGCAAATACTCTGCATAAAGTGGAACGAATTCAAGAACAACGCAGAGATAAGACAGATGAGCAATAAAATAACCTGTCTCATGCGTGATCAGAAAAAGTAGATGGACATATGTCGGTCATGTGATGAGAAGAAACAGTCAGAGAATCCCAAAGCAAGCTATCAAGTGGTACACGACAGGCCGAAGAAAAAGAGGTCGACCACGTGAAACTCTGAAGAGGACATTGTTAAAAGAGGCCAAATTAGTAAGCATAAAATCCCTTCATGAGGTTGAAAAGCTCGCCAAAAACCTTGGAGAACTACCATTCAAGCACTATGTGGCCTTTAACAACATGGGAAGGATGTAAGTTGTACGAAGACATGGAAATTGTGAAAGCCCTCATGGTTGAAAATTAACATTAACTTGTCATCAGCGAAATTGAGAAAACAAAACTGGGGCTAGGACAAGAAAGCATCAAGAGCAGAAATAGAAAGTAGTAAACAGGTAGAAACTGCACGGGAATGATATAAGATAAGATAAGAAACATGTAGAAATGTAAAGAAAGCTGAACTGAGTGGAGACAGCCAGCCTGGAGACTGAGGCAATGTTCCAGAGCTTTCTAAGATTGCTCATCGAAAGAACACGAGTGAATTGCAGAGACAGAAATGTCAAGTGTTTGTTGGTGGTCTCCTTAAGAGACGTGCTTGACAACGACCTGGTTAGCTGAGTGGGTTAGGCGCTCGGTTTACTAATCTGGTGGTGTCGAGTTCAGTCCCAGCTGTGGGAATTTTTTCTGGCACACATCAAAAAAAAAAAAAAAGAACAGGCCCTGTGGTAGACTCAACCTATAAAAATGGATACCAGAGAAATCTAGGAAGGCAAATATGGCCAGGTATGACACTGAGCACATCACACTTTCATGACCCGAAGGTCTTGGAGATACTGGCCTAACAGCATATCCCTATTATGTCTTAATGTCATGGAAACGGAAATTTAATTTATATATATATATTTGTGTTTTCTTCTTTTTTATTGTTGTTGTTGTTCTTCTTCTTTGTTGGTGTTGTTGGTTGTTGTTGTTTTCTTTTCTTCGTTTTTTGTTAAAAAAAAAATATATATATATATATATATATATATATATATATATAGAGCAAACCAGGCTTTTGCAGTGCTTCAGACTATATGGAAATCGAAAAAACTAAGCATAAATACAAAAAATCAGGATATTTAAGAGTAATGTTCTAAGTGTACTATTCTATGGAAGTGAATGCTGGAAAATAACCAAAACCATAGAAAACAAGTTGAATTCTTTCCAGACTAAATGTTTACGAAGAATTAGAAAAATATTTTGGCCAAATACCATAAGAAATAACATCTTGTTTATCAGAGATGAGATGAAGCCACTGACAGCAATTATTGAGGAAAGACGCTGGCGATGGTTGGGTCATGTGCTCCGAATGACTGACAACTCACTACCAAAAATAGCACTAAGATGGACACCACAGGGGAACAGAAGTAAGGGTAGACCAAAAGAGACATGGAGAAGAACAACAGAAAGGACGTTGAGAAATACAGGGCTCACCTGGGCAAGAGTAGAAAAAAAGGCGAAGGACAGACATTTGTGGAAAACCCTTGCAGAAGCCCCATGTGGCCTGGACACTTAAGGTTCAGATATGTGTGTATATATATATATATATATATATATATATAATTCAATCAGTTTGGTCAGTAATGTTATGAAATGGGTTGACAAATGTTCTACTCTGTTCACACGCACACACACATACACACACACACACAGAGAAACACACACACACTCATGTGCGTTCACTAAAATCTTCGTTTTTACAACTCGTTCCGATCTTTAGTCTGTACCATTATAGACTTTCCTAATCATTTATATCACTTTTGTGGTCCATAATCCTTGCACATCTCATGACTTACGTTCTGGTGGAAAGTAAATAACAACAAAAGCAGGCCGAACAATGAAACAAATGCATATAAACCCTGGACTCTGGAATAAAAAGGATTTCCCCGGTGGTAAATATGAGCTTTCTCTGTACGTGTTCGATTACACTGAATGTTTGCTCTATTCTTACCTTGAATCATTTAAATGTTTTTATTTTAAAGCATATATACGTAGAGTTTTAGAGAGGACTTTGTTAAGAGAAGCCAGTTTAGTGGGCATAACATCCCTTGATGAAGTTGAAAAACTAGGAGAAAACAAGAAAACTTGGCAGACAACTATGGGAGCCCTATGTGACGTTTAACGGCACGGGAAGGATGTAAGATGTAAGATATACCTAGATTTACCTATATACGTATTTTTTAAAATTAATGTATCACCCATATACGAATAGTATAAATATATACGTGTATGCTTGAAGTATATTTCTAGCAAAACATGGCAGTTGTGTGAATTATATATATATATGTGTGTGTGTGTGTGTGTGTGTGCGTGTGCGTGTGTGTGTGTGTGTGTGTGTGTGGTCGAGAGATTTTTGCATGTTATAGTGAGTTTGAGGTATATATGGATATATGAGGGAAATACTTGAAAATACTTACAAGTGGTAATAAATTCAATCAATACAATAAGTAGTAAGTGTTGGTCTCACACCACTAATTCGTGAACTAAATTTATGATAAAGAACAGGACGATGTTTCGAGATCTGATTTCTTCTTGCACTTTGTTCTTGTTTTTCTTCTTCTTCTTTGTTATTGTTGTTGTTTTTTTTTCTTCTTCTTCTAGTTAAGTTTGTTCAGAGAATTCTGTCGCACAATGCTCAGCCTTACTTGTGGTCACTGTTTACGTATAATACTAAACATAGCCAGCGTTTAAAAAACTGTCTTCTTCCTAAACCCAGGATTGATCTGTACAAGAAAAGCCTTGAATACTCTGCAGTACAGCTCTGGAACACCCTCCCCTACCACTTAAAATTCATTGGTAATACTTCATCCTTTAACTCAAACCTGTTTCATTATTTACTTGCTTGTAATTATATGCCTCCATAAAAAAAAACCAGCACTCTCTCAACCTATGACTCGCCAACCATCAAGTACTTCAGTGACATAGTTAGAAAAGCAACTTGTTAGATATTGTTATAAATTATTTTAGTTTCTGTTAAAAAAAATATGTTAGAAGATCTGTATTACAATGTATTTTTGTTTATGTATATGTCTGCGTATGTATGTGTGCGTGGGTGCTATTTTATTAGGTTAATTACTTCTTCTCTTTTACTTTGAATGTAGTAGTTAAATCTTACACTCTTTTTATATGTTTTTTTCCTAATTTAATTTGTATATTTGTACTAAATCAAGTGTGTGGGAAGAATGAAAGATGGAGTGATGAAGGGCAGAATGTAAGACGGGTCTGCGTGCCCAATTCTTTACCCTTGAAAAATAAAGATTATTCATTCATTCATTCATTCATTTTTCTTTTTGTTGTTGTTTGTCATCATCATCATCATCATCATCATAACCAACATCATCATCTTCGTCTTCTTCTTTTTCTTATTCTTCTACTCTGTTGTTGTTTTTCTTTTTCTTCTTCTTGTTTTTCTTTTTCTTCTTCTTCTTCTTTTTCTTCTTCTTCTTCTTTGTTGGTGTTCTTCTTTTTATTGTTGTTCTTCTTAATTTTTGTTGTTCTTTTTCTTCTTTTGTTGATGTTGTTCTTCTTCTTTGTTATTGTTGTTGTTTTCTTTGTTGTTTTGTTCTTATTCTCTGTTGTTGTAGTTCTTCTTTTTATTTGTTGTTGTTGCTGTTGTTGTTGTTGTTGTTCTTCTTCTTTTTTGTTGTTGTTATTCTTTTTCTATTTTATTGTTCTTCTTCCTCTTTGTTGTTCTTTTTCTTTTTGTTGTTCTTCTTCCTCTTTGTTGTTCTTCTTCTTTTTGTTGTTCTTCTTCGTCTTTGTTTTTGTTCTTCTTTGTTGTTCTTCTTCTTCTTTGTGGTTGTTGTTCTTCTTATTCGTTGATGTTGTTCTTCTTTGTTGTTGTTTATTTTCTTTTTCTTCTTTGTTGGTTTTGTTGTTGTATTTCTTCTTCAACTTTTATCAACCGATAAAACAAGAGGTGCGACAAGGATGTGTACTATCTACAGACCTTTTTTCTCTGTACAGCGAGAATATTCTAAGAACTATCATCACAGAACCAGGCATAGAAATTGGAGGATACAATATTAACAACCATCGGTATGCTGACGACACAGTACTGATAGCTGAGAACCAACAAGACCTGCAAAATCTCTTGGATAAAGTCGCCAAAGAAAGTGAACAGAAAGACCTTACTTTGAACATTAAAAAGACAGAGACAATAGTTATATCTAAGAAATCACTACGGATTATCATAGGTGCCATGAGGTCCACACCAATAGTAGAAATGCAGAAAATAGTTGGTGTTCAAGCGCTAAATGAACTTAGAGACACAAAGGTCATGACCTTGGGAGAGAATTTCCTCAGCTCTGTAAGCCATCCCCTGAAGGAGAGATTCAATAACTTGGCACTAAGAAGGCTTAAAAGAAGCAGCTTCATTCATCAGGCCAAGTGCATTCGTAATCTAGTACCAGACATTCCAACTGTAGTCGTTCCATTATCATCTGTACCAGAGCATACACCATGGAAAGAAGCAGATTATACACAGATAACTATTCAGACTGAAGTGAAAGGTGTACAGAATGGTGAGATGCAGAGCAGTCTTGTAAGATCAAAAGCCACACTTAGTGTGCTAGATGATAAACATCCATGTGACACCTGGATACTTGTGTATACAGACTGATCTGCACATAATGCCATAAAGAATGGAGGGGCAGGAGCATATATTGAATATCCAAACAACACCAGTGACAAGATTTCAATACCCACTGGAAAATACTGCAACATCTATATGCAGAAGTTAGGGCAATTATTGCTGCAGTTGAAAAACTATCAGACTCCAGAATTGATACATGTCCTGTAGTAATTCTCACAGATGCAAGATCAGTACTGGAAGCTCTTCAGTGCAACAAACTACCAGACCTTAAGGATGCCTTGTCAAATTTGGCTTACAACATGGAGTCAGTTTGCAGTGCATTCCCTCCCACTGTGGGATACCAGGCAATGAGAAAGCTGACCATCTGGCCACAGAGGCCACTGAAATGGAGCAACCAGACATACCAATCACCTATAATCAGAAGAAAAGCATGATAAAAACCTACAGGAAGCCACAAACACCACTACATGATGACTATCACATGCTAAACAGAAAGGAATAAGTCACCATCTTCCGTCTCCGAACAGGACACAGCCGACTCCGAAGTCATATGTATACAAAGTTTAAGGTTGGTACTACTAATCTATGTACATGTGCCCAGGTGCCCCAAACTGTGGAACATATCCTCCAAAATTGCACCAACTATGAGACACTGAGAAATAATTACTGGCCTAGTGAAACCACTCTAGAAGATAAGCTCTACGGTTCCATACATGAATTACAAAAAAAAACAAAAACCAGTGAAATTTGTAAAAGAGACAGGACTGCAGATATAGACAGACAATGCGAACGAAGAAGAAGAAGATATCTAAGAAACAGAATCCACCAGCATGCAGTATAAAATTAAACGGAACTATTCTAAAGCAGGTGCAGAAATTCAAATACCTTGGAGCAGTAATAACTTCAGATGGGAAATGCAGAACAGAAATTAGGAACAGAATAGGCCAAGCAAAGACTGCATTTCAGAGAATGAGAAACATATCCTAGGCCAACACATCCTTATCAATGAATGTTAGAAAACGAGTCCTAAAATGCTATATTGAACCTATCTTGTTATATGGAAGTGAATCATGGACAATAGGCAAGTCTGCACAAAAATCATTGGAAGCAGCAGAAATGTGGTTTATTAGAAGAATGTTGCGAATCCCCTGGACAGCAAAAATAACTAATGAAGAATGTATGAGAAGAGTGGAGAGACAAAAAATCTTGTCAAAAAGATAAGAGAGAGACAATGTACTCTCATAGGACATGCAATGAGAAGAGGGGGCATTGAAAATATTATAACAACAGGAAAAATAGAAGGAAGAAGATCAAGAGGAAGACCAAGAGAAATGATACTGGACAGTCTGACGGGATGGTGTAAGAAGAGATCACCTACTGAGCTGATGGCCTGCATGAAGGATCGTGTACTCTGGAGAAGCATAATAGCCAACGTCAGTCGACACGGCAGTTGATGATGATGATGATGATGATGATGATTTCTTCTGTGTTGTTGCTGTTTTTTCTCTTCTTTGTTGTTGTGCTTCTTCTTCTTCTTCTTGTGCTTCTCTCCTGAAACTGAGAGCGTGATGTTCTTTTGCATTTGATGGGGTGATGATGTTGAGGCACATGAGAAGAGGGCCGACCTGAATGTTTAAACGTTGCCAGTTTGAACATTCAAGTTTCAGGTCATTTTTCCACTTTTTCGGGGACTAGAACGTGCCCTGTTCACATGACTGTGCGCCAGGTTAAGAATGGAATGTGTGGAGTTAGTCAGTTTGTGTGTTACGTCCATG